>VZZY01007185.1:267803-482490 GCA_013400335.1 Eurystomus gularis | reverse complement strand
AGCCCTGAGGCCACCGCGGCCCCGGCGGCCGCCATCTTGGCGGGTCCCGCCGCCCCGGCCGCCATCTTGGGGAGCCCCGGCCCCCTTCCGGGGCGGGCCTAAAGAGGCACGTGTGGAATCGTTATTTATATACAAAGGCTTTATTTAAAAAAAAAAATAGGAGAACAAAGTTAAGTCCTACTGTAGACGTACAAACACTGACAGGCAGCAGGGGATGGTGCTTCCCCGGGCAGGGAAAGGTAAAGAACCCTGACAACAGGGAAACAGTCCATAAACAAGACAGACGGACATGCGGAGGGACATTTATAAAGATAAAACGTGGCAATAACAAATAAAATGCACAGGAGACAACAGGCCTGTGGTCCAAGAACTACTAGCACTCTAAAGATCAGAGTGAGAGGAATCAGTGGTAGTTAGGTCTCAGCTCTACTATTGCTTGTCTACATGGAAAAAACTTCTCCAGTTTAAGGTCTACAGAAAAAAACCAAACCAACAACCAACCTCTCCCCATTTTAAGGCTAGGTTTTTTTCCACTTCTATGCTTCCAGTGGAAACAAATCTGCAACTTTAAAATTCATAGATAATCTAGGAGACATTCTTCTTCCCCTCAGCCAAAAATACTGAAGAAACTTGCTGGTTATCCTGCTCTTTACTTGACACATCTTTTAAATCCCTTTTGCCCCATCGCTTGTGGGCCAAAGTAGTACTGTACCAAGTAGCCAAAATAGAATTTAAAAAAGCTAAACAGTGTTTGATATCAGTATATAAATCAATGTTTTGTGTTCCACTAGTAAGTTTCAGTTTTTCGCAATAAATCTAAGTACAGTTAAATGAACTTATGCTATGCTCCTAAAATGTTCTGATCTTGTTTCTTAACCTTTCCAACTTTTGTTGGATAAGAAATAGTTGCAAAATACTTAGAAATACTTTCCTACAGTGCTAATATAGAAGTCTGCTGTAAGTTTATACTGGGGAGAAAAAGGTTTAAAAAGCATTTTAACGTCAAATAGAGAAAGACAAAAACACAAAGCCAAAAGATATTTATAGTACTATTTACAAGTCTATTACTAAAATCACAGTCGTGCTTTATTGAACAAGCTTCAGTATAAAAACTGAAGCAACCCAGTAAAAACATCCTACGTTTAGCTAAAAAATAATAATTAAAAAAAATCACAAAAATCGTGCTTTTAAAAATTCTGCTCTGGTGGCAAAATGAAGCATTTCAGAAGAGGTAGGAACCTGAATAAAAGCACAAAAGGAAACACAAATCCAGGGGTGTTCCCAGTGAGAAAGCTTTTCCTTGGCAAGGTACAGAAGTTCTGAGGGAGTACCTTCTAGCACCTGTATAAAATCAGTTTTTGAAAAATTATAGGAAGGTGTTAATATGTCATTGAAAGCTGCCCACATAGCTGGAATAAAATTCTTCACTAAAAATTATTACCAGAGAAAAAAATCCAGGAACTAAAATAGTTGATTACTCCAGGACCTCAGCAGAGGTCAAGTTTGACAACTGGCATTTGCTTCTTCCGTACACTTTAAAACTGTGGCTGTGCAGTTGGGTCATTATAGCTGATTGTGCTGTCTACATACATCACATTTTTTTGATTCTTTCAGAAAAGCGTTTTCAACTCGTAGTTTTTCAGTCTCCTGTAAAACAGAAAAAACACGAGTGTCGTAAGGAAATTATACTCACTCCTCATATTTTGAAATAAGTGGTGTCGACACTTGTTCAAGTGTTTTATAATACACAGTGTACTCGAGGAAATAAAATGGGGTGAGCCTTGTCTGGGGCCTGTGAGGACACAGACCAGCCGTGACCTACACAACCGCATAAAATCAAAAGTTGCATCTATTGCTGTCCAACAGAAGAGCAAGAATTTTCCTTTTCACCCTCAAAGCTGAGTTCTTTTTTTATGTCAGGCCATTACATCATCCGTGTTCTGCTCTGCAACTCACCTCAGTAAGTTTTGCGTAATCTTTCTTCAGTTTCACAAGATACTGAATCTTCTGGTTTAGGTTTTGATGACCAAGTAATTTCCCATTCTCCTCAGCAAGAGAGTTAACTTGCTTCCTCAGCAAGTCCATTTCCTGTAATTAATAAACACATTGTGTACCTCTGAACCGTAACCCCTCCTTCTATTGTTCCTGAAAAGAGCTTCTTTAGAACTATTAACGCACTAACATTTCAGTTTGTGGTAATATAGGAGGCAAGAGCTGGTTCGTTCAGGAAAGGGGCATTTGTCTCAGGTCTCCTTAGGTACTACATTAGATCCCTCTAAAAAGGGCAAAAAAAAAGCACCATTTGATGTGATTTCCGTACCCAGAGTTCTGCTAGTGCAGGAAACCGCATTACAAATACAACTACAGTGCAGAAAATCTTTTCAGAGGCAGTCTTTGATTGCTCATTAATTCAGAATATTGTCCAATTAGCTGAATATACCTCTGCTGAATAAGATCCTACTTGTAAAGACAACCAGAAAATGAGATATACGTAACCTTGCCAATTCTGTCTCTCTCTTCGTACGTTTCCTCTAGTTTTGATCTAATTTCTTCTTTTTCGTGAAATGCTTTCAGCTCCAAAGCTCTTGTTCGTTCCATTTCCAGAGTCATTTCAAGACAAGTATACTCTTTGATTTTGAGGCTGGTTTTGGTCTCTTCTAATCTGCCAATAGAAAAGAATCATAAAATATTAAAGACCAACGTAAATGTCATACAACAGAATTACTAAGCCTTGGACACGGAAGCAGGCTCCTTTAAAAGTGTCCTTTTGAGACAATATATTTTGCTACCCTTCTACAAAATGTAGCAATAGGTGCTACTACCACCTACTGATGAGGAGGAGTAAGAACTTAGCATGTCTTGCAGAAACAAAAGACATTTCCAAATTCCATCGTTCAGTTTCAGATCTTCGACTTCTATTTCTTCAGTGTACAATGTTGGCATTAATGAGTTCAACAGACAATATTTAAACTTACTCTGCTTTGATTTTCAGCATCTCCTCCATGGCTTTATTCTGTAAAAGTTCAAAAGTATTAGTTACATTCTTAATGTTTAGCGCACACGTACATAAAAACATTTGTCACTCGATGCCACTAGCAGGTGACACCATCTTCACTTTCCAACTCTGGAGATGAGTCAGATTTAGTGATCTGAATCTCTTGTTGCTTATTGAGCAATCTGACACCCAGCTCGTTGGTGTTAGACCAAGACAGAACCCTTCAGAGAGAAGCATCAGGCTGCGTGTGGTAGAATTCGCTAGAAATCCGTGTTTCACTGCTATGAAGGAGAAGAAAACACGCCAATACTTCACAGCGGGGAAAACAGCGAGCGTCAGGAGCAGGGCACTACTGTACCTTGGCGAGCCGTTCCTCAGCAATCTCTGCCTCTTTCTCTTTGAGGTACTGGGTGTCGGGATGTTTCTGATCACTAGGAAATGCAAGAATGAGGAGAGTTTCTCACAAACAGAGGAAACCCGTTGTAAAAACAACATCTTACCCAGATTAAACCAGACTGACGTTTCTACTGAGAATACTGAGCATCTCTGGAAGGGTTTAAACTTCCCTGTTCTGAGAACATCCCATCTTCCTTTGTCAGAGTCTATGTTAAGCAGGTAATGATTTTACATTCCATTTCCACGATAGAACTTTGCTGCATTTAAGAATTTGTGATTTAAAGGCAATAGTTTACAAGCCAGTAAACAATTTTCATAGAAAAGGCTGAGTCAATCTCTAATAATGCGAACAATATATAAGACTATTTCACGTAAAAACTTGTAAATTTGTCTTACTGAATTGCTTCATTTTAAAACAAGTTTTTGTTTTATTTTCCCTTACCTGTTCTTGCTTAGTCTCTGCGCTTCTACAAGGCTCTGTAAGTTCCTGTTGTTCTCCACCAGTACCTGCATTTCCAGACGCAAGTTCTCCAACTCATTTAATTGCTCCTAAGCAGGTGAAATTGGAAACGTTTTATTTGAAAGCCAAATTGCAATTCCTGTTTTCATGTCCAGTTGAACACTTTGAGTAATGGAAAATGATTTCGTGGAAAACAAGCTGTTTTCTGGAAGAGATCTGCACCATCCTTCCATTTACAGTTTTGTTAGAGACTTAACTAACTCAGAACAGTCTCATCAGCAAAGATGATGTTATAATTGGATATTCATGAACACGAAACTACTCAGTCCTTGGGAAAATGAGATCTATGGACATCTCAGGCAAGCTGTCACCATTTGTTACCAGCCGAGGTAAAGAGAAGACTGAGAACTGCCTCTTTGCTTTAATGGACAGACTACGAAGAGCAGCTCATTAAAAATCTGGACTCTATATTCCGTCTTACACTTGCTAATTGCCTGTAGAGATTAACTCATCATACCTTCAGCCGTAGAATTTCATCATTTTTAGCTCTACGTTCCTCATTCAGCTCATGGACAAGGTGCTCCAGGTTGATTGCAGAAGCTCTCCGGTCAGCTATTTCTTGCTCATGAGTTTCCAACAGCTTTGCCAAATTCACATCAAAATTAGGGGGAGTTTTTGGACACTGGCAAGTTGAAAGAAAAAAAAACAACCCACAAGCTATTAAGAAAGAAGTTTCCCTTATGTATTGGTTATGTTTTAATACTTAATTGGAGAGACGTTAACAAATCCCTGGCAGACAAATCACCGATAACACACTGAAGTTACAGACATTCTCAACACGTCGTCATCCCACACTGTACAGTCCATGAGTTTAACAGTTATTGTGATGAAGATGTTGCTCTCAAATGCCGTACCTGAGGAAATGTTACTGCAGATGAGTCCACAAAGCAATCTATTTGCTTCATTTTCAGTTCATATTCATTCTTCCTCTTCTCCAGTTCTTCTGTCATTTTCTCCAACTAGTAGAAACGCCAGTTAGAATTAAATTAGCTCATAACACACAAAATATTCAAGGAAACAACAGGCAGATGTCTTTTGAGCAAACTTAAGTACCACAGGTTATTTTAGATTACCTCAGACTTCACTTTGATAACTCTTTTTTGTATTTACCTAATAACTGTTAGTCAGTCCATAGTTGCCTGTAACAAGCATTTTTTGAAAGCACGTACAAACTATATACTACGTAGTTAGTCTGGATTTTGTTCTTGATGGTGGTATTTGATTTTTTTTTGCCTTGCTAACACTTCTCTAAGGGCTTGCTAGTGCAGGAAAAACTGTTATCAACTTTGTTGGCAAACGTTACTGGTCAAAAGGTGATTTAATATAAAGATTTGACTGGTATAGAATTAATCAGTTTCCTTAAAGAGAATACGCTGTGACAACAAAAGAGCTCTGCTTTCAGAACAGACATTTTTGTGCTCTCTAGACACCATTTCTGAAGTATTTAAGAGTTATTCAACCTTTGTTCAGAAGCTTTTGAGCTACTGCTTTGCTTTTAGAGGAAGGAGCATTGCTCTTCGCCAAGAGTGCTGTGTACACGCTGCTCTAAAATGACAGACAAAACGTTTTCCAGAAGCTACAATGAACCACAGCTCCCTCCCGAGGAGCTGATTGTCAGAAGCATTTCCTTGTTTTACCTGTTCTCGGAGTTCCTGGATTAGAGCTTCTTTCTTTGCTATGTCTTCCTGCGCACACTGAAGCAGCGAGTCGTGTTTCTTAGAGGCCTCCGTCAGTCTCATCAGCTGCTCCGTGGTATGATTCAAGTCTTCACACAGAAGGTCTCTCTAGTTTAAGTCATCGGATGAGTAAAGAAATGGTTAAAGTTACTACTCTGAAGCTGCTCTAAGATGGTTTGTTATTGTTGCTGGGATCACTAACAGCTACAAGCATCTCCCTTTTCCCTCCGTTTTTTCATCATGAACTATAGCAAGCGTTCATCTATAATCTCATTTTGGCGTGTTTTCTGTCTCTACTGCAGAGCAAAAATGAGACTTTCCTACAGTAGTTACAGCTGGGCACTTGTGGGAGATATTTGGAATCAACCACTATTTAAAAGTATAATATATACTTCAGAAGAGACACATTTTTTAAATAGGAAGCCAGAAAAGGATGTGAAGATGTCCCTCCATGCTGAACTGGCGATTACAGCTTTTTTAGTGCACTGCTATTCTGGAGATCAGATTTATCTTAGGACCTAGAGCTCTTCCCTGTCTGATAGGGTGGGGAAAAAAATTAAAATTAATCAGGATTTAAACTGTAGGCTTTTAAAAGGCTAAGATTTTAAATGCCTACGGTTTAAATCCTAATTGATTTTAAGCCACCTTGCTAGTGGCTTTGACTGAGGGACTAAAATAAAGCTGAGAGCAGTAACAAGAGAGGTAAAAGAATTTTCCAAAGGAAAACAACAGTCGAGTCAACAACACGACCTAAATCTGTTTCCAGCAGGTGGAGCTTTAGTTAAAATGATGAGGAAAAAGAAAATGTAACTGAATATAGTAGCAGTGGGGGAAGAGAATGTTAAACATAATATATTCTATCTATTTTGATTTCTCAGCTGCATCATCTAGTGCTGCCATTAAATTCAGCTGATGACTCCTTAGCGGCCTTAACAAAATTAAACCAGGCTTTCAGCATAGGTTTTTATGAAGTAGCTTATAAAATATTTATGTCGAGTAATGTGATAATTTAACAGAATTTGTCAGGTATCTCATGAAAAATTCCTTTAAGAGCAGCTTAACCAGCTAGAGTTTGATCTAAAATGAGGTTAAATTTTCCAGGACTGCGTTAAGAAAATTCACATCCAAACAAAGAACCATGACACAGCAACGGTCGTGTTTTTACCTCAATGTTATCGGCTATTTGTTTTCTCTCCAAGGCTTCCCTCAGTTCTTCAATCTTCTTTTCCTGATCCTCTACGATTCTCTTGCTTTCCTCTTTTGCAGCTAGAACAAGGTTGTACTTGCACTACGAAAAATTAATACGTTATTTTAGGAAAATGCTAAGGAATTTGGCCAACATCATACAAATAAATGTATAGCACAGCTCTGACGACAACCACAAACGTTTAAAATCAGCGTCAATGACTAAACTCAGAATGATGTATCATACGTGTTAAATTGTACCAACAATGTTATTAGAAATTGTCAGAATAATGAAAAAAGGTTATTAATTTAATATGTATTAACCCCCACAATACATGTTAACCGCTAAACCCATTATTAAAAAACCCAGTAACCGCCTGTAGAAATCTTCCCCGTCAACACGCCTCATCTGCAGGACCTTTTGGACTTCAGTTTATACTGCCTCAAAAACAAATTTGCAATTCAGCTTCAATTGTTGAGGTCTTAAATTGTCAATTTCTGAGAAAATCTAGGTGTGAGTGTTGGCTATTTCTGAGGAAATCTAGATGTGAGTGTTGGCTGAGTGCAGTTTCCAGGCTGTGAATAGGTCCCTGCAGAGACACACACTGCTCTTTACCCACCACGTGCAAAGAGCTCGGTTTTCAAGACAGCCTTAGGCATGAAACGTTCAGAAGATTTCAACATGTCAAAACACAGAAGTTTTCTTCTAAAATGCTACGGCAAGTTAGGCTGTTTGAGACTGCTGATAAGACACGTCATCGCCTTCCATTTCTGAAAAACTCTACCACGTCCTTCAGAATGACACAACCTACATTTATATCCTCGAGCTCTCTTGTCAGCCCATCTATGGACTCAGTTTTATGATTAATTGAAGACCTCAGCTCCTGGATCTGTCTCATCAAGTCAGTTACAACTTCCTGCAACGTAAAAAAAAAAAGTTAATCATCATACATCATATAGATTTTATATATTTTATTACTGAACTGGCTTTGGTATGTACTTTGTCAATACTAAAATTTCAAGCAACCGTTTGAAAATGAGGCATCAAGACGCCCATGTAGCGAAGTAACAGGAAATTTGTTGTGAAATCAGAGGCTTTTGTTCTAAGCACTTAGAAGAAAATAACGTGCTGTGTTCGTTAGGAGAGAAGAGCAGCCCTCTGATTTACCCTCAGGCTGCCACGGGTTCTACCAGGAGAACAGAAGTACTGTAGTTTAAGGTTGCGTTTGTTTGGAACACCACGGCACTGACAATACCTCATTCTTCTGACCTTACACACGTCCAGTTTTTGGTTTAGCGTGGAAAAAGCAAGACTGAGGTTGGTAGTAAATGCACAATACACAGCCAGGATTGCCTAGAAGCGCAGAGGTTCTAAGTATCACGGAAAGGCTCTGGGCTTTCTCATCTACTACAGAACGTAGTTACCTGCAAAACTGGGTATCGGTAACAGAAATAAACCCAAACCTTATCTGTATCATTTGTCTTCTTCAAAGAAGCAATAATCTCTTTAGCAGCAGCCAGCTCCTGTTCCAATTTCTGCAGTTTTGCTTCCTAGAAGAAATGATAATTGTGAAGAAGAGACTTAATTACTTTCCACGTATGTTTTGTAAAGCACAAAGCCATGAAAAAAATGGAAGGAATTAAGTTGTTTGTTACCAGAAGAATTAAGCAGTAGCTTAACACAGTCTGAAAAAAGTGAGAGCTCTACACTTATTTTGCTGGTAATCAACAGAACAGTCAGTTCACCACTAAAATTGCTATTAATGCACGAGGAAATCCATGAACACAGGATTTAGACGCCCAGTTGTGCTGCTGTACCTGCTGCTCACACCGTGTCACCATTTCAGAGGATGATTTCTCCACCTGCGCTTTTTCAAGTACTTTCAAGAGCTCCCTGGAGAAGAAAACATATTTCTAGTCAGAAATATTATCAGAACGTGAGAGAGCCTTGACAAGAATCAAGTCTTGAAGGTTTATTCTTATCTGCACTTAATTTTTTGGAAGAGATCTTTAACTGCCACCTTCTCAGGGCTATACAGAACAGTTTAGTTACTGGCCGTACACTGTTGCCAGTAGGAGAACTTTGCCTTTCACACAAAGAACTGTACTTGTCATGAAATTACATTTGTCATATTAATAGAATACCTCAAAACGAAGTGTTGTTCTAAGCTAGATTAAATTAAAAAACCCCATTACGTAACGGCCTCCACCCAGCTGGGAAAACCCCCCCCTACAAACGGGATCCCTGCCTGAGTACCAAAGCAGCGTAGGACAAAACCAGCGAAAGCAGATGAAAACAAACCCCACCGCTAATTAAAACTTACTTTGAATTGTTTTCTTTGTCTTCTTGTAATTGTAACGTTAGTTTTTCATTATGTTCTTTTTCTGTTTTCAGGAGTTTCAAAAGGTTCTGGAATACGAACAAAATGACTTACAATATAAGGACTTTGGAATCATTTAAAACCAAAATAAAAATTTAAGCAAACTTGTAAGATGAAAAAAAAGCCACAAAAGCTTAAATAGAAAGATCTTTAGCTTTGTCCTGGGCAAGCTCATATGTAAACTCTTATTTCTATTAAGCAAGTGGCACTTTTCACCTGCCATTGATGATAATTTCCTGTAGCTACAATGTTCCTCCATAGCCAAGGCTTTGCAGGGAGAAATTAGGATTTTCCACCGTAGCTTAATTAAGGGGATTTTTCAAATTCTAACCAGCAGTTCAAGACATGAAACCATAAGGAATTTAAAATAATAATTTTCAAACGTCCCTATTCTGCCACAAAGGCAAACTTAGAGGAAACTCGCTGAGCAGGCCCAGGGCACGCTGCAGAGAAGCGGGTAAAATCCTTTTCAAAAGCCTGTGAGCAGCCTCACTGCTGCTGTGCAGCCGCTGCAGCTTGACAGGCTCTCAAGGACAGCGTCACCTACACCGCGAGACAAGGATCCACCGCAAAGCCAGAGAGCTTTCTAACCACATCTCACCCGCTGTGACAACCTTTGAGAAGCTGCTGTGTAGAGACAGAAGTAAGCTAGTCTTGGCTAGCACCAAGGTGAGAGGTCACCAGCGTTTCCATGTCAGGATTCTTTGCCAAAGCAGTTTTTTTCCTTTCCTAATTAACCCATCTCCCTCAATTCCAGTTTCTTCAGCTGAAAATCCTGCTGCTTCATCATGCTATTGGGTATTTCTTGTAGCCTGCGGCTGCAAAAATCTTGCACTAAATTTTAAATAAACAGATTCTGGCTATGTTTCCAAATGAAATCACCAGGAACTCTGTTATTATTGGGGAATCTATTACTAACGTTACGATAACAGGAATTAAACAATCTGAGTGCGTAAGCAACTGTATAAAGTCCTTTAAAAGCCTTGACTGTCTTACACAAAGCTCAGTTTTCATTGCTTCTGCTTCTTGCTTTCTGTCCTCAAGCTGTTGCTTCAGTTGGTCTGTCTCAAACTTCGCTACTTCCTGCAAATTGTCATAGTCATCCTGCAGACTGGCTTTTTCTTCAAGGATCTTCTCGTGTTCTAGCCTTTATTAAAAAAAAAAAAGCAAACAAAACCAAACTCACCCACAATATTCAGATAAGGGATTGTTTCATTATAAGAATACTCTAATCAATTGTTTTTTATCACCTCCTGACTACAGTTATTTCAGAAAGAAATGTAACTTTAAGCTCAGGAACCCCAAATTTATGAAAGGCACAGGAAATTGAAGTGGGACTGGCAGAGAGGGCAGAGTACTCTTTCTGACCCCTAAAAATGATTTATTACTTACAGAACTCTGTAGAAATTTCAGTCACTGTGTCTTGATAATGGTGTTCACTTTTTTTTTTAAATTAGGGTCTTTTTTTTTAGCCAGTTGGGCAAAAGGCTCTGCTAGAATGATCCTCAGAACCCACCTCTGCTTAGTTGGTATCATATAAAATGGTTGGTATCAAACCAAAACCCAACATAACGTAAGCTGCACTAATGATTAAAAGCTGCACCGATCTTCCTCTCCCAATAATAATGACAATTATTGCATATAATGTAGTGAGCTTTTCAGGCTTCAAGAGCAAACTTGGGTTTATTTTTATGGTTTCTTTCTGCTTGTATTTTTAGAGCAGCATCATGTCACCTGCTTCATGTGACCAGACCGAGAAGTAACAGTTAATTTGTAAGACTAAATTGGGGAAAAAAAATAAATGCCCAAACAACCACAACTTTTGGAGATCGGTAAGTTTATAGAAATGGGAAAATGCTACAACAAACCAAAATGAAGGAAGGCTCATTTTATTTTCTTTCTGCTAATTTCCCCATGTTTCCCTCTCATGGCTCTGAAACAGGCATGGAAAGAACGGGGCAAAAACCAACAGGCGAAGGACGTGAACACAAAATAACTTTAAATAAGAGACGTAAAGTGCAAGTTGACATGCAGAAAAGAGGAACTACATCACTGGATGCATGCAGGAGGGAGGTTAAATCGTTTCACCGAACTGCCAACGTACCTGACACTGTCCAGCTGGAACTGTACGTCCATGTGCCTGCCGGAGAGCTGACCCATTTCCTTCTCCTGCTTTTCTCTAAAGGCACCATATTCTGATTTTACGGCAGACAGCTCCTTGTCTGCAGACTGCAGGACAATGCGTAAGTCACAAACCTCACTTTTTAGTACTGTCAAAAACCAAACAAATATTGTGTATGTTATTTGGAAGCCTGTGTTAGATACAGGACATAGAATCAACATTTGGGTTGGAAGGGACCTTGAAAACGTAACTCTGCAGAACGTCCTGGGAAAGTCTCAGAACGCTTTATACATTTTCAGTGGAACTAACCTGGAAGGCCACATAGAAAAAGGATTTGGAAATGGAAAAGGTCAATGTAACATTGATTTTTAGGAACTAAAGAGTACAGGCAGAATCAAAAATGCTCCAGGCAGTACCACAGCATTTTGATAGACCAATAGAGGATTTCTCTTTTATATTTTAATTTTAAAATACCATATCCTGTACTCCCTTCACAGGGCAAACAGAGAATAATTTTGAATATTGTGTACTATGCAAGGCTGGACAGAGAAAAGCTATTCTGCAAGTATTAGATATTTTTATCTTTAAAAAAGATTATTAAAAAAATCAAGCCAGTATAACTAACAACCCAAACAGTTACTCCCCAGGTGCAATTGTTGATTCAGAACATTAAGACACCTCAAAACTTCATATGGAATTTCAGAGACTTACTATCAGCCTTGTTTTGACTGTCTTGAAATTGCTTTTCGAGCAATTTTATCTGTTCCAGGAGCTCCTGGCGCTCTTTACTCCAGTCATTCCTTTCAGACGAAAGAAGCTTGGGAAGAGAAGTAAAATTTTTAAATGGAAGGAAATGTAGGAGTAGCTAATTCACAGAGCTGAAACAATAATGTAATAAGGTATTAGAGCATTTCATCAGCTGATTATAAATACAAGAGACACTTTTCTTTAAAATCGATGTTTGGTGAATCTTAAATCCATAGAAGTCCAAGAAAAAAATAAAATTAAATTAAAAAATCTATATAACTGAAGGTATGACCTTATCTGAAAAGTTCATTTAAAAACAACCCACAGCTTAGAAGCTGAGATCTACTTCAGAAATGAGCCTGATCTGGGAAGAAGACAGGCCTTATTTCCTTCCCTGTGTTAAATCAAACCTGGCGATTAAGGAAGACTTGTCAATATTTTATAGAGTAAGGATGTTGCAGTTCAGTTCCCACTGAGACAAGTAGTATTTTCAAGCATTCCAAAGTTTAAAATTTCCTTGTGACTATGGCTGTCTTCCAGAGGTGACGTTGGCCAAACCAGCTACGGACATCTTGAGATATAAAAAACATAAATCTATCTATTTATATAGTATAAAAATGTAACCCATATTTGTGTTCTCTCACCTCCTGTATTTGTGCAGAATGATGCTCCAGTTTATTGATATGCTGCTGGAGCTTTATGTTCTTGCTTTCCTCTTCATCCAGCTTCGTCTGCATCGTGCTCAGTTGCTCCTGTGACACGACAGACACTCACAATTAGAGCACCCATCTCCCAGTTATTCTCACATGCCACATGGCAGTCTGTGCGGATTAAATATAAAAATGCTAACTACTTTTTTTTTTATAACCTGAACCAACAGAAAACAGAATGTTCAAAGACAAAACTGGTGTCTTCAGTGGCTGATTTCTCCTGTTGCTAACTAAAACTGCTAGAATGCAAGATAATCTGTCAGGGAACACAAGGACTGAGTCCAATAAACACCAAGTTTCAGACACATTTATGTTGGAGAAATAAGGCTTTAAAAAGAAGTTATTCAATATACACACTAGCTAAATTTCTTACAGGATCTCTGCGCTATGGTAATCACTATTTTTGGCTGCTGTGGCAGGTGTTTTACAAGCACTGAAGCGAGTTCCAGCTTCTAGAGTAGTTCTGTGTAGCACTTTGTGAAAAAAGACCTTCCCTGCACTTTAGGAAAGCTAGAAGACAACTGAGGTGTAATGGTGGACATAATTCGGCCGGTTTCTCCAAATAATGCGGTGTTATATATTGTGGTTATTGTTCCAGACGTAGCTGTGACTGGAGACTCATAAAGAAGTTTCCTCAGAAACAAGTTGTCGGGTTAAAATAGTAAAAGTTTAAATGCCCTCCATATCTTAAACTCCTGATGATATTCAACTCTCAAATCCCTTCAGTATTTTCATAGTAAATACTCTAAAGTACAATGTATAGTTAGAGAACTCTTTAGTGAAGCCTCAAGTATTCCTCAAGCGCTTCAGTTCCCCACACAAATAAAAAATACGTGGTCAGGGGGATGTATTTCCCGCCAAAACCCGCTTTGTTATAAATTGACACATACACTTCATTTTTATTGGGAACATTCACCTGTGCCACCTTGAGCTCCTCAGCCATGGCCTCATACGCTTGTTCATTCATCTCGGGGGGAACGGGCTCTTTCAAAATGTCATCCATCATCTCTTCAGAAGGCTGAAAGTCTTCAGCATGGTAATCTGAGAGTTCCGGGCTTATCCGCGGCACCAGGCGAGATCTCAGCTGGTAAGCTTTGGTTGGAGTGGTTATGTTCTGTGAGAAAGATTACAAAGCAGTCTTTGTTTTAACCGTAAAAGGAAATGTAGACTTTGGTTCATAGTTCTATAAGCAGAATAATGAATAGAATAATGAATAGTGGTGAGTTCTAATCGACAATACTTTTTTCAGGTGTGTCACCTGATTACAGCAGCGGTCATTCAGTGTTTCAGAACAAAAAAGCAGCATTCCTGTTTCATCCCACACCAGAACACTCCTTAGGTTGAAGGACCAGACAAATCAAGGTCTATGCTCTTGCACGACTCAGGAGTAAATACACGTGCTTTTAAATATACTTCTTCTCATACCTTCAGAGTTTCTCTATGTAGCTTATGTAGCTGAGAGACTTCTCGGCGCTTGTGGGCCTTGGTTGCCTCCAGAATGTTTTCAAGATGGTGGTTTGCTTTCCGAAGGGACTGGAGCTCCGATTCCAGTTCCATGTGCTTTTTCCTGCGTAAGGAGTATTTTTTACTGTCAAACTCACTCCACCAGTGTCCCCTCCCACCACTAAGAATAAGCTGCAGTATCACCAATGAGAGAACTGAAGCTGAACTCTTGCCCAAACATTAAAATACATTATTTTGAGAAGAAAGGCAGCATTGCTGTATTAAAAAGTAAAAAAAATAAAAAAATATTAAAAAGCTAAGAAGCTTATTTGTGCTTGCATAATGAAGCAAGCAGATGGATAACTGAATGTGTCAGGAAAAATCCATTACACGGTAAGAAATAAGCTGAGAGCTCTGCAATTCCTTTTATGAGAAAGTGATATCGCCCATACCAATATGGTTTTAAGCTTTAAAAATGTTATCCAGTTATATGAGAAGTCTGAACTGGTGCTTGCCAGGATTAAAGAAAATCCTTTAAAGATATTTTTTTTCGGAAGTGCTGCTCTGTTAAGATTATTTTGCCCTCTAAGAGTACTTTAACTGAAATCCAAGAGTTGAGCAGAAATTTGGGGATCGTTTTCATGAGATCTTTTGCAGGGCAACGTGCTCTTACTGTGATAGTTGGCCTTCTGACACAATTGTAGGGTCAAAGTCTACGTACAAAAGGAAATGCAGTATTTCATCTTTGGGCAGCTTAATACTATTGCTTTCCTTCGTGATTTTAGCATCTGCAACAAAAAACCTCTTAGGGAACAGTAGAGCTTTAGTTCTGACTGCTACCGGACAACAGAAAAAATTAGCAAATTGATTTTGTAAAACTTGTCGTTGCTACGTATTCAGTTACAGCCTATAGTTACACTTGCAGGTGAAATTAAGCATCTAGTTCCTCTGAAACCGAGAACAAGTTTAAAATTTAGTGAAATACAGAGGCTCGAAAGCACACTTGTTTGCCCTCGGCTAAGAAAATGCCAATAATTGATAATAAAAATGCAGACGTGCTGCCAGGAGAGCAAGACACGCACGAAACATGGAACATTCAAAATAGGAATGCATTGAACAGGCAGGAAAATAAAGTCATTAATATGAAGATAAAGAAACCACTGTAATGAAACAGGACAATAAGTGGAAATGCTGAGTGGGTAAACTCAGTATATGATTTATAAAGTTCCTAGGATTTGCTACCTAGAAATCTAAGAATAAAAATACAGATTTGTACAATTACCTGAATGAGCAAAAAGGACATCACAAAGCTACTTCACAAAACAAACACACACGGGGAGGGCAAAACCAGAACTATCTTGTGCCCCGTGCTTCCACAATTATACTCACTAAAATCAATAAAAAGCAACAATGTTGGGTACAAGTACTTTAAAAAAATCAGGTTGTTTTTGCCTTCCTTTAAAGGTCCTTTCCAACCCAAAGCATTCTGTGCTTCCAGGTTTACATTATATTTGCTGGAAACGCATTTTTATCTCCAGTAACAGGACCTGAGTTTTCCAGGTTGATCAAGTTAAGCCATATTTATATGCAAATAAAGAATATAGACATTGAAGGTATTACTCAGGCCTTTCACGTGTGCTGCCCTCAAGAACAATGACAGTAAATTCTTTCTGCAAAAAACCTAGTCTCGGCTCCCAAAAATACAGTCTAAAAAATCAATGTAAGCAATTATTTAAAGACATTTAATTGAAGACATTTCTCTACTGTTTTGTCTCACTTGGTTAGCTCTTTAAATTCTTCATATTCTTGTTTTGAACTTGCCAGTTCACTCTGAGTCTGCAGCAAACGTGCTTTCAGCCTTTCCACCGACACCAGCGAGCTGCCTTCCACTGATAGGCTGGGGGGATATAAATGGTGACCTAAAGAACAAACATACACCCTCTGAGATCGCAGAGTAGCTCAAATATCTTCAGTTTTACTCAAATGAAAGCATCTGTAGGCTTTTGAACAGCATAGCAGCAATTGAGATTGACAAAAATGGGTATTAGCAACAGTCCACGGGAAAAGCAGTAGAATAATTAACATTACTGCAGTCTGCACGACAATTAAGGAGAACAAAATGGGATTAGGGAGGGTGGGCACATGATGCACAGGAACCCAAAGTGCCTGTTGCTGTATTTCCTTGGAGGCCAAGTGAATAAAACAGAGTAAGCCTGTTTTATCACTCTTCAGGTACCACTTTGAAGGAAGAAAAACCACGTCGAGACAGACAACGTTTGTGTGCTGCGTAGTGTTGAAACGGAAATAGAGGTAAGCTTATTTGACTGTAAAACATAAGCATATTTTTACCTCCAGTATTTTTCTCCGTGGCTGATGCTTCCAAAAAAGTCTTTTCTAGTTCCGCGATGGTCTGCGCATCAATTTCTTGAGCCTTTTTAACTGACTGTAAAGAGCGAAGTTTTTTGTTCTCCTCTCTGAGGTTATGGTTCTCCATGGCGTACTTGGCAATTCGTGGGTGTTGTTCCATCTGTGACAAGCAGTACTTTATTCAGTGGGTTTTATTTTCCACACAACGCTAGGCATACCTAGCTGTTGCTCTCCTACCTTTAATAAGCATTAAATTGTAAAAGAGGAGGAAAACCGGTATTCCCTACTGTGGGGAAAACCACCCCCAGTTTTTTCTGGTTAGTTTTCCGGCTCCCTTGGAACCTGCTCTCAGAAAACAGTGGGTTTACATTTTGTGTGTTTACCCTTTCACTGGTACGAAAGCAGTAGGAGCTTTCCTTGCTGCTCTTGATAGCCCTTTTCAGTTTCAGCTCTGAGCTTTGGCTTTCTTAGCGCCGTCCCTACATGCCACGGTCATATTTCCACAGTCCTTTAATGACCTGATTTCTGTACTTTTTCCCCCACCACTTCACTTCGGAGCTCAGTTAGGAAGGGCAACTCCATGTACGTGAGATATTTCCATAAAGGAACCCACCACCCATCCTCTTCTTCCCTGACTCTCCTAGAAAGCCTGTGCCCACCCATTGCAGACCTCCATCACACGACCTGTTCTCACAAAAATTGCTCCAGAAAGGCAAAAGACTTACCTGTTCCCTGAGCATCTGCAATTCCTCCCTCAATTCATTGAGGAGATCTTCCCCCTCTTTTGGCAACAAACTTCCACCAGCCTCTTTGTGTAATCTCTCCAAGCGAACAATGTGGTCTTCACGGAATTTAACTATCATTTTGTTGGACTGAATGAATTTCTCCTTCTTGGCACACAGATCTTCTAGTTGAGCAATTTTTTCTAACAAATTCTTAGAAAGCACATACACAGGTTGGTGATGGTTATGCTGGGCACGTTTTCAAGGTGCACATATCGCGGATACGCACACAGACAAATCATGCAAAACCCAGTAAGTCTGGGAATACGCAGACTGGCATTCGCAGCAGATTTGTAAAGAGCAACAGCTCACACCAGGAACCCAAATTACACCCTGTGTTGTGAAAACTTTACTGAGAAACTCCAGTATGATCCAGTAGACTAAGGATTCAGCTGAGCACATCAAATAAGTCCCTACAGTGCCTGTTTATTTTCTTAGAAAATAATTAAATCCATTTTGGTTTATTCGGTACAGCGCCATGACATGAACCAAAGCACAATGAAACAAGGATGACTGGGAGGTTTGCTTCACAAAACACCCTGTTGGGCCAAACACTCAAAGACGTGCTCAAAATTAAGTAAAACAGAAGTTGTTCTGTTCAATTTTCAACAACCCACCCTCTAGACCCTGGGAAAGCTGTCCCATGGCTTGTCTCAATTAGAAAGACAGAAGAGAATCATGGAATTGTGTTGGCTGGAAGAGACCTTTAAGGTCATCAAGCCCAGCTGTTACCCCAGCACTGCCAGGGCACCACTCAGCCATGTCCCTCATCTCCATCCTGGGACACGGGATTTTTATTCAAGACCAAATGTAAACGATGAAGACAGCCAGTTTCAGTGCGCTCGCTGGCCTCTCAGAGGACGCAGAACACACTTCGAAATCTCGGTGCTGTCTTACCTTCTTTTCACCTTCTGCTTTCTCCCAGAACAACATTGCTTCAAGAAAGTTGTTCATGTAATTTATATTGCTCTTCCCCTTTTCAGCAGCACCTGTAGGGTAAGGCAAAGAAACAAATGCTGTAGTGATTAAAATACTAGTTAACCAGGTTTTCCTACATACATAACATGGCAGCTTTGTAAAGAAAATGCAAGTAAATTCTTTGAACAGCAGAATTCTTCTACAAGGCCGTGTGCCATACCCAGAGCAAGGAAGTTGAGACATTAATTCCTAGTCACCTGCAAGTGCTGATAAAGAACGGAGTCAATATACATATAATTAACAAAGTTGTTCAAGCATTAAATGGCTTTACGATGAACTTTTATTAAAATAAAAGAACCCGTCTGTTCAGCTGAGTATGTCTATAAAATGCAAAAACCCGCTGAAATTAAAGCACTAAGACTAAGCCATTATTGGCATTATTACTACGGTTTGTACATATTAAAAGGGGACTAACTGGTTTATGAGAAGCAAATTCGGGAAAATAAGCGTGAATTAAGTGGACAATTAATGATTTAATCTGGAATGAAAGTGGCCACACAAGGGATTAAAAGGGCTTAACTAATCCACTTCAGAAATTAATTCAGAATAGCTTTCCTGAATATCCTTATGCGGGCAAGGCTACTTATTTACAGAATACTAATGCCACAGCATGGAGGTGCAGAGTAACTACCCTGTTCTCATTTAGTATAGTTAAAATGCCGTCATGCTTTTCAAGTGGCTAGCAAGCAGATTTCATTCTCGTGTGATCCAATATTACAAATAATTTAACTGCACTGACTAAACACAGTTCTAAGACATTCATTTCTGCACAGAACCTCTCTTCAGTGTTTAAGCACCTTCACTTGCTTCCCCTCAGAACTCTGTCACTTAAACTCGACATTTTTGAGCTCTCTGTCAACATTTGTGTGTTGGGGGAAGGAAGTGAGAGTTACAAGACCAAGCTTCTGACCTTGTAATCAAACATAAGGTAGCTCTTTCAGTGAGAGGTATACAGAGGAGAAAACTGTGCTGGGGTTGATACTGCAGATACAGTGGTCTAGTGAAAAGCTGCTGGAAGAAAAAAAATGACATAAAACCCCTATTACCCTCTTACATTGAAATCAATCTTTTATTGAAAGGTAAACATCCTTCAGAGGGTCTTCCTGAAGGGGCAAAAGTGGAAGAGGCTCAGTCCTGAGCCTCTTCCAATGCAGCATTATCAGCACCTTAGTGCCCTCCCCCTAAACTAAACATACATGTAATTATATAATTAAACTCACAGGCTACCCTATGAACTTGAGAGGAAGAACAACAACAAAAAAATCACATCAATTTCTGCAGAACATTAGGTACAAATACAGGCAACGGGATCCATGAGACAAACGCGACCTCTGTGGGTCAGTTCCTACAAAAATATTAATTGTTCAGAAACTTAATGAATTACTCTAGGCTACAAAACCAGCAAGTTCTGTCTGCTCTCAGCCCCGGCTCTTACCTTGTGATACAGAAAGCCCAGGCGTAGACGGCACGGAATTAAGCTGAGCAAGCTGCTCCTTCAGCTTCTTGACCTCAGCTTGCAGCTGGCTCACGTTTCCTTGCGTGTCTTCGTTCACCACAGCCTTTCGGAAAAGTGTTCGGGGAAAACCAGGAAAAGGTACAAGTAAAAAAATCTTGTCTTTTCTAGGATAAGAGAAAACTCAAAGACTGCAAAGCAGCAGAAGTACTGAGAAGCCTTTCTGTCTTAGGAAAGGAAGAACTCATGGGAAAAGCAATGTCCCGTTTACTAAGAAACAAGTAAGTCGTACTTCAGCTAAAAGTATTGGTTAAAAATTGGAAAGTTTTCTGCAGAATTTTGTCTGGAGCTTTTTCACCAACAAAGCACATACACTGGAGACAGTTTCCAGCCAGATGCCAACCTGCTTTCAAAACCCACTCGTGAGAAATGACATTTTTGTGTATTAGCATGGATGCACTGAAATACCATCGAACCTGAATTTTTAATGGCAATTTCAATCTTTAGCACAGACCTACTTACTTTTTACTTTCTCTGTGAGGTGCTCTGAGCCCAAGCAATGAATACACACTATTATCAGCCATTACCCAGTCCCCGGCTTCTGTACTCTATTCATAATCAAAAGCCCTTTTCCAAATTCATTTGCCATTAAAAAAAACATTCAGGAAAGTAAATTCAGGATTTAAAATTAACTTATATTAAATGAGTGAAAGCACAGGAGTATTTCAATGGAGCTACCCCGTTTGCAGATGTGTCGTTTGAGTGACAAGAGATCAATTGTTGCAGAAATAAAGTTCTCCTACCTTGTTTTTAATCAACTTTGCTCGCTGAGCAAAATTCAGAGTGGAGAGTGTTTCACCAAAACACCTGGATCCCGGGTGAACATTGGCAATTATACAGGTTTTTGCGTTGCCACCGAGGGAATCCTATGTAAAAACACGGGCATTAGCCTTATTTGCATGGTTTTGGTGACAGCAAAGCCATCGCCTAAGAGCTGCTGTGCATCGTTTGAACAAACTGCAGAAGGGATTTTATTTAGGCAAGTTTCTGCAATTTTATTTCAAATGCAAGTGTGAAGGGTGTGACTGTAAAAGACTTTGCGTTTTCAAAACCTTGACTCTATTACTTATCAACAATTCGTTGAGTTGGGTTTTTTGGTTGGTTGGTTTTTGTGTTTATTTTTTACACCTGAACAGCAGGGAAAGAAAAAACCACAGAAAAAAATTTCACAGAATAAATTAATTTGATATTTCACCTTTATCTTGGTAATTGCAGTATTTTGAACGTCATCTAGGCTGGTGATTGTTCCAGCCTATCTTCCGGTGGCAACAAACAGATATTTGACTGCTTACATCTTTATTTGCTGTTCATCTTGAGAAGGCCCCATAAGCTCTCAAGGAGGAAACTAAATTTATCTAATTCTTCACACCATACCAACACTTGGCACACGTTAGGCTAATTCTGTAGATTCTGTCAAACGTTTCAACACATCCCTAAATATCACACTGCGATACACAGTATTTCCCAAATTCTAGGGATGAAAACACGTGCTGCTTGTTCTTTAAAGCTTGAAAGTGTGCAATAGGAGATGATGAGCATAAATAAATTTGTCTTCAGTTAACAGCACTAAATCGACTCGAGGTCTGTTTAGGTACAAAGATATTTTTTCAAGCTTTCTTCCACCTCCCTAATATTAGAACTAATTTTTAATGTATCCAAGTTCAGCATTTTAGAGTAAAAGAAAAAAACCAAACAAAACCAAAACAACCCAAACAAGTTTTTTTTTCTCCAGCCCAAGTAGCATATAGAATGCTTATAAATAAAAAATGCAATTATGAATGCATATAAAATCTACGTTACCCGTAGCAGAAAAGTGAGCTTGGAATCCCGGTAACAAATGTGTCTCTGTTTTCCGTTACCCACATCAACAAGTGCCGTGATCACTTGGCCCAGGCAACTTAGTGATCGATTTATGTTACCTGCTTCCTAAAAAAAGGAGAATAAAGGTGAACGGATGTGGCGGATGGACCAGGGCCGTACATCCGAAAGGAGAAGGACACCACAGCCACGACAGAACGAACCTTTAACCTCAGCCCTTCTGTGTGGGTGTCTTTCTGTCTCTCGGACCCTGCCAAGTCGACCAGGTTGAGCAGGGAAGAGCGAATGTTAACAATCTCGTTGTTTTTCTCCATGGATTCCACAGTGATAGTGAAAACTGCGTGTGATCTTGAGGATTCTCTGTTCATTGAGGTCGATGCTACACGGCGGTTCCTCCAGCCTGTTGTTAATACCTAAGCATGACAAAGACATCAAATAGCAAGTAGCGCAGACTGTACCCAGCGTTTACCTACAGGTTACAAACCCTAGTAAGCGTATTTCAGCGCAACAGCTTCCCAAAAGCTCAAGGACGAGGACTTTTAAAACTTTTTTTTCTAATAGTGAAAAAATATAGCCAGTCAAGCTTAATAAACCCACTAATGATAACATCCATTTCTTTCCTCCGAGAGTGCCATTGCTGTTTGAAAGTGTAACATCTCCAATACTGGTGTATGTTTTACCCAAGGAAAAATAAATATTTAAAGTTCCAGAAGTATCCTGTGTGTGCCTCACACATGGAGAAATAAACCTGACCATTTCTGGAGCACTTGCACTGCCTAACTAGCAGGAGATGTCGTTTTCTGCTATTTCTGAGATGTGTAGGGCAAGCATTAGGGAATGATGACTGTAATTGATGTTCATATATTCCAAACTCTAGAACTAAATGGTTTCTTACATGTTGAAAGGTCTTTTCCAAATTAAGTGATTCTGTGTGGGACACTCAGGAAGCATCGCCTAAAAATAACTTTTTTACACTGTTTTTTGGATGATGGAGATATGGGAAGTGTCACAGGCACGGTGCAAAACGTGCTTTAATCAAAGAGGGATATTTACCAAACGCGCAGCAAGATAAATAGTGCGAACATCTAAAAGTGACAAAAATACCTGGTAAGCTTCAGCAGCAGACGACAACACCTGTTCAACAGCACCATCCACAAAGACTCCCTTCTTGATGTGCTCTCTCAGAAAGAGTCCAGCTGAAGCAGAATCCAGCAAGTCAAAGATCTGCTCGTTGTAGATTTCAATAAACGAGCACTTGCAGAGAAAACTCTTTCCGCTGCCAGCCTGAAAAATATAGTCATTTCCACTCCAAACAGATGGGTTTTATGAAGCCTGGCATTGTATGGCAGAGACTTTTTTTTACACCTACCTAAAGATACTAGTTCGCATCTAAACTCTGCGTACGGCACATTTCTGATGCCCAGATGACAACCAGCACCCAGAGACCTTGACGCATTTTTACTCACTATGCTTACGTCTGCAGAAAGCGTGCTATAATTTGGTAGAGTCCTAGATGTAAGTGTTTCTCGTTAATAGATAGATGCTAGATAGCAATAATCCTGGAAACAACAGCTCTGCACCCAGTTTACCCCGCGGCCTCCCCTCATCTTTCATGCGAGGCATTACTTTCATTGCAAGAAGAAGTATGAAATAAACGTACCTTTTCTTTTTCACGTTCGATTAGAAAAAATAAGTATTCAAAGCTCCGTGGAATTACACCTCTCAGACTGTGAGTGAAATTATCAGAATCAGATGGTCCTGAAAAGATTTTTAATTCGAAATAAATTAGCACTACTTAAGCATAATGGTTGGCTTTTTTCAAGATGTCATTACAGAAGATTTCAGCGACCAGGTTTTAGTCCGTTTATGGCAATGCCATAGAAGAAATGCAATAAAATCAGCTTTCAAGATCGGACTTCCACAGTCCAAGTTAACCCTGAAGAAGCAGAGTTAATATCTGTGTAGTCCTTGAAAATACTGAAATAACTTGACTGATGTAGCAACAGGACAATATTTCTACTCCAGACAAAAAAAACATTAAGAAGCTCCTGAAAGATTAAGCTCTCACGCACTTACCCATCATAGTAAAGGTTTTTCCTGACCCAGTCTGGCCACTGAAAGAAAAAAAGTCAGACAAAGCTTTATTCTGGCTCTGAATTTTTCATTAAGCTGTACCTTTAAAGGAAAACTCACAGCTTAAAATAATGATTAAAAAAGATTCTAAACTGAATCTAAAATGAGACAGAGAAGCTCAGTCATCTAAAAAGGTATAAGAATAGAACAGCAAATTTGACCATGAAATTCTGTTTGATAAATCACCTTTTCTCTCCCCCACCACCCCCCTGCTTTCTTCCTTATTTCTGTTGGAGAGGGAAATAGTGGAACTTGTCATAAAAACAAAGGCTTTCAAAGATATACATCTTAAACTAATTATTGTGTCAATCTTTTGGGTTTTGTGTCACTCAGTAGTGCACATAAACCCCAAATGAGAAAAATACTTTAAAATTGAATAGATCCCTTTTATTTAACCATAGTTATCAATCACACTAGAGAAACTTCAGGGCAATTTCATTTCATTTTTCCACATTTGTATCTATAGACTTCACAGTTCTGCAAATGCTGCACTAAGCTAAAAATCCCAGCGAGGTCTTAATTAGATCAGTCCTTCAAGTTAGCATTTTGGACCAAAGTTTTCAAAATTAAAAGAAGTATTAAGTTAATATAATGATATTCATGCTACTAGTCATGGATCTATTTCTACCTTGAAAACATTTGTACTTAGAATTCTGAGTTTTCCCAGAGGCAGCTAAGACTCGCTAAGGAGCTGAGCTGGCCAAATATCAATTCAAAGGGATTTTCATTCCATTTTTGCGATGGACGCACTGAAAACAACAAGCTGTCTAACGCTACAGGAGAACTCCTAGTTTTTAGCCAAATAACAGTAATTGCGCTGCGCTAAGGAGGCAATTTCAAAGTTTCCTGCCACGTGAAGCAGGCTCCGGCACCGAACACCACAAATACTCGTTCCCACACTCTCCTGCAATGCCACAATCGCTGTGAGACACCGTTGAACGACTTACTATGCAAAGATGGTTCCGTTGTAGCCGTTCATACACGATTCAACAATATTTTTGGCCACGCTTGAGAACACCGACTCCTAGGGACAAGGAAAAGAGAAGGCACTTGGCACCACTCATTTAAGCGGCTTTTTATAGATGCTTCCCGTGCTAGAACATTATAATGTATAAAACATGCATTCCACAAGGTTGGACACCTATCACGACCCCGGAGTTCTCACAGCAAAGCAACACATCCAGAGTCTGTGTGGCAGAAATCACCGCCTCTGAAAAAAGGTATTCCTTGATAAGCTGAAAGAAAAATATTAAGAGCTCAGGCCTTACATCTTTGGAAAGGTTTAAAGTAGCAGCTGCAAAAATTTGAGGGGAAAACTGCAAGGCTGTGACAAGATTCTGGACGTGATTACCTGTGTCGTTTCCATATTTGCAACATAATCAAAAGTGAAGATTTTTGGCTCAGGCTTCGAATGCAGCCGGATGGTATTTGAGGAGAGAACAGATAAACACAAGCCTTGATCTCCGTCGGGTAGCGCAGGTCCCTCTGAAGGGGGCCGTACCCTCACGTAAACTTTGATGGCATCACCTTCGACACTAAATGAATATTTATGCGTTAGATCACTTCGAAAGAGAACTGTTTGATAAAATCAAATCGCAAAAAAAAAAAAAAAATAGCCAATTAAGCACGTGAAGTCACGCACAGGTGTCTCCCGAAATCATACTGCTTCTAGCTGGACACCTCCAGTCACTGCAAGCCACAGATTTATTAAAGGCAACAACATGGCCGATTTAAAAGCAAAAACCATGAAGTGACTGGGGTGTATTGTTGCTGCCGCGTGTAACTTTAGCTCTAAAAGAACACATTTCACAGCAAACTGGAGATAGATAAACCCAGTATTATAACAAAGGTTTTGGTAGTTTCCAAGACCATGGGCTTCAAGCATCCTTCTTACTACTGGAAGTTACAAAAGACTTTACAAATGGAGCAGATGAGGTTACATTCCAGCAAGAAAGTTACTACTTTAATATCGTATAGAAAAAATAGTAACAGTTTTAAAGTGCCAAGTTTCAAAAAGAAGCGAAGGACTTAATGATTGAAATGTGGGGTTGGGAGCAGCAGAGGAAATGGCAAATAAGGAACAGGAAGCAGCTGAGAAAGGGAAGATGTTAGACTGAAAACACCCCACACTAACGTGTGGAATTTGTTTTCATCAGAAAATAGAAACAGCAAATTGTTTAGCTCAGAAAAGACCATTAAGATCATAGAGCCCAACCATTAATAATAATAATATTATTACGGGTTGTGGCAGAAACCATTTATATTTGGAGAAGGGCTTTTTATTTGCACTTAGGACTTCCTCACAGAGCTGAAGTTCCTCGTGGAATATCTCTTCAGAGAAATTCTAGTGTCTGGCTGCAGAGTTAGTGGGTGAAGGAGGATTTATTGCATGGCACCATTCCAAGAGGAATCTGACCCCTCAGAACACTTTCTTGAAGACAACAGTTCTTTTTTAAAACGCATAAGGAAGTTAAGAGAAAGGCAACAATTTTGTGCAGGAAAACGTTGGAGGAAAACACTTTAAAAATTATTTAACAAAGCTATACTAGGTTTTAGCTGACTTTTTGTGCAATTATTCATATACAGGAACTGGCTGATACTACTTTACCTAGGCGAGTTCAACAAAGGCAATGCAGAGTCACGTAAATCTCCTATAAAAGTGAAACACACACCAATTAAACAAGAAAAAAAATTATTGCTCAAAAAGCCACCTTTAAACAGAAGATACTGCAAGCAGTACTAAAAGACATAGACAGCCTTATGAATATTTGTTTTGTGCGCAAAAATATTTAGGAACTATATTCCTTTGGCAGAAAGTTTGGGGATTCTTGCAAAGGGAGAGAAAGCTCCAGTCCTGCACTGTGAGCATGCTCGCCCTTGTAAGTGTACGTGCAATGAATAGTCTCTTAAATACATATAAACTTTTGCAAGTGTTTTGAGAGAATCAGGAACGTAAATGTTAATAGCATTATATATTCCCATTATATTTTAAGAGCTGCTAGCTCACTACAGATAGAACAATGCCATATGAAATAGTTTTACCGACGTGACTGCAAAAACTCTATTTCCTAAACCTGCGCATCAGGGTAGCTATATTACTTGCCCCATACAATTACTTATTTTTCACTTCAGGGTGAATCTGGTGTGTAATTACTTCATATAGATTAGTCCAAGTATTAACTGAGTAAGATAAATTTTAAAAATAAGTAAAATGACAACGAAAAACGATTTACCAAAAGATTCCAATACTAAAGACCTTATAAAGTCTCTACAAGTGCAGAGGTTTAAACACTTTTACAGCGTTTTAACATTTTAAAAGTGTTAAAAAGCATTCATAAAGATGTGCAAAGGTACCGTCTCATTAACACTCACAGCCTTAGAGTTTTAAGGGCTGCTTTCACAGAATATTTTAGGCTGAAAAGGACCTTTTAAGATCAAGCCCGACCGTTAACCCAGCACTGCCAAGACCACCACTACAACCACGTCCCTCAGCACCACACTTTGAGCGTTCACTTCAGCTACAGCTACAAACACCACAGCTAATTAAAGCTCGATAAAATTAGGGAGAACGAACTGATAGAGGCGGGAAGAGTCGAGAGCCACAAGGTTCTTGCCTGGGAGGGCCGCTCACACCGTCAGCCATGAGGAGCCCTGGGGGACGCCGGTGCCAGAAGCGCTGCTAGAAGCGCTGGGCTGTTTCCCCTTCCCCTTCTCCACAGCCCTTCCCGGACACCACTGGAGGCGCACCGGGAGGGCAGCCGCAGGCCTCAGCCGCTCCGTGGAGCACCGAGCCTCGCCACAGCCGTGCCTCTTCCGACCCTGGCGACAGCCCCCAGAGAGGCAGAGCCGTCCCTCGCCCGGGCCGGGCAGCAGAAGCCGAGCCTAGCCTCCCCTCCCCGAGCCGCCCCGTCCCTGCATGGCGCAGGGCTCGCCCTCACCTCTCACGCCGGGAGCCATGATCGCCGGCGGCGCCCACCGGCCACCGCTCCAAGATGGCGGAACGTTTGAATTTGGCGCTAAGGAGCCGCAGGCCGCGCGGCCACGCCCCCTCCTCGAGGCCAGCGCGGGCGCGGCCATGGCGCTCTAGGCCCGCCTTCCCCGCCCCGGCTTCTNCAGGTCGGGTATCGGGAGGGGCCCACGGTGGAAACCAAGGTAACGGCCTGGCCCCCGCGGCCTTCCCCGCGCCGGGCTGCTGCCGGCCCGCCGCCGGCCCCCTGCCCCTGGGCTTGTGTCAGGGGCCTCCTTCCTTTTCCCCGCTCCCCGGGGGCGGGAAGGGGCAGCGCCCGCTTCGTGGGGCCTCCCATACCCTGGGGCCTCCGCCTCTCGGGCCTAAAAAAGAAGGGGAAAGGCCCTGTCGCAGGCGGTGGGGAAGCAGCGCTTCAAGGCCCTCAAAGGGCAACAGGAGTTAGCTGCTTAAAATTCACCACAAGTGCCTTTGTAACTTGTTTTTGTGTCTGTGTTGGAGGTTCTAAACAACAACAACAGCTTGCAGTGCCCTGCCTCGTTGCTAATTTTAATAATTGCAGCTGTGGAGATCGTGGTGCCCTTTGCAGGGCTGCCAGTGCCGGCCTGTCAGCGCCCAAGTGGTCTGAGGGGAGGAAAACGGGGGAAACAGCAACGGTGGCCCAAGTTTAACGGGCCTTACAAAGATCAGGCAGGGGAAGAAAGAAAGTGGTTTAAGAGTGTAGTAAAAAATACATGTTGTAAAGGTGATAACATCATTTTAATGTAGGTAGTAGACAAGAACTCTGATGTGATGGCCAGGAAGGCAGGGCAGGGGCCAGCAGGGTATTTGAGCCGGCTTGTTAAAAGGCAGCCTTTCATGAGGACATTGGGGTTTTTTCTATTTCCAGTGTGCTTTTGCATGTTTTTCCTGCTCACTCATGGTTGACAGGATGCCTTAGAAACAGGCCCGTCATTATCATAATATAACACATGGGAAGGTATTTCTTTTTGATTACTGAGGAAATTTAAATTTAAGCTCTGAGGTAACATTAGCTGGTAGCACCATTTGTGCGTTTATGTTGTTACCTGGTTGTACTTAGACCAATATTTGGGTGATCACACCCTGACCTGTACGCAGACGAAAACTGACTTAGCAAAAAAACCAGCTCCCCAGCAGCAGCTGATTGTTACAGCCTTGATTTGAATCGTGCCACTGTGAATATGCAAGTTACTTGTGAACATGTCTTACAGACAATCAATGTGTTGACTTTCACCGCTTGCCTGGATTGCCTTTTAAGGTTTAATTCTAGGATATTGTGGCTCCTAAGCTAAAGCTTCACTAGCCTGAAGTTTTCACTTCCGCTAATACGGCCAGACTTTATGTTGTTGCCCTGTTGGGACTGATGCATTGAAGATTTTCATAGTGTTGCATGGCAGAGAGGGCTCGTACAGCAAAGATAATGAACAAAATGAATTAACGTCTTGCCTTCCAAGTTCCTACCGTGTTGCTGAGAAAGCCCATAGTGTTTTTTTTCTGGGGGACACTGTTCCAGTGATAGAATTGGAGTGTGATTTGGACAGGGGGTGTTGGGAGGGCCTGGCACTGACACTCTGCCAAGTCTCCTCACTAACCTTGCTACAAAGCAAAGCCAGAGGGCCCTGGCCCAGCCTCAGCGGCTGCGATTGGGTGCGGTGCTCAGGATTGCTTTCTTCTCTCTCCTGTCTAGAGAGAGCAGCTTCCGCTTGCAGAGGACGATAGCGAGAATGGCAGCGACAACGAAGATGAGCAACCTCAAGTGGTGACGCTGAAGAAAGGGGACTTGACTGCCGAAGAAGCAATGAAAATTAAACAGCAAATCAAAGAGGCCAGAACATCAAGCAAATCAGGTGAGTTTCAAGCCGCTCATTTCTTGCTTTTTATGGCCAAAGAGAGATAGCCAGAGAAAAGGAGCTTGACATTTGCTCAGTTTTCTAACGGTTGATATTAACCCTTGATTAGTTGTTTTGAATTTTTCAGCTAACTTGCACGTGTGATTCCCGGTCTGAAGTTGGTGAGCACGTGTCCAAGTTGTCTGGCTTTTTATAGTGGTGCAGCTCTGTGCTCCTTAAAGCACATCATCCTGCCTCCAAATAGCACCTTAAATCTGTTGGTTGGGGTTTTTTGTTACGGTTTGTCATTGTCCTGGTCTGTAGTCTTTTGACACAACCTGTGATAATTTTTGAAGTCGTTAATTAAATCAGCCAAATTGGATGGTGGAGTGGATGTCTTAAAGGTAAAGGTATGAGTTCATGACAGGTTGTTGCGGCAGAAGGAGGAAACTCAGGTTAGTGCTCCAGTGGCAAGAATGGCAGGTGTGGAAGCTCGGTAGCTGGCTGCTCTGTATTATTACTTGCTTAAAATCATCCCCTTACAAATACATTATGCAAAACTAAATGGATTACTGGAAAATAACAGATGATACAATAGTGCCAACAAACAGCAAGGTATAGAAAAAACCGCTTCTTTGCTACAAAGAATTAGAAAGCTTTATCTGAGTTATTTAACAGGCTTTCCAAGAATGGGAAGATGGAAGTGGTGTGGGAGAGGCTGCTGCTGTTGGACAATAAATAAAATTAAGAATTTCTGTCAGTAGTCATCATTTAGATGTGGTTGACTTAAGTGCATGGGGTGTCCTATCGTCACACAGTGTGACACCAAATGTTGCTTTATTGTTCTTTTTTGCTGATAGAAGGCTTGAAAGATTAAAGGTAGGTGTTACTGTCTCTAGCGGAAATGCCTTGACAATTAAGAATATAGAACTAGAACCTCACAAGTATGGAGTAGAAAGGGGATTCACAGAAGCTGTGGACCTTGTCCTTGATTAGCCATTGTGCCTATTTACAACCAGAGTTTCGAGCAGACTGAGAGGCTAGCACTTGGCTATCAACATGACATCCTTGGCTTCTGTCTTTTTCTGCCGTTTGGATTTGAAAATTCAGGTTTGTGCCGTCCCTGTGTAGCAGTATGTTTTCAAATTTAATTGGTAGAAATGGAGAGGTCAGATAGCAGTGGGAGAAAGTACTTAGAGAGTATTGTATTATTGAAAAGCAAATGGATGAAAAATTCTTGATTTTTATAATGCAGGTTAGCTTGAAAGTAAATAAAACCACATCTGATTTGTTTCTGGGGGTAGATACCTGTGTGTTAGGTGTAGCAAGGTATTGGACTGAGGGCTGTGTTTATATCATTTGAACTCTGAGAAAATGCGTTCAGCTTCCACCTTAATTCCCAGTTGTTGCGGTTTGTGAAGTTGTCCAGTGATTTCTTTTCAAAAGTGAGATCATCCTCCTACTACAGGGAGAAATTTCAACCCGTTGGAAAGAAACGGCAAGCTTCTTTCTGAGCACTGGTTTCCTTTTCATATAAGCAACTTGAATTTTGAGTGAACACAGTAGGGGGAAAAATGCCTTTTTGCAAGGCCGTGCAAAAAGAAGTCGTCATCCTGGAGAATGTATTGAGGTGGAGTCCATGCTGTGAGAAAAGTCCAGAAGAGCTACCAAGCTGAATACCCCGCGTGAAAGGGAAGGGTGTTTGAGCAGGGTAACTGAACTTCTTTGGTGGGAAAGGACATAATTGTACATCGTGAGGATGATAGTGGTGAGTCCCTGAAGGACTTTGCACCTCAGCTTATTACCCCTTCAGCAGTAACTCACATTTAGAGAAAAAAATGCACAGCAGTAGGTAGCGGAGGGTTAATTGGCAAGTCTGAACATGGGAAATATAAAGAAAGTTTGATGCTGTGTGATTTATGTTTCTTGTTGCTTTGACTTTTATCCCAGAGTTGAACGTGAAATTAATTTAACAGGTACTAGACCATCATATATAGCCCCAAATCAGATCGCTAGTGAAATGACATGACGCTGAAATGGTAGGAGGGAAGTAAATTCCCCAACTGATAATGTTCCTTTCCACCATGCCTCAGTGCAGAGGCACTCTGATAGATCTTACATCACGTGCTGCTAACTGCTGGGAATGGAAACCGTTCATTTTTCAAGACATAGGAAGAACTTGGTTTGGAGGTTCTGCTTTCTCCTCTTTTAAATCCGCAGTGAGCATTGTCATTTGAAGGTCCTTGTCTTCAGGCTTTGGTTTGGGATATTATTCTAGGATTTTCCATATCATTTAGAATCATAGAATGTTCTTGGCTGGACGGGACCTCTAGAGGTCGTCTGGTCCAACCTCCCTACTCAGGTAGGGACATCTCTACCTGGGTCAGGTTGCTCAGAGCCCCATCAAGCCTGACCTTGAATGAGTCCAGGGATGGGGCCTCCACCACCTCTCTGGGCAGCCCATTCCAGTGGTCTGTCACCCTCGTGCTAAAGAACTTTTTTCTAATATCCAGCCTAAAATCTGTCCTTTCTCCTTCGTTTTCTTCTATACCCCGTTTGACACGGCTACACTTTTTATTTCAGGCACCAGCAGTTCCCGTGACTTGTGTTTGCTTTCTCAGTGAGTAACAGTTCTGCATTAATTTGACAGACCAGCTGATTCGCGTCCTAGCTGTGCTCAGTTGCCTCCAAAGGATGAACTTAGAATTTAGTGAAGCTTGTTCTTTGGCTTTAGCAAGTGTAGTCACAGGGAACTTCAATATTTAGGACTGAAATTTTCCTACACAAGAAGATGCTGTTCCACACATTGAAATGTTTTTCTTTGTAGAGGACTGATATAAAAAAGAAGTCATTAAGTCTTCTTTTTAAAAAGAAGTCATTTGTTTATCAACGGTCATTTTGCTTAATATTTTTATGCAGCGTTTTATAAACGGTTACTGTTGGTTCAGAGACAAAGAAAAATGGTCTCATGAGAAATTAAATTTGCACAAAAGAAAAGATGGCAATTACTGCAAGATGCTTTATCTCAGCATTCATTATAGTCCATGAAATCGATTTTTCTACTGCTTTTCTAGTTCATCTGGCCTCTGGGACACCCTGATACATGCAGATGACCAAATCTGGCAGAAGGTGTCCTTACTCATCCAAAGTCTTTCAACATTCTTCCTGTCTCATGCTATATGCTGGGCTTGGGGAGGACAAGAGAGGGGAGAGGCAAGGAGAACGCAGCCCATGCTGTCCTGGGTGTCGGAGCTCTTTCCTCCCCTTGTGTCAGATACACATCACAGAGTTCACGCTGCTCTTCGTCGTGTGAACAGCAGGAATCGAAATCAAAGCTGATTTTACAGTATTTAAGTAACAGAAAACTTTCCCAAGAGTCCTCATAAACAATTGAGGGAATATCTGAGCAAAACTGGCCTTTTTATCTTTGCGTGACCAGCCTGCAGAATTCCTGCAGTAAAAGCTTCCAAAGCGTGGGTAGAGATGGGTCGCTGGAAAGCACTAGAAGGAGCGTCTGAAATGGCTGACCTGGACTTCTAGCCTGAGAAAACACTAATACATTTGCCATATTATCATAATTTTATCTTGAAACACCATTTGCGCCGCTTGTCCTCGGCAGTTCGGCGGCGTTTGTGTTTCCTGTTGTTGCCTCATTGACCCGTGTGGACTGAAACTGCTGAAAAATGCTGCTGCTAATTACACAAATGTCCGCTAAGTAAAAAAATCCAGTAGGCTTCGGGGCACGGCTTCTATTTCACACCCTCGTTTCCACTTCTCTTGTAATATATAGCTTGCAATTAAAAGAGAAGAAAAAAACCTCAGTATTTGTGGCTTCTTAAATTGATGTCACTCGTGAAGTGAGTTTTCAGCTCAGTGTCCGTGCCCCTCTTGGTCAAGCAGTGTTTGTGATCCAGGTGAAAGCAGCAGTGACTAGCCACTGTTGGAATTTGAACTGCTGGATTTTGACTCTCTTATCCGAAGTGGATTCTGTAATTTCTCCTGTAATGCTTTTCTCTCAGTGGTATTTTACTTTGCGTGTTTCTTTTCACCAGCAATCCCGCTTTCCAGAGTCTGTAATACCGATATAGTCTTTTATTGGGGCTCTGTTGTAGAAGTTTACTAACACCAAGATTGTTTCTTCAGTCTCTTCTTTGCCTCGCTTAATACAAGTCGGTTTTTGGAGGTCATTTATATGAACAAAAAAGACAGCTGATACGTGAGAGCCTGATAAAATTAGAAAGGACAAAGGGAAGGCTTTTTTTACCAGCTGGAAAAGACAGTCTTAACAAATCCACACAAATCCCTTCCTCCAAAAAGCATCGCCTGTTCTGTTTTCCCTCTTCCCACGAGCTGCTGAGGTAAGGCAAGGCCCACGGCGTGTCCTCGGCTGCTTCGCTCTTTGTCAGGCGCTGCCAACACACCGTAGCGCTCTGAAGTTGGCCTGGGCTTCCTGCTGAAAGGAATGTCCTTGAGCATAGAAGGAAATTTTGACAGGGTTTAACCAGGCCAAGAGCTAAAATGTTTTCCTTTGATGCAGAATGATCCGCAAATAGTCGTGAGGCGCCGGAGGTCAGAGCTAAGCTAGTTGTCATTTTGGTGGAGTTTCTGAGCTTTGCTCTGTTTATGCACTTCGCTTATTAGGCGTTTAAATTCATCTTGCAGAGATACTTATCGGTTCCTCCATCTGGTAGAGAGGATGGAATTATTCTGTGCAGTTCGCAACATGGGTAGCAGGAGAGCTGGGAGTAAAATAGAGATTTCTGGCTCCCATTTTGCGAGTACCTAGCTGCTTATCCGATTTATTTTGTGGCTATGCTTCCATGATGTTTTTAGAGGTTTGGTTTTTCAATTTACCATTCTAAGAAAGTGCAGTAATCACCTTAAAGAGTGTCCAGTGAGGGGTTTTTGGATGCTCCTCATGCTCGTGCAGTAGCTGGTTGTCCTGTTTCCGTGGCTGTGCTGGTTCCGTATACCGTCCGTACGCCGACTGCCTCAAGCACACAGACAGTTAGGTCTGCTCAGAAGTGAAATTTTTCTTATAGATGCATTTTTGGGGCAGAATTCGGCTTAGATCGTGCCTCAGATCTCGTTTAAGCTAGGCAATCTGGGTTTCCAAATAAGCGTTGTGGTTAAGCAACAATTAACAAGGGGAATTATTTGACGTTAAACTTCTGAGCCCAAAAATGGAGGCCCAGCTTCTGAGAAAAACGATTCATTTCAATCGGTCGGGTGGGGTATGTTTTCAGAAATAGTTGGTTTTCCCTCCCAGAATTTATTGTAGGGCCTCCCTGAATTTCTTCTGTATCCCACCTACAGCATCTAAACACCTGCCGCATGTGAACACCCCTGCTCTCCATGCAGAATTCCCAAGGGATCCACTGAGAAGTACACCTTCCATATCTAGGGGTTATCATTGCAATTCCTTGTAACCATAACGCATTTCTAGTGCACCAGTGCTGGCATGTTTTCCCCAAACCTGCTGAGTTCTTTTCCGCACAGTTGTATTCACTGATAAACAAGCGCAGAAGCACGTGGGCTGTAGAAGTCGTTGACAGAACTGGGGCTTGGTTTTTGGAGCTGGGTTTCTTCTTAAAAAGGGGCTCTGAAACTGGAAGGCTTCTAAGTGAAGTTTCCTACGGAAGCTTTGTTAGGACACCGGGTGTAATGGTTGTATTTGGAGTGTGCACTGAAGAGCTTTTCCGCCAGCGCTCTCTACGGTCAGGCTGAAATGGGCCATAACGTTTATGTATTAGAGTGTGTGCTAAACACAAAAGGTATTTATTGCTTGTAATTAAACAGCCCATAATATTGTCAAACGCATGCATATTGTTATGGAATTTCCGTTGAATAATGAGTTTCATAAAAGGACTTTAGGAAAAATGTTTTGCACGGGGCCTGGGGTTCTTTAGCATCCTGTCACAGACACATTACAAGAACCGTGAACCACTGCGGCCTGAGCCGTTGTGTCTGGTTCATGACCTCACCAGTACACTTTTTTTTTTCCCCAGAAATATTGCCTTGAGGCCATTACTTGTGCAGTAGCTTTTCTCCCCTGCCTGCTAACCCTGGAAGGGACTGCTCTTGTTTTTATAACTGATATTTGCTCTGGTGTGTGCGGAGGAGCAGGATTAGTCAGTTGGAATAGTTGTGGTGATTTTGCAGATACGAAGAAACCTGAAAACTTCTCATCTGGTGTGATAATAAAAGAGAGGTTTAAGACCATGTGATCTTTGAGGCTGTCTCCGCAGGACAGGGTCTAGGAGAAGAAAAAGCAAATTTTTGTCTTGTGTATGTGCTTGTTTTCAAAGAGACACCGGAAGTTTGAAGTAAGGAGAGGATCCTACAAAGTTGTCCTCTCCATTTTGAGAAGAAGACGTGGCTGGATTATGTGGGCAAAGGTCTGCTGCTCTCTTCTGAGCTAAAGCCCTGGCTAGTGAGAATCCACTTCTAATAGGAACCCCAGGAGAACTGTCTTCAAGGGTTGGTTGCCCTGGAGCAGATGTGTGTGTGTGTGAAGGACTTTCATTGATACAGACTTTGTGGCCAAAACCCATGTTTTTCTGGTGGTTGTGTTGTATTGGAGGCCTCACTGATCTTGGTTCTGGGGAAAAGAAAAGGTACTAGTGAAGGTCTGTGTGTGTGAACGTGTGCAGATGAGTTCTGATTTTACTCTCTTTGTTATAGATGATGAACCAGAACCTGCTGATGGGAAAATTGTGTTCAGGAAACCAGCCAAACGTTCGTCAGAGAAGTCTTTGGACTTCAATGTAAGTTCAAGTAAGAAGATGAAAGAGGCAAAGAAAACTAAGAGAGAAGCAACTACTGCTCAGAGTACAGCTAAGCAAATAAAAAATAGCAGTCTTCTCTCATTTGATGATGAGGAAAATGATGATTAGGAGTGGACTTTTAAGTGGATCCCTACTTACCTTGTAGGCATCTGAGTAAGGTTGAGGGTTTCCTAGAAAGTGAAGCGTGGTATCTGCATCTTCTGTGACTTTGTTGTAGTCCAGCTAGAGAAACATAGTGTAAAACTAGCAAGAGCTGAGTGAGTCTTTGCAGTTCAGATGGAACCGCATGAAGAGTGTGTCATGTCTTTATTTTAACCATGTATGTAAAAGCTATTTGAGGTCACAAATGAGTAGCAAAATACACCTGTACGTATAAATCCTCGATCAATACATTTTAAAGTGTCCTCCATTATTGTTTCCTCTCTATTTACTGGCCTCAGTTGACAGTTATATGTTTTTTACCTGTTATTGTTGACTTTGAAAGATGGAGACTTCACTGCCACGGAGCAGACACTGAAGTTTTCCATCTCACAGCTTAGCAGAAGTTGACACAACTTTTGCACGTGTGCTTTGGTGGATGAGCTCTTTGCAGAGCCCCTGCAGTAAGTGAGCCTGTGGTGGCTAAAATCCACAGTCCTGTTCCTGCCTTTGGAGAATATGGGCTAAGAAGCGTCAAATTCATTGGAATTGATGGTGCTAGCAAGAGATTAAAAAAATTCATTGTAGTTGATGGTATCAACTAGTGCAAAAGAAAGATGCCTGAACCCCGGGAGATGGCACGCTTTGGTTGTCGCAGTGGTTTGGTGGTGGTGTTTGTTGGATTTTTAAAAAAATCTATTTGTTCCAGTGGCTACCTATAGGTCCATGACTATTTGGGATCTCAAACAGCTTGTTTAAAACCAATGTGTTTCATCTGTATGCTGTGGAAAAGCATTGTTTTTGTTTTCTTCAAGTAGGAAACTTAAACAGGAAATTGAAGGCAAGAAAAACATTACAAAGTTTAAAAACGTTCAGTTGCCCAGTTCAGTGGAAGTGACCGATTCCGTGCCGTTCATGTACCAGGATGCCCTGAAATTCAAAATTACACTGAGCGCTGGTGGGAGTGGGGAGAACAAGGTGCTGGAGATGGGACTAGTGCCTTCGTCCGGCAGGATGGTGTGTTCTGGAACCGTGTAGAATCAAGACCTGGGGCTGCGGCAGGGTTACTGGGCATGAGGCAATAAAACCAGTTCTTCTGCTCAGTGACAGGACAGCTGAAATTGTGTGGGCTGTTAAGCTTCATTGAGGAGCAAGTTTGAAGTTGCTGTGTGAGCAGCTGGGTTTTAGTTTGTTAATCTGGTGTTAAACAATAAATAATGTTTTCCTTAAGTGGTCCAAAGATACTGGAACTGCCGGAGGGGTGCAGCGTGACAACGTGATTATTCCCATGAGGACAATAAGACATTTGTAAATACATCATTTGTCTGTATTCATATAAAAAGAAATAAAATGTAGGAAGAAGAAATATAGAATCAAAAGTTCCTGGGGATTAATCTTTCCTTTCATTTTGTATACTTAAAACTTGTTGGAATCCATTAAATATATATGTGTGTGAGTGTGTGTATATATATATATATATATACCCCTGAGAAATCTTGTAGCATTGGAGCATATTGGGGCATATTTCAGCAACTGTGTAAATACTCAGTTAAAGAAGGATTTAACCATTGCCTGCTTACTTAAACTTCTCTGGTTCTGTTCGTCAGCACAAAAATAAACTTGCTTACATTTTCCTCGCGGGGCCTGAAAGCTCCGTGCTTTAGCTGGGAGGCAGTTTAGGAGCCATGGCTATCAAGAGATAAATGCTTGCCAAGGATCAGAGGGAATTTGGATTTACCTTAGCGTTAGAGAGGACCTCCCAAATATGCAGCTGATTTGGCATGTTCAGAATAAGATTGAGGTCCCGCTGAATGTGGGAAGTAATTGCATTTAAATAAAAGGTGCTGGTGAAGTTCTTGGGAGATGGAAGCCCAGGAAAAAGAGGGTTACCTCAAAATCCTGGGGGCTGTACTTCTGTTTAATGGTACTCCTTGCCCTACAACTTGATGGCAGATGTCTGGAATGCAAATAAATTAATTGGGTTTACTTGGAAATAATAAAACAAGAGGTATGTTGTTCTTCAGGCAGCGTGGCAGGGGAAGGAAACGTGGATGTGGAAATCCAGTTGCTTTCCTTTATTCCAACTGCAATTTGTAGTGTTCTGACCGGGAGACCTTTGTATCCACGGTGTATCCATCTGGTTCACCTGACAAGAACTAATTGGATGTATTTATTAAGAGGTGCGAGCAGTGCACAAAAACATCTTGGTCAAGTAGCGATGTGAAAATTCAGCGTTCTTAACGTGACACACCAGGAAAATTACACACGCCATCAGCTTCCCGTGAAGCTTTTGACAAAAGAGCACGATGGCTTGTTCATTGAGGAGAGAATTGTGGAACTGTCCTAAGCAATCACCTGCCTGAAGCGATGGGCTTCTGACAGAAAGGAGAAGCCCAAGGTAAGGACGTGGAACACGAGACTGGAATGGGTTGAGGGGTTTTTTTGTGGAGGTTGCTCAGAGAGAATTGCTGTGCTGAAAGTAGCTGAGGCTTGTTACCTGATGTGGGAATCTTGGTCAAATGTGTTACTTAATGCAGGAATCTTGTGCAGTTTTTATTAATAAAACCTTCAAAGTTTCCCAGTTCATGAAGACTCCAAAGCATTTATTGATGGTGATGTTACCTGTCGCTCTTCGTGGCTGAGCAGTACGGGAGAACAACCCCGGTGAAGTGCAGAAGTAGCGCAGCCCTGGATGCTCGTATGGAGGCTTTTTGCATTGCAGAGGTGTTTGGATGTCATCAGGAGAGGTGAGGTGCTGTCACCTTCCTTTCTTGTGAAGAAACAGGATCTTTCCCTAAGTGACAGGAATCAAGGTGAATCAGCAAGAATGCTGCGTTTTGAGGTAGAAATTGCAAAGATATGGGTCAGAATAAGCAAGAAAATGCGCGTGAGGGCAGGTGGCCCTGGAGTTCCTACCTTTGGTTCTATTTCTAGCCTGATAAGGTTCATTTTTCTTCTCCTCAGACCCAGATTTGTTGTACTGCAAATGTTCATTTCACTGGCATAGATGGGAAGGGATGAGTCAGAATTCTATTCTGATCGTTTTTGTGTCCGGTGCTTTTCCGGGAAAGATCTTCTGGAGGATCAAAGGCTGTTTTGCAGACGTTGAGCACAAGAAGCCCTTATTTAGCTGGTTTAATTACACATTTTGTTGAGTTTCATCACAGGACTTAATATCTTTTTCTCCAGTGCTTCAGCATATAATCCTGTTAGGAAGCCGCAGATTTCTAATGAAGCAGGAAGTAGCAATGTCATCGTTTTGGCTGATGGGCTCCCTCGTGCTGTAGCGTGTTAATGAAGGAATGCTCCACTTGGCTGCGGAGAGCCCGTTGCCTTCCCAAGGACACCAGGCGTGCCCCAGGAGGAGTCATTGCCTCCGCTACGGCGCAGGAGCTGGACACGCAGGCTCAGCAAGTGTTTGGCCGTTGCAGCTGGTTAATAACCTATAGCCCTCACCGTGGCAAGGTGCCAGAAGTCAGTCCTTGGTGCATTCTGCAAACAGAAAGGCCGGTGTCATCGGCTGCCTCTTCAGTATCCTCCCTTTATTCCCGTTCCTAGAGCAAAGCGTTAATCTGCAAAGGGATTTTTCATTGTGTAGACTTCCCTTTCTGCCCTGCTTCCTTGAGAGCATTGCAGAGGCGGCCGTCACAGGGGCAGCCGTTAGAACCAGGGAAGAAACACCACCTTCTGTGGTTCCTCGAGATTTGGACAACCTGGAAAATCTCAATGCCTGGGATACTGGGAAGTGTCGTAGAATTATGGAATGGTTTGGGTAGGAAGGGACCTTTCAAGCTCATCTCATCCAACCCTCTGCAGGGAGCAGGGACATCTGCAACCAGAGCAGGTTGCTCAGAGCCCCGGCCAACCTCACCTGCAATGGTGCCAGGGATGGGGCAGCCACCACCTCCCTGGGCAACCTGGGCCAGGCTCTCACCACCCTCAGCATCAACAATTTCATCCTTCTCTCTAGTCTAAATCTCCCTCTTTTAGTTTAAAACCATCCCCCCTTGTCCTGTCCCAACAGGCCCTGCTCCAAAGTCCGTCCCCATCTTTCTGACAGGTCCCTTGAAGTCCTGCAAGGCCACCAGAAGGTCTCCCTGGAGCCTTCTCTTCCCCAGGCTGAACAAGCCCCAAAGTAACTTCCTCCTGGGGGAAAAAATGATGGGACCAGTCAGGAGAATGGCACAAGATTTAATTTCACAGCGTTTATGCTACTATTACGTCTTGTTTTTCTTTTGGAGGTAAAGCCAACAGCTGGAAAAAGCAGTTTTTCCTCCATCAGGAGATGTAAAGTGGCTTTGGTGCCATTCCAATCCATATGGCAAAGGATTTCTTCTCCTTGACTCCTGTGGCAGCCCTCAGTGCAACGCCTGATGAGTTAAGACCATGGGCAAGAGGGAGCTACCTTGTAGTAGGCAGAAGACATAAGAGGAAGGTGTCGTCAAGCCTCCGTGGGGTAACGGTGATCACTGCACGCTTTCAGTTTTGATATCATGAAAGAGTTGTTCCCTTAGGGACAACACAGTAACAACGAACTTTAAAAGGGCAGATTATAAAACTATGAGGCAAATGGTTAACAGCAGGCTGAAGGGCAAAGAGAAGTACTTAAAAAACAGCGAGATCTGCCTGGAGGCTATTTAAGAACGTTGTATTAGAGGCACAGATGGTTTGTATACCTCTGAGCAAAAACATAGCGTGCGAGGAAGAACGAAACTCAGAGGGTTACGTGGGAGAGAAGCGTGAATGTAGAAAGGTTGAAAATGCATCCCCTTAAAGATGACGGTTGAATGACAGACTGGGAAGTGTTTTCAGGAGAGTGGAAAGTGTCAGAGCTAAGAAAAAGGCTACAGCAGCTGCTGACTCTGGATCTCCGGGAGGAAACACCCCAAAGAGTGATTCTAACGATGTCCTGAACGCTTTGCCTTTGAAAAGTGGGCTGCTCCCGATGAGACTGCACCAGAGAAACAAGCGTGCTCTTAGTCCCACTTAGCTAGCGCGAGCCAAAACCTCAGCAAAGCCAAAGCAGTCGCAGCTTCAGATGTGACCGGGCCGAGTTTCAGAGCCAACGAGCCCGTTCAAACATAGTTTCTCTACACTAGGTCTTTAGTTTCACCTTGTGTTAGATTCAGTGCCAAAAATGATGGTTTGATCTTTGCCGAAGAAGGTAGAGATAAAAAAAAAAAATCAAATGCTCCTTAAATTCTAGTTTAGCGGAAGCAAAACGCCCTAAATTTGTTAGGGGGGGATTCACCGAGAGTGTAGTGAGGTTTGCAGAGCTTGTTTACACCAAGGTGTAATGGGGCTGATGTGGAGTTTTGTTGTCGTGCGTCTGAGAACAGGAACACACCGATGGTAAATTGGAGGGGAAGCACCTCAGGTATCACAGATCTGATGATACACACAAAAAAAGTGTCCTTGTGCAGTCAATGAAAATTATTTTCTGGTTTAAAAGCAAGGAAGGGCAGGAGAAGGTTAGAACCACCCTTTTTGTACTAAGAACTTGGTGCGCGCGGTCTCAGCAGGACTCAAGCCCTGGCATCCAGGCGGTTTTATTCTGCCCTGTTAAATTGAAACAAACAGTTCAGCTGCTGGAGTCTCTTCTTTCCTCCTCTGCCGTGCCAGCGATCTCGGGAGAAGAGATTAAGCATTGTTCTGATCAGTGCCGCAGCAGCAGTAGCAGCAGTTGTATGATTTAAGGGCTGCATAAAATTCATGGAGCACCGAGAAGAGCTTAAATCATTTTTATGATTTCCATAAATTATTGCGGGCAGGCCGTGTTTGCGTAGGAAGCTGGTGATGTTTGAGCTGTTTATCCAACGGATGGCCACGTTTAAAATAAGGTTTTTCAAAGGCACCTGTGGGAATTACACATTAGAGTTTGACGGGAGTTAGAACATTTGTTCCTCTGAGCTACTTAATATTCCACTGTTAATTCTTAATCATGCCAGATTGTTTCAAATACTTGGTAAAAATCAAAATTAGAGGAGGGTCAGATTCAGAGCAATTTTAAAATGTCATTTAAATGCTTAATGTGCTTATAAACAATGGGTGGGTAACTTGTAATTCTGTTTCGGGTGAAAAACCACTTTGGCCCTTAGAGTGTGGAACATACGGTTCCATACGTTAGAGATACAGAGATTGAACTTCCCTTCTGGACAGCTAACAGAGGTGGAGCTGATGAGATCCCGGTCCTGTTTCACCCTGATTTAGGTATTACTTGTGATTGGAAGAGAATTCCACTCAGTGGGCATTATGCCCATCAGGGTACAGATAGGTCGGAGACCTTTTGTCCTATTGGGATACGTCTGAGCTCCTTACTAGACCTGAACAGGGTAGTCTGAGGCAAATAGGGTTAAATTGAAAGAAGAAAAGTGGTGGGCACTCCAAGACCTTGCCACTGAATTCCTATAGCCAAAAACATCCATAAATGATGGGAGGGCCTGCCTCAGTGGTCATCCTGCGGGAAGGGATCTGTGGCTGCTGGGGATCAAAAGCGGAACATGGTGCAAGGGAAGCTCTATAAATACCATGTCATGGAGAGGAGATGTGAAGTAATCTTCCCCTACTTACTCTGTGCTTCAGACCTCAGCTGGAGTAACGCGTCTACTTTTGTGCACTATACTTGAAAGAAGAACAACGAAGAGTGATTGGGGAGTCCAGCCGAAAGCAGTGGTATCGATCAGAAGGCTGGAAAACATGACCGGGGAGGACAGAGGGAAAGGAGTGGGTCTGTACAACTAGAGAAAGGAGGTGCAGAGGAGGGAATACGGATGTGATACCAGTCCTCAGATATGTAAAGCCTGCTGCAGAGAGGAAAGTAATAAATTGTTCTCTGTGTCCACTGGGGATACAAAAAGAGCTAATGGATTTAAATTGCAGCAAAGGCGATTTAAGGAAGACATCAGGCCAGGCTTTCTGGCTACTAGAGGACTGCGGTACTGAAGCAGATTGCCTGGGGAGGTTGCGGGATCTTCATGGCCAGGCGTTTCTAAGAGCCAGTTCGACAAACATCTGTCAGGAATGATTTGGGTATAATTGATCCTGCCTTAGGGCAGAGGGTGGACTAGGCCTCGCAAGGTCCCTTCCACAGCTTCTCTGTGCTTCTCTCACTAGGAAGGCTGATGTGATATTCCTGCGACCTTCCCCTTCCTTTTCAAAGCAAAAACATGCTGCAGGGATGGCACGAGTCAGATTTAAACTGACAATATCTGGGAAAACTCAAAGCTTGCGGTTGATACCCCACCCTTAATTATTAACACTTAATTGCATGTGAACAGCTGGACTTGTGCCATGGCTGAATCCTTGGAGGTTACACAACGAGGAGTCTTCTACGAGCAGATCTTTTTAATAGCTGAGACTCTGTTTCATCCAATGTGCGTTCATCTTACGTATCGCAACTTCCACTTTGCCAGTTGAGTAAGCAGCCAGCAGCGATCTTTGGCATCAGGTGGATCCCAGGTGGGGTCACTGGTATTTCATGTGCCATTACACGTTTCAGCATCACGTTTGGCCACACACACTGCTCTTCCACTCACTTACTCCAAAGCTCCTCCTTCCCCTCCAGTTTATCCTGACGCTAGTGCTTCGTTGTGCTGAAATCGCTGATGCGACTGATGCGATATATTTTTGATATAATTGGGTTCTTGTTTTGCCCTATCCTCTCCAAGGTTTCTGGTTTCTCTTCAGGGAAGGGGGAGTAAGTGGGCGGGCGTGGTGTAGTGGCACCCCTCAGTATCGTAATATTTCCGTAGAGTAGGCACGGTTTTATGCGAATATATTTGGTAATAAATTCGTTGAATACTCGTTAGTCTCAGTAATTGTCTGTGAGCTTGGTGGGAAGGTATCTCACTTTGCCCTCGATCCCCTCCCTCTTTAGGAGGCGGTACGGACACCCGCGCCCGACCGCGGCACTGCCCATGTGCGTGGTACCCTTCTCTCTGTTCCCAGGCGCTGGGTGCTCCTCCTGCTGCCTTCTGCTCACGCATTCTTTTAATCCTGTTGCTAAAGTCCATTTTCATCTGTCTTCTGCTTTCCCTTCAAGATCTGCGTGCGTTACAAGCTGTGCTTCAGCGGTTTAGCAATTGGAGTGCATCTGAATATTACCAAACACCACACCTTTTTAATATCAGGCAGGGCAGCTTAAACGTTCTGCCTCAGAGGGCTGTAGAAGACACGCTGGCGTGTTTTCTGTGCAAATGCCAAAAAAAAAAAAGTTGAACAAAAGACTGGGGGGGTTTATGAAGCAAGCTGACACGTCTGCATTCCCAGAATGGTGTCTTTGCCCTCATTTCAGGTTTCAGTTCATGACCTGGCTGCTGTTTTATGTAACCCACTGGGACGATGCCAGTTTTGAGCAGCTGGGAATTTGGCACTGTCACTTTTGTGACTGGTGGTACCTTGGTGATGTGTTTTTCTCCCCATGCCTGGCTATCGAGGATCACAGCGTTGCCGAGCCCTTGGGTTCTAAAAAATTCTATGTCAAGCCACGAAGCAGGGTTATATTGTCTATATATACACGTGTGTCTGCCTGTATGTGTGTATATATTATATATTTGATTGCAGTTTGAATTTGGCCCTTCAGCATTCACAGCTTTTGAGCATTTCTCTACAGCTACGTGGAGAATAGAAACTCCAGTAAAAACAAAACCAGAATAAAACTCGGCTTTTTACATAATTAGATAATGTTTCTAGAAGCTGAGACTTGAAAAAATTCAACGTGTAGCATGAAATCGGGTAACATCATGACTCTGTGTCTGGCCATTAAATTGTTTTACTGCATCTGGCTGAGAGGAGGATGCTATCGGTTGTGTCTCACGATGGTGAGGTGTTGGTCGGGATGCTGTAGGACGCTCTACATATCTTTGATATTTCCTTGTTATGGACTGACTGCATGCACTGATGCTGTGTGTGCTGCATGTGCTTTGCTGTGGAGAACTTCCCTTGATTGCTGCAGGCTTTGGATCGGAGTCAGGAGTAGCTTTTGCCATGTTTGCTCGGCTGTTTCACTCAAGACTTGTCTTTTGGAGATAGATGGACAAACAACGCAGATACTCTGGCTGCCTTCCTTGTCTTCGTTGTGCATTCTTTTGTGCGTATTCCTCAGCTGCTGCTGCAGTTGTGTACGTGGGTAAACCCAGGTGTCCCCAAAGTTGTAACCTAAGATGCCTTGGCTCAGCACAGCCTTTCTCTGAGGGCAGGTTTCCCCACATCGCTTGTTTCTACGTTGTTCTTTGCATTGCTTAAAACACTTATTGTCTGTCCCTGGTGGGTACAGTCCATGGTGAAGGACTGCTTGACCTTGAAATGCAGTTTCATTCATTTTGCCCCCCAGTCAACGCTGAGATGGAGAGGAAGGTAAACCTTGTTATTTGGGGATCATTTCCTGCTCCTGTCACGTGTTTCTTAATCTCTTCTTTTCCCGTATTGGCACCTCACCATATACCATAGTACCTCCGTACCAGGCGCTGGTGGGGCCACACCTCAAATACTGAGTTCAGTTTTGGGCCCCTCACTCCAAGAAGGACATTGAGGGGCTGGAGCGTGTCCAGAGAAGGGCAATGAAGCTGGGGAAGGGTCTAGAGCAGGAGTGTGGTGAGGAGCGGCTGAGGGAGCTGGGGGTGTTGAGCCTGGAGAAAAGGAGGCTCAGGGGAGACCTTCTGGCTCTTCACAACTCCCTGAAAGGAGGTTGGAGCCAGGTGGGGTCGGGCTCTTCTCCCAGGGAACAAGCAATAGAACAAGAGGAAAAGGCCTCAGGTTGTGCCAGGGGAGGTTTAGGTTGGACATGAGGAAAAATGTTTTCTGTGGAAGGGTTGTCCAGGCCTGGCCCAGGCTGTGCAGGTCAGTGGTGGAGCAAACTCTCTTCTGAAGCATTGCCCCAGCTCCTTCTGCACCTCGAAGGAGTTCAGACAGTCCACGACGGCAGCAGCACCAGCTGGATTTGGGTTTCGAGCAAGTTTTGTGTGTGGACACAAGCTTTTTTTTAAGGCACCTTTCAGTGTTTGAGAGCCTGTGTCTAATAAATAAACACTTTCATCTCCGGTGCCGGCTTTAGGGCAGCCAAATACGTGCCCATGGATCTTGCTGAGGTGTGTGCTTTGGAGATCCAGTTCCTGGGTGATGGTTTGAAGGGACAACACGCCCGTGTGATGAGTTCCCGCAGCAGAGGAGCCCTGGTCTCTGCTCCAGGCTCTGGGGTGCTGCTTTAGCACAGAAAATACTAGTAATTTGTAAATGAATCGGGGAGATTTTTAAATCAATTTCCTTCAGCAAACAGCAATTACCGAAATGGCTGCAGTTGTCGCTGAGGCCTGAGCGTATGAAGCGCTCCAAGATACACAATTGGACTCTATAAACATATAATTCTTTTATCAATAATTCTTATGAGCAGGCTTCTTTGTATGCTCTCCCTTTTGCCAAAAATCTCCCCCCTATTATAACCTGAGCTCATTTCCCTCCTGGATAGCTGCGGATTTGTCGGTGTACAAATTAATTTTGTTATTGACCGGGAGGAACATTTGGAGGATAAGAATGCCATCGCTATTCATACCTAAAGGTAATCAATACAGGTACAGAGGAAGAAATATTTTCTAACCGCTTAAAGCATCCTCTGCAGCCTGATTTCAGGGAGAGGCGATAGCTTTTGCATCTTGCTACCAGAGAAGGATCACGAGAAACTTCTCTGCTGGTCTTGGCCCTTCCCATGCTCCAGCTCCGCCCGTGCCTGTTCTTTGCCTGCAGTGGTGAGAATTGTTTGTCTGTTACAATTTATTACCCTAAAAAGAGTGGAGAAGAAATCCACGTCTGCTCCAAGTGGCTTGACACCAGCCTGGGGATGGCAGGCAGCAGTCTGCGGCTATGGCGTTTAAGGGCCGTGAAGGGGGCATTACGATGATGTGGTGTGATTTACCTGAGCCTGGGATCTGAAATCGGGATTATTAGCACAGAAAATGCAAAGGAAAGGGGAAAGAAGAGCAAAAAGTGGTGGGTTTGCCCTGTTCCTGGCCGCTTCCACTGCCTGCTTCCAGCTACCCCTCTGCTGGGAGGCCAGCCTGAGAGTTGGGCTTGTTCAGCCCGGAGAAGAGAAGGCTGCAGGGAGACCTTCTGGTGGCCTTGCAGGACTTCAAGGGGCCTGTCAGAAAGACGGGGACAGACTTCGTTGTGCCCGGACGAGGGGCGGTGGTTTTACACGAGCAGAAGGCCCTAGGCTGCATGGCGGCGGTGGGACGGCAGATGGCGGCCGCGCCTCAGGNAGTGTGGTGAGGAGCGGCTGGGGGTGTTGAGCGTGGAGAGCAGGAGGTGAGGAAGGTAGCGGAGGTCACCTCCCCCGTGCTGCAGTCCCTTTGCTGCAGCAGAGCAATCCCTTTAACCACCATCTCTCTTGAGCACTGAACCGAAGCAGTTTGCTGCTGTGGTCCTGCTGATGGGGTTCCACCAAGGCACATACTAAAGAGCAGGGAGAAGGGAGGAAGAAACATGGGTTTGTATTTAGACACCTTTATTCTGTCCCACCTTCATTTCCCTGCCACCGGGAAGCATAACTTCTGTGTAGGCAACTGTCTTCATCCATGAGGGAAGGAGACGGCAATGAGCCCGACACTGGGGCAGCAGAGCCATCACTGCTCATTATTGCTCGCGGAGAACAGGACCTGCAGGAATAGCTCTGCTGTTGCCACTGAACTAGTGCAGGCCAGGGATGATGCCACGGCCACTGTGGTACCACCACAAGAGGTAATGGACTCAAGTTGCCCCAGGGGAGGTTTAGACTGGATATTGGGAAGAAGTTCTTTACTGGAAGAGTGGTCAGGCATTGGAACAGGCTGCCCAGGGCAGTGGTGGAGTCACCATCCCTGGGGGGTTTAAAAAAACAAGTAGATGTGGCGCTTTGGGTTGTGGTCTAGGGGTCAGGGAGGTGTTGGGACGAAGGTTGGACTCAATGATCCTAGAGGTCTTTTCCAACCTGAATGATTCTATGATCTCACATAATGCTGCAATTTTACTGCTCTCCTTTCTTTGCCAGCCTGGGCAACTCAGCTCACCTCACTTATACCTCCAGCTGGCACAGTGATGACAAGGGACTCTAAGTGCAAACTATTACAAATAAATGGGTTAAAGATCTGCTGAGAATTACAGAAAGGAATGCTCCCAATAATGAAATCGGCAACCCCATCTGCAGCGCAGCTGACCAGGGTTAGCTTCGCTTTACTTCAGCAGCTGCAACCACACTGTCTTGAGGTGAAAATTAAGTTTCCCCTTATGGTGAGCCCATAAGCGTAACTCTTTGAAGCCAGGCCTCTTGACATGGCTAAGCACTTCCAACGTGCTCCAGGGCCACCACATGGAGCCAGGCCATGAACTATCTGTGGGGGCAGATATCTGTAACTAAAGCCACTCCAGAAGCTGCTCTTTTAGAGAGGTCCAGATGAAACCAGAGAGGTTGTTTACTCCATGCGAAATAAAGGTCTAAAAGCTTGGGCATCCCTCCAGTCTGAAGGGGGTTCAGTTGGTCATCTCATGGATATTGCTCTATTTTGGGAAGTCCGAATGTGGGGCAGTTGTCCCCTCTCCCAGTGGGGGCTCACAAACAGGTGCCAGGGTTTTATGACCATCCGGGCCTTCTCAGGTTGCTAAATGGGTGGGGGAATCCCTTCCAGATCCTGCCCCGCTGAGAAGGGGATTCCAGGGGGTTCCTGCTGTGGAGAAGGCTGGCAGCCCAGCTCTGCTCTAATTATAGTATCAGAGACAGGCAATATTAGAGTTGCAGGTGATGGAGGGTATTTACAGCCTCACTCCTTTCTCTCGGAAGCACTTTCTGTTCTTCGCACTGAGTTTTAGCAGCTCAGGAGTACTGAAAGCTCAAGAGCTCCCGGTGCTTCAACCAAAAAAATGAAACAAAGAAAGGGTGAGAGAAGGTTGATTCAGTTTCTTGTATAACAATCTCCACTCTTCAAACTCCAGGCTAAGTGTTTGCAGAATGAGACTCTTCAGGGAAAACGCTTTGAATTTCAAGCCCAAACTTCTCCCACCATATGCAAAGACTTTGTCATCGCACTGATCCTTGTCATCACATCTGCCTGATCAAAGCGTTCCTGGACAGAAAGTGGGAGCTGCGATTGCCAAGCAGGAAAAAAAAAAAATAAATAGTAGCTCTGTGCCTTATCCCAGCTCTTCTGGCCACACTCACAATAGGTGCTGCCTTCGCTGGTATTTGACACCTTGGTTTACAAAAGCTCCAGATAACCTCCTCTGCAGGAGGTGCTGCAGAACAGCCAGAGTCTCTCCTAGCTTATTCAAACCGAGCCCCAGGGTTTCTGAAGGATGTACAGGGAGGCCTGTCCAGGAATTAATATCCTCGCTGTCCCTTGCCTCTTTGTTAAAACTTAATTTTCTCTAATGGGGTTTGTAAATCCACGCAGCCTTTTCCACATCCCTTCTCCTCCACCCCATGGTAGCGCGCTCCAGGGCTGTAAGCATCGGCCGAACGTATCAGTGGGTTTAAAAAAATGAAACAGGTACTTTACATGTAATTAATTTAGTGATTTGTTCAGCTGCCGATTCACGTGCCTAACCTCAATTAACACTAATGGGAGTTATGTAGGCATGTCAAGGGCAGAATAGACCCCTAATAATCTAACATGGAATGTTATTACATTACTGCTGTAATTATATCCTGCGCACACATCATTTCTACTGTGCTTCATGAACTGCTCTTCAAATGCGGTGGCTACTCATCTATTATGCTGTGTGCGTTAACGCTGAGGTTACGTGGGGCATTATCCCACCGTCATTGTTCTGCTGCCTGTCCACAAAGAATTCCACATGTAGCTAAACATGTAACCAGCCACCTGGTGTTCTGCAAAGCTACAAGTTTTGGGTTTTAAAGGTACTGTTGGAAGCCAGAGACAACCAGCCTCAGCAGAACAGCGTGTCATCTCTCCTTCAGCATTTTATTTGTATTTATATTTAACTGGAGTCTGAGCAAGCAAGGCTGAGACACCTTTAGCCTCGTGGTCAGAGAAAGCCAGGCGTGCATGAATCATACTTCTCAAGGAGGTGTTGAGACAGTTCTGCTGTTCCGGAGGTTTTTTTGGTCTTTGTTAAATGCTTCATCTTTCAAGGGGTGGAAGAGGGGGAGTGGTCCTGTCCTGGTGCACCGGTGGGATGTTACTGGGAACTAAAGAAATACAGAAAAATGAACCTGGTATAAATAGCAATTTTCAGGTGACAAAGCTGAACAGAGCCGGCTCGGTCTGTTCTGTCACGTTCTGACCAGTGAAGTTGCTGTGTTTGAGCAACTTCTTTCCCATTGCAGGTATCTGCTGCCGCCGTGTTCGTACCCCTGCTCTCCGGCCTGTCACATCCACCTCAGTACTCTTCTCGAGGCTCTCCCCCGCACTTCTGCAGAAGATAAGGCCTAATACCTCGCTGGGCATGTGGGCTGCCGCTCAAACCTGCGTATTCGTAGCCGTGTGGTATATCCCTGCCACTAATCCCAGCTCCCTGCGGCCATCCTGCCGTGGCATCCGCGCCCGGTGCCGCGGTGGAACTGGCCGATGCGAGGAATTTGGGTTTCCTGCTTCTGTTTGTGTAGGCCCTAATGTTTGTCAAGGTGTTTGCTAAACCCGAGCTCTGTTTCCAAGGTAACAGCTACCTAAGTTTAGTACTAAACCTGCACTAATTCAAACAGGGATCTGAGCAAACAGATTCATGTTAATTTCAAGCTCCATTAAAAACACAAGGGAAAAAAAAAAAATCAATCTTCACCAAATGGAAAGAGAAAAGAAATCAATAGAGAAATTTTATTTTCAGCCTTTTAAGTGGGGTTTTATAAACAACGGAGGTTAAAAAAAGAGAAGGACACGAGAGCGGCGTGCTGCATCCTTGTAAGCTGCACTGCAAGTGGGAGAACAACAAGATTTCGTAACAACGTAGGAATGACTATGAGGGTTGTAAAACCTTGCGTGACCTGTCTCAAGCCACATGCAGCCAGGGTCTCCCAACATCTTGTCCGGTGCCCTGGGGCTGTGACTCCCGCGAAAGCCTCAGAGAAGAGCGAAGGTGTGACCGCGATTGTCCTCCGTGACTCCGAGCAGCGTGGGCAACAGCAGCTGTGCCCGTAGGACTGCCGGGGCTCCAACATTTGCTAGCAACCAACACACAAACGCTCCAGGGATCCCGGCTATGTGGTTTGATTGCTAATACGTGCCAAAGCCCCCGCTGCCCCCGTTTCCCTCGCCGGCAGAAAGGCAGGTAGGCTGGCCCGTGCTGCGGGCACGGCTGGCGGCACGCTGGCACGGTGACAACTGGGACTATCGGGTGACACGTGCTGCTCAAAGGGGTCTTGGGGATGGGGCATCGCTTGCGGATAAGACACCGACGAAGCACTTGGGAGGTCTGCATCCATCTCTGCCCTGCTCGGAGCCTCCGCGTTGCCTTCCCCACTGTAAAAGGAGGGTTGGGGCTCTCGGTTTCCTGATGCAGCTTTAAGGCTGGACTCATGATGGGCAGCAGGGCTTGGAGGGCACCCAGCTGGGAATGGGGCCTTTGCGTGGTAACTCAGCTTTTGGCTCCTCGTGCTTCACGTGGTATTTGTGTGATCCCAGAAGTCCCCCGTTCCCTTCCCCTCCAGTGACGGTTGGCTTGGCAGGTCCAGGAGTTTTGAAGCTGTCAGAAAAAGATGTTTGCAAGAAGTAGCGGTGGCTTTTCCCCTTCACTGGGCCGTAGCTTTTCCAGATTCCCGCTGGTAATAAATATTCTCATTTCCAAAATCTGGATGGGGGAGGTGGGGAGGCGTAAAGAGGTGATTTTTCCGAATTCTCCACGCAAGTGTGTTTCCTAGACAAAATATTGTTTTGCTGCTTAAAAGAGTGAAAAGAAGTGACTCTAACCTTGAAGCGCATTAAGTGCAGGTAGCGACAGTGCCTGGTAGAAGCCAGTTCTTCAAGATCCAAGGTGTTATTTTCAAGAACAGGATGTCTCATTCCTTTCTCTAAAACATTTACTACGGACCACTGTCAGTCTTCTCAAAAAGTGACATTTTTGATAGGTGTGTGATAGTAGATTTCACCTTCCTGGCTAGAAAACGGGGAAGGCAACGTCACATGCGCGTCCCTTGGGCCGAGCTCTGCCACGGGAGTAACACCTCATCTAACTCACTCCAAAACCAGGAGGTAGGGCCCAGGGCATGTAGCTGGTGCTTACACACCAAGCACCTCGTTTTTAGTCTTCACCTTCTTGGTACCTGTGAAGAAAAAATCCAAGAATGGAAAAAACCTGAGATTTTCTGTCAGGACAGCTGCCTTTCGGAGAGACAGCCTCTGTTAAAACGGCACATGATACCCCTTTTCCTCTCCCCCTTTGTAGCCACCTCACTATATTACATTTTTTTCCCCTTATTGTAAAGGGTATTTACTTTAAATCTTCTTTGATTCAGTTACTTCATCTCGGCATCCCATCAGCCGGCAAGCCCGAGTAACGAAGGGAAGGAACACAGTTTAGTTGATATCTTAAATGCGCACAAATCCCCCGTGCTGTGGCAACAACAAAATGAATAACAAACACACTGCATGAAAATCCTCTTACGTTCCTTTTTTTTTTTATTATTATTATTTTTCAATTCCAGCCCTGCGTACAACAGGAGGAACATCTTAAAAAATAATCCCCTAATATTCCTGAGCTGACAGCCTTGGCGTGAGGCACGGGCTGGTCTTACGCTTCTCCACATCTCTGAGGCAAGCGCAGCTGCCGCTGTAGGAAATTACTGCCTGCGAGGGGGTCGGGAGAGGGAGAGCGAGGAGGAAAAAGGGAAACGGGAAGCCTGGTAGGTGGCCGTGTCTCCGCCAAAACTAAATATTTTCATTGGAGCTTTTTCCATTCAACAATTGGCAGCTTTATCCAGAGGCCTTAAACAGAATTCTTGCTGTTGCGAGAGTGGCTGCTGGTGGGATGCAGCACTATCTGCTGATGTACATGAATGAATGTCTATTTAATAATAGAATTGTTTTCTCCTGAGGGGCCTTTCTTCTTTCTTTTCTTTTAAATCCTTGCCTGCTGGGTCCGCCTGCTTCCCTTTGCCCTAGAAATTAAACCTTGATGCTTTCTTTATGCAGGATTTATGCTAGAGACGTTGGCTGGTATTTCATTGTCAGTCAGGGTGTGATTCCGCTGTGACATTTCCAGCTATATTTTTGTGGCAGCTGCAGTTAAACCAACATCAGGCATAAAAACAAACATTTTTCTTTCCCTGCCAGAGTTCATTTACATCAGTGAACCAGACTAAAAAGGTGCACTACCCGCAGCACTTTTGGCTGGTATAACTTACGCCTGCCCCGGGGGGCTTTGCTGGGATGGATGTAGCTGGACTGCCGGTAGCCCAGGCTGGGGGGGTCTGCGCGTGAACGTGCGCAGGGTGAGAAACCCCAAAGTGCTGAAGCTCGGAGAGAAATGAGCAGGGCATCCTGACGTGTTCAAGACCAGCTGACTCATGCTGTTGGTTGGATTCACTGGAGGTGGCTGATTCAGTGGAGGAATGAAGTTCAGCAAGTGTAGGGTTCTGCCAGAGGCCACCTCTGGAGTGCTGTGTCCAGTTCTGGGCTCCCCAGTTCAAGAGAGACCAGGAGCTACTGGAGAGTCCAGTGGAGGCTACAAAGATGCTGAGAGGACTGGAGCATCTCTGTGCCCAGGAAAGGCTGAGAGCCCTGGGGCTGTTGAGCTTGGAGAAGAGAAGAATCAAAGGAGATCTGATCAATGCTGATGCTGGTGAGGCAGAGGGAGAGCAGTGGGAACGGAGACCTGCAGAGCCCCAGGGTACAGAGGACTAGGAAGACCCTGAGCAAGGAGGGAACGGGAACCTCTCATCAGTGGGCTCCCATAATTATGAACTCATAATTTCAGCGTGTAGAGTTGAGTGAGATTCCCTCATTTACTCACTTAAACGTATTTTTTCCTTCTCATAAAGGCTCCAAGGTGGTGCGAGCAGTTAAGGACCATCCAGCTGCAATGCCTTTTCCGCTGGAAGCTTCTCCCAGTTTCCTGGGAACGTCCTCTGTGTCCCTTTTACCTCTCTGGCACACTGTTAAGCCTTGATGCATTCTTATTCTGCAAGGTTCTCTGCTACTTGAGTGTCTTTGGCCTTAGATGTCACTTTCTCTTCTCTGGTTGCTTTCAACCTCTCTGGACCCAGGGGGAGAGAGGAGTCGGTGGAGACTGATGTAAATTAACAATCTACTGTAAATCAGTGTAATTCCACTGACTACAATGAAGCTGCCCTGAATGACTCGCTGAGAACCTGCTTTGTCATGTCTCCTTCATCCGTGTGTTTTATATTGCCTGTTGTGGGAAAAAAACCCAACAAAACGCAGCAGAAAACCACTCCAGCAAACTCCCGTTCCTTCTGTTTTGCTCTCCTGAGAGGTGCAGCTGTATGCTAATAGTCCCCTTCTCCAGCGGGAAAGAAAAAGGACTACGGCTTTGATAGACCAGGAAGCAGCCCCTGATGCTGGCGTGCAAGGAGAGAAGCCTACGGAGCTTTTTTCCCCCCCTCTTCTCTCTCCCTCACATCAATTTCACACTCTTTTAGTCCCACTGACCTCCACGGGGTCCCTCCTGATTTACGGCGCCATAAACAAAATCGAGAGGGTGCCCTCTGAAATGTGCGGAATTGTTTTCGGCTTGTGCTGAGGAACACGGTGTGTTCCAGGGATTTACAAAGCTGTCCCTCTACTTGGTGAGCTTCTTGTGTTGCCCACCTTCTACTGTGCTTCTGCTGCTCTTACCAGCGTGTTTTATTTGGACGTGTAAGAGGAGTCCTCTTACAAGGACTTGCTTTCTGCCATATTTCCTTCCAAACAAACCTGGAAGTTGCGTGGTCATGGCTGGGGCAACCATCAAGCCCTCGCCTGCGCCGATACCCTGAGAGCTGCTGTTCTGCTGATGGATTTCATGCCGTGGGGGGACTGGGAGAGCTTTATTTTGCCCCGTGTCTCGGTGCGTATCCAAGGTGGGCCATCAATCAGCCCGACTATATGGGCTGTTCCGTCTTATTGCTTAATTAAGACTCGCCAGTAATTTACTTGAGATTAATACCTATTTATATCGAGCTGAAGCTTCATCTCTTTGGAGGATGAGTTATTGAACCGCGTTATGTGAAGTAAATCAATGGAATATTACTGGAAATGAGAATGACTCTCTCCCTTCTACTTCAGTCCTTTCACCGAGCTCACAGACAAAACTAACTGAAGGGAGGTCTTCACATTTGTGCTCAACCACCTTCCAGCTAGACGTGGTGTCTATTAATACCTCTGAGCACCTTGCTCTCTTCACCGGAGCCGCATTGTAAAGTCGAGACCCGAGGAAGTGCTGCTGAGAATAAGAGGTGCTCGTCATCAGTTACAGGGTAGTGGCCCTGGTAGGAGATGACCCAGAGCCCAGTCTTTCCAGGGGTTACTACAAAACCAACACCCTCAAACTGGTCTCAGGTTGCTGTTGAGTGCTTTGTGTCACCATGTATGCGCATTATTCACGAGGAAGAGCAGAGAGGTCACCAGTGGGTGAAGTCCAGAATATGTGGCTTAATTTCAGGGTTTTGTTAAGCTAATGCAACTTGTTTACCAAATGCAAATAACTTCCCCTTAATATCGTGTCCTCATTCTGTTCCAGTGCTGAGGAAGATGTTTTTCCTGGCCACATCGCCTGCCTGTGGTGACCTCCCTTGAATGGGGCTCTCTGAGCAGGACACCAGAGGACCCTGCCAGGAAAGCTCCAGGGAGTCTGGAACACCAGAGCTAGCCTTTCTGCTTTTTCTTCCCTGTCTTCTCTTCCTCTCCTAAGCTTGACCTTCTGGGACAGATTGGACATATGCCCTCTCTCTACAAAGATGTACAGTTTTACTTTGGGGGGTGGCTGGTTATGGTCCACTCCCAGTTTTCCTGCTCTTGACCCATCGCTATCCCAAATGAGAAGTGGCTTTGTCCTTTTCTCCATTTCTGTGAAAAAAAAAAGAGTTTACTTCTGATACCGTTCAATTAACCTGCCACAGAAGAAAGTTTCCAAGAAACTGGAACCTTATTTTCTTTGTAAAAATTGCTCCTATCTTTGTAATAACCTTTCCTAACACGTGACCAGAGTCGGGCTGCAGAGATGTGAAAGGGGCTGACACTCAAGTGGCTGCTGGAGCGAGGGCAAGGAAAGGGGAAATGCTAATGCTGGGTGAGGGGTGGACTTCAGCTCAGAGGGGTTTGCTGAGATGGCAGAGTTCATCTCTAGCCTGGAGCTTCTGCTGGTTTGAAAACATCCCACCCCCTTCTGAAGTTTTGGTGAAAGAAGAGGGCTTTTCTCTTACTTGAATGGAATTCACAAGAGTCTTTTGACTAGACCCTAAAGCAAGGACAACCTTCACCTCGTACCAGCTTCTCACCCCATCCCTCTTTCTCTTCATTGCTTCTTTTAGCTTTGCTGCTGTCGTCACTGAGGAACCTCCTGAATGCCTGTACCATAGAGAAGAGGTCACACAGCTAAGAAATGAGATGCTCCCTTGGCAGCAGGTGCTGTTTGAAGCAGGGGTTAATGTGCTCTCCTGGCCTGAGATGAACCCACTTCCAGAGCACCCCCATGCCCCAGCTGTCCTTTTCCACCCCGCTAAACACGATCCCCGCTTCGTATCTGCCGACATAGCTGCAGGTTGGAGGTGCTCCCTAACCCAATTCTGTCACAGTAATCTGGGTCAGCCTCAACACTTCCAGCATTACATTTATTTTTGTAGCTCTCATCACTTCACCGGTTGGGTTAGGGAGCCCTTTCATGTGCAGTTATGCTGACAAAACAGAGGGAAGTGAGCTCTGGAGCGGGCTGAGCTGGGGTGCCCATGGCCAGGACAGCAGGCTGGCCGTTCCCTAAAGCACACGATAAATGGACCTGGGGAGGTACAGCCCACATCTCAGCAAAGCCCACATCAGCTTTTTGGCATCTTGAGACTTTTGTCCTCTCCTAGTAACGAGAGTAGGTGGGGAGCATAGGTTTAGAGTTTCATTCCCGAGTTCGTGGTGTGCTTGCGTGTTAACAAAGCTCTTCAGCTGAACTTCTTCTGCTTTGGCACAGACCTTCTTCTTCTCTAGCTGAAGTCACTGATTTTGGACTCAGCCTCGTAGGATGCAGGTATTAAGGTACATGAGATTTCCTGAAGAAAGGGGCCTCACGGTTTCTCAGGTGTGCCTTCAAGTTGGTTGGAAACTTGCATGGACATCAAAATAGTGCAAAAGCTGAGGAGCTCAGCCTCCATGGAAACGGCAGAGCAGCAGATGGATTTGCTGAGGAATGTAATCATTGGCAAATGCTAGGATTTTTTATTTCATATCTAACAGGAGAAAGCTACAAAGGTTGGAGCTGAACTTCCCTGAAGTTTAGTAGAAGGGGAGGGAGGAACTGTTCGTCTCACAGGTTTTGGTCCGTCTCCTTTTTTTATATTTATCTGTTGGCAAAAGGCACCAGTGAAACAAAGAAAAGAAATCACCTGGGCACTTTGTTTTGTGATCAGCTAAGTCTGATGTTTCCCTCGCTGCTCTTCTTCTGGCCCTTCCCACCTCTGTTTCCATCCTTCATTTCTCTGAGATTATTCTATATGCTAGAGCTGTTTCTCTACAGAAAAAGCCAACTACAAAATCTTTAGACATTTGCCCCTGGAAAAGAAGTGTGCTGTAAATAATAGACAGGAGGAAGAGCCTCAGGAGGCTCGGAGTCCAGGCAGACGTCACTACCTTGGAACTGAATCTAACACCTCAAACACCTCTGAAAACAATCCGGCGCTGCCTTTCCCAGCCCGTCTCACCTCTTCACTAGTACCTGAGGGCTGGAGCAGTCTGGGTGGCTCGTGGAAAGCTGTCCTTCGAGTCCTGAGACCCGCTCGCCCGGGTGCATTCACCTCCCGAGTGAAAACCAGCTTGTGACCCTGCATGCAATATGCATTTATTGAACTATCTCCGTAGGTTCCGCTGGTCGCTTTTTCAATTCAGCCTTTGCTAACCCCAGGTAGTGGTGGAAATGAAGCAGCCAGTGTAAATAAATAGATGGTTTGTGCCTGCGGTTTAACTCGCTTAAACTGTATTTACAGCGGAGGTAGAGCGTGCTGTGGTGGCAGGTCTTCCAACAGCTCACACTGCCGCACACGGCCGGCTCCGGAGGCGCGAGGCCCGCAGGGGACACTGCCCGATTCCTTACGTGAGATTGGATCCACGCTTCGCTTTACGGCGAGCTTCCTGTAGAGCCAAGCTTTTAAATATTGAAGTGAACTCATGCCCAGGTTTATATCTGTATTTAATACATGCATGCACGTGTTTATACCCTAGGAAGTGGTCTGATGCCCAAGCAGGTGCTGAGTACTTTCACCTTTGGTCACCTCTTTGGTCACCTCTCAGTCTCTGGCCTTGTTTGCTTAAGAAGGCTTTTCCTCGAGAAGAACTTCTCGGTTCCAAATACCCCTGGGATTCCGTGGCTGGAAATCTCAGCTCTAATTAGAACAAACTTATCTATTTGTAAATGCGAACGCGCATCTGAGGTTTCGTACCTCAGCCAATTTCCTTTAAGCTTCTCTGCATTGACCAACAGCAGAAACTTCCTTTTCAAACACAAACGCCTGCTTGCCCTCAAAAACCAACCGTCTGATCAATCAATCAGTCTGCCAGCTGGTTTTGCTGTATGTACAATATTCAGTCCCCCAAACAGTGACAACCATAAGGAACAAATATCAGTATATATCATTATGAGCGCTTGAAAGGAAGGCTTGCTGCTAGTGGATGCCGAGAAATCCTCCTTTCCCGAGGAATACAGCAAGTGTTCCCAACCGTGGCAGATTGGAAAAATAAGGTTTTTAAATCGTGGCACTGACTGACGGAGCTGCTGTTTTGGGGAGTTGCTCACGCGTTTTAAAATGCGCCGTTTGTGTTTATTTTCCCTCCCAGGCAAATTAGCAGCATAGGTCGGGGGATTAGGAAAGCAGACTTTAATAAAGTCGCAGAGTTGGGGGTTTGTGCTGGCAAATCCTTTGGCATAAACAAGAGGCAGCGGTGTGGCACGGTGCAAATCCACGTGTCAGTCATGCCAGGGCGACGAACAGAACTCACTCGTGGCCTCATTAATCAGGAGTGGAGCAGGCATCCCAAATTCATGTCAATAACAGCTTGATGCCACCCCAGCAAATGAGGAATCCTCTGTAGATACCCTCAGGTAGAGTGAGGAGCCCTGGTCCTTCGCTGGTGTAAACCACCTGAGCTGTGCTGAGGACAGGCAAGCGATGCCCGTTTTCTGTAGCTGAGCATCTGACCCACATTTGCTATTCATCATTACCACGTTATGTTTTTGGGAGTCAGCGGAGTTCTTCTTGCGGTTCTGAACAAAGTGTTTGCCTTGTAATCTCACCAACCTGGGGGTGTCTCCAAATACTCTTCAGGAGCTTTAAAAAAAAATGCAGCCTCTTCCCCAGCGATAGAAAATCAGTGGAAGAGCCAAAACACCCTGCAAGAAGAAAGTGGTCGTCAAGATTGGAGGAAATCTGGTCAATGCTTTGACTGAGGCTGAAGAAATGGACAGCACGGTGCTTCTTAGACCTCCAAGAGTTGGACCATCCTGACATTTGGATAAAAACCACCCTGACCCACAAGCCCTTCCATGTCTCGTTATCCTGCAGCAAAAACGGGCAAGAAAATCCATTTCTCTGCCGTGTCTTCTTTAAGTATATCTCTATATACTTGCTTCAAAATTCAAAATCTCGTCAAAGAGCTCATCAGAAGGTGGTGCTGGTCAGGAGTCCTCCTGCCTGCTGCCTGGGACCTCCATGCTGCACTTGAAGAGCAGTCTGCGCTCAGCTGGCGTTGGCCGTGGGTCCCACATCCCTCTGCTGCTGTTGGTCCATAGAAGCTACGACAATTCCCATGGAGCCAGACCAACTGCTACCGAGTTTTTCATACTGCTCATGTAACTTGCAGATCATTTATAATGAACCTGCCGCATGAAAGGCAGCGTGTCAACGGCGGTGGCTGTTCTTCTGATGGCTTTGCTACCGGGGAAATTAACGGGGAGTTGCTCACACTGGCTTGCACACCATGGGCTGACCCAGGGCAGACCCACTTCACATCTCTGAAGCTGCAGCAGGTAGCTTCATTCACGCTTTCCAAAAAGGCCACGTCCAGGCTCTTGATAATAGACTTTTGGTGCAATTATTGCAGTTCCAGAGTGTAATTCCATCTTGGTGGTTGATGTGGTTCTTCCCCATGCCCCGTAGGTGGGGAGAAATGGGTAGAAGAGGAGGAACACACAACAGGCTCCTCTCTTTAGGGCCATAATGTGAATTAACATCTAGGCAGGTTCTAGTGATGGACCCAAAGTGGAGGGGCAGTCGAGGGCTGAGCTAAAGGGCTGCCTCTCTGCTCTGCCATCAGCCCTCTGCCCCGACAGTGGGCTGAACATCCTCGATGAAGGTCAGTGCATGGTCACGGTGGTCACGAACGCTCCCAAGGTTGAGCGCTGACATGGTGGTAATTGGATCTCATCAGGCTGGTCAAAAGGGAGTTCTTCGCAGCAATTATCGCCTGGGGAGGGGGGGAAAGGGAAAAAAACCACCCAAACCTGGAGGCAGGGAATTAGAGTAAGCGCTGGTGAGCTGGCAGATGCTGCCGGATCGATGGCCGTATCATGGCAGGGAAAGCAGCGACAGCCCTCTCGGAGCCATCAGTCACTGCTGGTTTGGGTAAATGCCAGCAAGCGGAGCGAGAGGAGAGATGGGGGAGGGAGGCACCAGCCCGCTGGGCCACTTCTAATTACTTCAGGTCACATCAGCCAGAGAACTGCCCACCGCGACAGATCAGTCCCGCTCAGAGGGCTTGCACGCAACCCGGGGTAGCAATCAGGACCGGCGTTCACGCAGCCCCTTTCATCGGGGAGAAAAACCCAACCCCAACGCACGGCTCAAAGGGCCGCCGGAGCCGAGCGCAGGGCAGCAGCATACTGCGCACGTCTCGGGGTCCCCGCGCCGCGCGGGGCTCCCCTGGGCTGGATCGGCACGGGGCGGCTGTCTGACAACTTCCCGGGAGAGAGGGAGGGCAGGGGAGGCTCGACGGGCGATGGCTTCCCTGGACCCGGGCCAGGGCATTAGCACATCTGAGGTAGGGCTCGTGTGGCTCCACGTGGCTCCAGTCGCTTGCACAGCCTCTGGAAGGGGATGGTGGGATCTCATTACTTCTCTCCTTAGCCGTCGCCCTCTTCCGAGTCTTCAGCAGGGCTTGTTGCAGTGTACGGGTTCTGCAAAGGCTAATTTGTGCGGGGTTTTTGCACCAGCAGCAAGGTGTCAACCACGGGAATGGTCACTGGCTTGCTGTATTTCATGGCCACCACAAATTCCTTAGAAGTTCTCTGAAAAAAAAAGAAGGAAAGAGATATCTTAGCATCACAGAATCGTAGAATCAGGGAATGGTTTGGGTTGGAAGGGGCCTTTCAAGGTCATCTGGTCCAACCCCCTGCAGTGAGCAGGGACATCTGCAACTAGAGCAGGTTGCTCAGAGCCCCGGCCAACCTCACCTGCAATGGTGCCAGGGATGGGGCAGTGACCACCTCTCTGGGCAACCTGCGCCAGGCTCTCACCACCCTCAGCAGCAAAGATCTTTTCCTTCTCTCTAGTCTAAATCTCTCTCTTTTAGTTTAAAACCATCACCGCTTGTCCTGTCCCAACAGGCCCTGCCCCAAAGTCTGTCCCCATCTTTCTTGTAGTCCCCTGTAAGCCCTGAAAAGCCACCAGAAGGTCTCCCCAGCGCATAAACATTTTTATGGCTGAATTCATCACTGCCGCAGGTGAAATTCATCTTTAAGCCTTGGTTTCTTCACACGCAGCAATCTCCTGTTGACTTCTCAGGGAACTTCATTTGCATGCGGGTTGCAAGGTCAGGTTGTTAATTATGCAAACTCACCTGGTCCCCCTGAGCTCAGCACAAATTCAAATGGACATGCCCTGATGAAAATACGTCCTGCGTTGCCCTGCTGTAGCTGTCACATTGCTGGCTTCCCTGGTGGAAGCAGCATTTGGTGCTTCTAGAACGCTCTGAGGGTGTGTGGCTCCTCTTTCTTCTCAGTGTAAGGGCTTTGGTCTCTGCTGCTTCTCCAACCTGCTTGTGGTGCTGGGCTTTTGACTGTATCAGTGACCTGATCCGTGCTTAAATAGTAAAAAAAGGCAGGCTCGGTTTTACAGTGTGGACAGTTTTACCCAGAGGGATGGAAAAAAGCAGAGGGAAGAGGGGTAAAAATGATTGAAAGTGAAATTTGCCACTTTAGCTTATATAAAGGAGAAGCCTTCATTACAAATTCAAGAGGCCGCTTTAATGAGGTGGTTTGATGTGACGTAGCTCGTTGGGTTGTGGTGGGTCTGGCAGAGGCTCCACCGGCTGCCCGGAGGTGAGACCTGGCCGGGGGCTGAGATCCAGCGGTGCTGGGATCTTGTGTGGCTGCTAAAAGGGTGCCTGGGTGGGGTGGTTCTCACTTGCCCCATTGGACTTGGTGGTTTTTCTCTGCTCTCTCCATTCTCCATGTTTTCTCCAGCTAGCAGCTTTGGATAGAGGGGTTTCGGGGAAAAAAAACCCTTAGAAATCAGCAATCCATGTGAGCAGTGCTGGGGGTGGAAGGAGCGTGGAGGAGGAGGGGAGATGATACCCTGAGGAAGAAGGTTGGTGGATGGCAGGACACTCAGAAGGTGCTTGGGCACTTTGCAGTGGGATATGAGTGTTTTTCACTTGTGGGTTGAAGATCCACACAGGTACTGAAATCTGCAGGGTGGTCACCGGTTGTTGTCTCAGTTTCTGGTGGTAAATTTATGCCACAAAAACACCCAAACATTTGTCCTCCTCCTTTCTCACAGTCTCTGCCACGTTCAGATAGGGAAGCAGGATGGACTTCTGGATTTTTTTCTCCTCTGCCACCGCTCCTCAAGTGTCTGCCCAGGTTGGAGCATCCTGAGACACGTGAGATGCCCGAGACAGGCATTTGTTCTTTGTGCTCTGGGCTGCCAGAGCAGCAGTGGTTCTTCCAGGAGCCCTAACTGCTTTGCAAGGCTATTTAAAACAAACAGGCAAACAATTTCTTTTTGCTAAGCGCTTACTTTTTGAACAGCGGATATTTCCTGGGCTCTCTGTTCACACAGCGAGTGCATCGAGAAGCCGCATCGTGCACACATGGGACCAAGCCTGGCAGCACCTGCTGCTGCCAGAGAGAGGGCTGGGCTGGGAGCAGGTCTGGGCTCTCTCCGAGAGCAAGGCGAATGCAAATGGCAGCGGGATCGTCTGGGCGCTGCTGGAGCCTGCGTGTCTGCACCGCGGAACCACAGGACCACCGGCACATCGGCCGTCTCCAGCCGAGGGATGGGCTTGTCATCGAGCCAGCACATCTGCTCCTCTCGCCTGGGAGGAAGAGGTGGTGAATCGGGAGCCGAAAATAATCCTGGGATAATCGTCTTCTTGATGAGGATTTGGTAGCGGGTTATTAGAAGGACCTTGCTGGGCACATGCTGCAAAGTCACGCTCTAAGGGGTGCAGGGAGTTAGAGGAGCTCTTGCAGGGGGAGGGAGGGCATGTTGCCAGTCCCCCCTGACTTAAAGCTGGACCAGGCTGGGCTGTACTGGTCTTCCTTTACCATGAGGGTGTCCGAGCCTGGCCCAGGCTGCCCAGAGAGGTTGTGGAGTCTCCTTCTTTGGAGATTCCAAACCTGCCTGGACACAATCCTGGGCCCCCTGCTCTGGGTGAGCTGCTGGAGCAGGGGGTTGGACGAGATGATCTCCAGAGGTCCCTTCCAACCCCCACCACACTGGGATTCGTTGTGATTCTCTCAAACACTGCCAATATTTGGTTACCCTCCTTTCCTCAGCTCCTCTCCCAGTCCCTTTCCCCCCTCCTTCCAGACCCTTGTCAATGTTAAAGCCAGAGGGGTGCAGTCATGGAAAAGAGCAAAAAAGATCCTTTCTATCCCTTCAGCTCCCGCTGCCCTCGCCACAAAGGAGCCACCCGTATTCCTCTGCACCACAGAAAGGACCAGCCGGCGGGTCTAGGCCAGAAAGGGTTAAACTCAGGCGAGCGCAAGCTCCAACACAGTTAATCCATATAAAGCTCATGGATTTCTCCGCAGTGATCTTTGTGGTTGTCATTTGCATTTTTTTTCCCTTTTGTGAAACCTTTTCTTCTTCCCTTTTACACTGGTACGCCTGCCGAAATTAGCATATTGTGCCGAGAGTGGGAGATGTAAGAAGCCGACCCCCTGCTGCTCCGCGGATTGTGCAATCTGCAGGCGGCATCAATTTTTCAGCAGTTTTCTCATTTCTCATTACAGTCAGGGCACCGCTCCGCTCCCGATCCGGCACAATCCCCCGTGGTCCTGCCGAGGAGCGTACGGGCTGGCGAACAGCCGCGCTGCCGCTTCCTGAGCAGTCGTAGCCTTGTTTACGCTTCCGCCGTAATTAATCCCGGTATTAATATAAGTTTGGGCTTTAGCTTTGCTAATTACGTATGGGCTAGCAGGGTAATTATGTCAGCAGGCTCCGGCGCTGGCACTTGACAGCAGTTTGCTAACCTTAGGAGCGGCACAGAGACACTTTGGTTGATCCTGCCTTGGGAACGAGGAAGGCGAAGAGACCACGAGGAGGAGGAGGAGGAGGAGGGCGGCCGTGGCGAGTCGATGGCTGATAACTATAAATAATGGGCTTAAAATACGGAAATTTCACAAGCACAATAAAGTTGTCCGCGGGTATCAAACTCCCCGGTTGTCATAGTGATCCGTGCATTATTAAGAGGGTGTTGTTCACCCTGCCATCTAATCTGGTAATGAGGACGGCTCGTTATCGGCCCGGCGAGAGTTCCTTTCCCCACTGACCGCCTCGCGGCTTGGTGGGTGCTCCAGGAACTTGTTCGCTGTGCTCCTTCCCTGCCCTCCATCCCACCCCACCCCAGATAACCTCGGCAAGCTCTTGGAGAGGCAGATAGCCGGGCAGGGCTAGCACTAGACAAGCTATTTTCCCTGATTTCCTCTAGTTTTGAGCATGCCTGCGACTTCAATGGGCACGAAAAATCACGCGCTGGCCACTTGGGCTCTCGCTGGCCCCTGCATTCATTAACGTTGCAGACTGGGGAGTTCGAAACGAGCCGTGGGTTTGGTTTTATCTCTGCACCTGTTTCTGCCGCCCGCCCGTTCCCAGCAAATCCCCTCGGCGGGGTCAGCCGTGCCCCTCCGCGCTTCACGGACCTTCCTTTGCTCATCATTAGCCCCTTTGCATTTTGATGGAGCGCTGTTAACCGGGATGCAGCCTGGCTTTTCATTCCCTTCGGAGGCTTGTCCGCGGCGGCCGCGTCCCTCCCCGGCTCCCCGAACAATCCAATTATCACAGTTTGTCACGCAAGGCACCTGCTCCGCTGCGGGCCCCGGCCCCGGGGGTGGCAGCCGGGCACGGGAGCTCGGCAGGACCCTTCCAAGGGCTTTTAAAATCAGATCTCTGCTTTTGTCAGCGAAACCAAAACCAGGAACCCAAAATCGGCTGTGGAATTGCATTGCCTGAAGGTCTGGGATATGAAAATGGCTTTAAAAGAATTTCACTCATCCTCTCCCCTCTTTTTTTCTTTTTTTTTTTTCAGGGATGGATGTATGTCTAGACAGGCAGCCTGTGCGTTGTTCAGGTGACCCTGGCGACGTAAGGATCGGATCCGCCAGGAAGTCTGAGAAGTGGAACTTAGTGGGATTGCTGCTCTTGGCCTCCTATACAGGTATGGAAGTGTGAGGTCAGAATTCACGATGGGACTAAGTGTCAGCGTCTTCAATTGGATTGATCATGTGCTGATGCTTTTTCCTGACATGGCTCCCGAAATCTGAACCTGAAGACATGGGTGGGAATATTCCCCATGTCTTCACTTAATTTTGGAGCAGCCCCTTTGAGTTGTTCATTGAACCCCCTCCCCAGGTTGGACGTTCCTCGGCTCAGCCCTCCCTGTGTGATTTCAGCCTCTTCCCAGCAGCTTGTTGTCCTTGGCGGATGGCAGCTCCGGGGTGCCTGGCTCCTGCTAGCCAGTGGCTGGGCCACCATTGTAGAGCATGGGACAACAGGCCTTGCTCCTGGACCTATTCTTTTTAAGTTAAATGGTCAGTTGCTAAAACACAGAACCAGTCACAGAATCATGGAATGGTTTGGGTTGGAAGGGACCTTTCAAGGTCATCTGGTCCCTGAAACCAGAGCAGGTTGCTCAGAGCCCCGGCCAACCTCACCTGCAATGGTGCCAGGGATGGGGCAGCGACCACCTCTCTGGGCAACCTGCGCCAGGCTCTCACCACCCTCAGTGTCAAAAAATATCTTCCTTCTCTCTGGTCTAAATCTTCCCTCTCTTAGTTTCAAACCATCACCCCTTGTCCCGGAACTCACACCAGGAACTTCATCCCAGGTCTCCTTCCTCCTCTCATTACAACTAGAGATGACAGAGCCGTGTGCTCTCTTTGGCCCCGAACCCTGAAGTTTTCTTTGCCCACCAGCAGGTATTTAGGAAGGGCAGAGCCCAGTCTGACTGGCAAGTGCGCAGCCTCACTGGGCTCGTGTTCCCTGAGAGGTGCTGACTCCACGGCTTGGGTGATCCACCTACAGATTGCCAAGGGTGAGGTTTGCCCGCAGAAGACATAGTCCTTCTGAGTTCTCCACCAAGCATTAACAACAGATCTCTTCTTATAGAGGCTTCTGTTTGTTTACAACATGCACCAGGGTTTCCCCCACAGCTTCCTTCCAGTTTTATTTTCTTTTTTCTTTTGGCTGTTCTATTTCAACTGAAAGTAGTAAGGTCTCTCCAGTAAGGGTTTCGTTCTGGATGTTCTCTTTGTCTCAGAAAAATCAAAGGGGATTTTGCGCATGTCTAAAGCAAGGGGCTGGAAGAGGCCCTCAAAGTGTAGCTAGAAGGCCCTGGATTACTCCACCGGTCCTCGGGAGAAATCCTCCTGCCCCAAAGCAGTCATCTCCAAGGAAAATCCATGTATTTGTGTTTCTAGACTCCAGAGGGAATTTGGATAGACTGTGGATCTGTATGAACCTTTTACCTTTCCCCCAAATCCCAAATTACCGAATCTTGAGACCCAGTTCCTCTGAAGGTTACGTGCTGTTTAAATGCTGGACATTCCTCGGTTCTGTATCATTTGAAAGTGGAGAGTCGGTGACAGGGAGAAAAAAAAAAAGAGAAATGTTTCAAATGTGTGTGACTAGTAAATGGATTGACATTTTGTCTTGTATTTCAAAAGGCTTTTTCTACTGGGAAATTAGTCTCTACTCATAGCGTTGTGATAATCCGCTTATAGTCCAGTTCATCAATATCTTAAGTACCCACATGCATTTCCTCTACAACAAAGCAACGTTCTCATTTACGTGCTCGTTGTCAATCCATCTCAAGTAAATTGCCTAGCAGGACATGGGTGAGTTTTAGCCAGCCATGCATCCTTTAATGGCATAGACGATCCGTAATTATATTTTCCAGTTATCAGGAGCTTGTTAGACCCCTCAGAGTACAACCACATTTTTTCTCTGCCCTCAGGACCTTGCAGGCTGACACCAGATGCTGTCGAGGAAGGGAAGGGCACAGAGGAACACGGGCATCAGCGTGAGAACGTGGCTGCTCAGCCAAGGTCCGTTGGCAGAGTGGAGAGGTAATGAATCGATAAGTCATGAGCAGCTTTTGTTTGGCTCATTAACAGGCTGCCCAGGGCAGTGGTGGAGTCCCCAGCCCTGGAGGGGTTTCCAAGCCATGGAGATGTGGTGCTGAGGGACATGGGTTAGTGGTGCCCTGGCAGCGCTGGGGGAACGGATGGACTTGGTCTTAAAGGTCTCTTCCAACCAAATTACTGTATGAATCTTGATCAGCTACATCAGTCCATACACTTGATCCTTTTGGATTCCCTGAAATGATGGAACAAGTCCTTGGTTTTGCCTGCCAGTAACTCGGTGACGTGGGCCTACAGCCATGGATCGCTGTGGCAGCCCTAAGTGTAAACGGTTTTAGCAAGGTTTTGGGTGGAAATGCGGAGGATGGATCTACTGGTAGCTAAAAAACAACCTGAGAGCCAGAGAGTGCCTAAACCGCTGACAGGCAGAAGCTGAGAGAGAGTATCAGGGAAAGAGCTTTGTAAACAAACCCTATTTCTGTTCTTTCTAAACATCTGCTTCTCACCACTGCCCGAGAGGCCGCTGGGCTGGACCAACCCTTGTTTGGATGCAGTGTGGCCTTTCTAAATCTATTGTAGGGTGTAGTTTTGCATTCCCACAGTTTCTGGCTCACCAGTGTTCCCTCGTATCTCCCTCCTGAGTTTCTGAAAGGACCTGTTCAACTCTAAGACTCCAAATTAGCAAACCATTTATTCCTATGTGTTATTTGAAGCGTGTGCTTTAATCCAGGCCCACTCCTCCAAGCACACCTCAAGCTGGGCAAGCAGGGGAGAGCTTTGCTCAACCGAACCTGGGTGAATTTTCCCAGCACTGTTAGAAGCTAAATAGCCAGAGTTATTTTAATATTTCCAAGGCTGTCGTGTCCTTGTAAGGAGTCCAGACTCTGATAAGGGGCTGGTTAATGAAGTCAGTTAGAGGAGGTTCATTCCGATTTTGGAGCAGCTTCTGAGTTTTGCCATTTGTTTTCATTCTTCCCACCCAACATGGTGACAGCAGTGGCTGAGGAGGTGCCCAGCACAGAAGGACAGCCGGGTTATTGACTCCTCTCCAGAGCGGGTGACCCTGAGTTTTCCTTCCCAAGGACAGAGCTGAAGGTAAGCGGTGCTGTTCCACATCCAATTTAGGCAATTTTCACGCACACTGAGTAGGTGAGCTTACCCCCCTTTTTTTATTCACTGCTACACGATGATCTTTGTCCCACCCCAGGAGTTAATCTAGTCTGTGACAGCCCCCCAGTGTTTTCTCTCTCATGAAAGGTAGGTAATTTACCTTAAAGCATTTGAACTTCAGCAAAGCAGGAACGTCACCAGTAATGTCCCGTTGGCGATTTCTGCTCTTGGCAACTGGCCCCTTTCCCAGGGATGTCAGTAAAGGTAGCGAGGGCCCAGGTACCATTTCATCCTTAGGTCCGTGTGGCATAGAAAGCTCTCGGTGATGAGGTCCCACTCCTGCACGAGCCCCAGGAGTGAGCTGAGAGATCTGGTCCTTTGCCGCAAAGGGAAGAAGTCAGGACAGAAGAGTGGGTCTCTGGTGAATCACATGCTAAAGGAGAGGCACGTTCTGCCAGTTGCGTGATTATACACTGAGACATGTTTTTTTAATGGTGACGGAAAACAGACATTCTGACAGGACCGAGTTTTGCTCGGGGCTATCTATGTGCTGCTCGCACTGAAGCTCCTTGGCCAGATTTGTCCCTGTTTTGAGAAGGCACAACTCTGCTGAGGCGTGATGGAGCTGAGTCCCATACTGAGATGCAGCCTAAGGAAAATATTCCACGTTGTCTCCTGTCAGGGCAGCGTGGGGAGCCCCATGAGAACCTGGTTATGAAATCCTGCTGCTGCCCTGTGCTTGTTTGGCTGCCAGACGGGCAGAGGTAAAGAACAATGTTCTGGGTCTCCAACTGATCTTTAATTCCAACTCTCTTCTTTTAAGCTTGTCTTGTTCAGCACGATCCCCGTGAATAAACTGTTACTGGGGCTTTACTTGATCTGAGCATCAGAAAATCTCCAAGAATGTCTGATTTTCATGGGCATAGGAATTTTACTGAAATATAACTAACTAACTAGAGAAAGAAAGGAAGAAAATACTGAAAGGAGTAATCTGTTAGAGCATGTCAACTCCTGCAATACAAGAGGAGAAAAACTGTACAAAGTCCTCAGATGTGGGACTTGCCAGAAGGAATCACGTCAGTGCAAGGTGATGTTTTCTTCCCTTTGGTGATGGTGCAAGCAAGGCTCTGGTGCTCGAAGCACTGCAGCATTATCATTACATGGGTAAGGGTGGAATTTCTTTCCCCTCTTTCAAAGGTAGCTCTGTTTGAGATGCCCACACTGGTGCTGAATCGTGTCTCTGGATGGCTCCAGGTCAAGGCTGAGACTGTGTTGAAAGGGGCCCTGTACTCAGATGCTTTAGTTCTTGTCTTTTGGCCCGGACATGCTTAGCTACCTCGGTGGGCTATAAGCTTCATGGAGTGGGGTTTCTGTGCTGTTTAGGGGAGGAAAAATGGCCAAGTCCCTTGTGACCTCAGGGATGGGAGAGGGAATGGTTTGGGAATATGAGTGGGCTCTTCCCCATGCAAGAGCTACTGTATAACGGTGCTAGAGATGGCTCCTGTCAGCTCCTTGGTTCTCTCTAGGTAGTCCCAGCTAACTGATCATTTAACTGACCTGACCCTGCGATAACGGTACTGGAGAATAACACCCTTCATTTATCCTTTAAACTCACCGAACGTTGCCAGCTTCACCTTGCCCAGCATGGCTTTGCTACCCCGTAGAGCTGTATGGAAAGCTCATATTTCATACGATAGCTCCTGTGAGCTCTTATCAGGTTCATTTGAGTTGTCTCCTGAGAGACTCAAAAGGCCACCGGGCAGTGGCTGCTGGTTAGCTGCCAGCTGTGGGGGTTAAAGCCAGCTGAAGTCATTCTGTCTCTTGCAACAAAACTGCCTCTGCCACCTAATCCCCTCCATCACTGAGTAGCCAACCACTGAGAATTAATTTAAGCCCAGTCTGCCTCTGCAGACTCCAAAGACAAAGCTCTCCCCTACCATTGCACGTAGCAGCCTTTTCCCTCCTCGTTTGTGAAACAGGATTTCTTTGGTTTTTTTAGGAAAGGTCAGATATGACAAAAAGGTGTGGGGAAAAAAAAAAAAAGAAATCAAGCTGCTTGCAATGAGCAGGGAAATAATTCCAAGAAACATGGCAATTTAGTATTAAAATCTTCTTCCTCCATAAGAGAAAAACTCATTGATTAAAACAGCCCTTTAAACAAGGCCCAGGTACAGTTTTGGAAGATGATTGCCCGTTCAGGATCTCTTCAGTGTGGAGACGTGCAAATGTACCGGTTTTAATCATGATAAATAACTTCTCTCTTATCAAATCATCTCTGCTGGAAATAGTTTCGCCCCGCTCAGTGACGATCGTTTGCGCACTTATCGTTCGATGCAACCCCGAGACAAGCAGCCAGCCATGGGATGTAATTTAACAACTTATCAACCACGGGTTCATCCGGCCCTTTCCAGCCAAAAGGGCATTTCACACTGTTTAAGAGACTTCACTATATATTGCCATCAGTTTGAGATTTCACCAGCCCCTAGTCCTTCAGATTTTCCACTCAGCGCTGGGCTGTGTTCAGCGCACTTGGCTGTGTTGACTGGCTCAGCAGCTCCTTTGCTGGACCAGTCTTTTCCAGGCTGTGCTGGAATAAAAGGAGAAAAGAGGGATAGGAAAAAACGAGGGAGGTAGAATAGGATGGAGAGAATGTGAATGTGCGTATTTGCACATTACAATGACTTCTAGAGGTATTCTTTCCGGTAATTTTTAATGCTGAGGTGACTTCGGAGCAGATCGTTGCACATGGTATTTCAGGCAGACCTGTTAGAGCAAAATGTAATTAAAAAGAAGTTGCTGGATTCCCCAGTGCTCGTTAAGCCTCCCACCATGGCCGCGGTGCGGGAAGACACGCAGAGCCGGGGGCTGAGCTGCCTGGTGGCACACAGCACCCGCGTCCCCGGGGTCCTCACGCCTGCTTGAGTCATCTCATCGGTTTTTCCTCTCCTGAGGCTTTGCTCCTCACACGTAGGTGTTTTTATAGTTGGGTACAAGCTGTAGTGATGGAGGAGGGGGTGCGGAGGAGCCATGCTCCAGCTGTTTGCCACTGGCACCAGCGTGCTGATTCGGGGACCATCTGGCCCTTGCCTGTCCTTGTCCTCTGTGGTGACACTTCGTGCTGGGCGCTGCAAGACGCGGGGGCCAAGGAACAACCTCACAGAGTTCAGCGAGTACCTTTTATTTCTTTGCTAGCTAACAAAGTGACCCTGCCATTGATTTGGTAAAATCATAGAATCGTGGAATGGGTTGGGTTGGAAGGGACTTCTTAAGGTCATCTGGTCCAACCCCATTGCAGGGAGCAGGGACATCTGCAACTAGAGCAGGTTGCTCAGAGCCCCGGCCAACCTCACCTGCAATGGTGCCAGGGATGGGGCAGCCACCACCTCTCTGGGCAGCCTGCGCCAGGCTCTCACCAACCTCAGCATCAGCAATTTCTTCCTTCTCTCTAGTCTGAATCTCCCTCTTTTAGTTTCAAACCATCACCCCTTGTCCTGTCCCAACAGGCCCTGCTGAAAAGTCTGTCCCCATCTTTTTGACAGGCCCCTTTCAGTCCTGCAAGGCCACCAGAAGGTCTCCCTGGAGCCTTCTCTTCTCCAGGCTGAACAACCCCAACTCTCAGCCACTCTACTTCTTGAGAAAGGAGGAAAATCCCCACTACCAGCTGTAACGAGTATATTCCTGGGTTTACATCTGGGTAAATATGAGGAGAATGAGACCAGTCTTGGCATGACAGCGCTGGGAGAAGATTTATGGCTGAGAGAAGGCTTTAAAAAGATGGCGTTGAGAATTGTGCTCTGCCTCTGCTGCAGCCAGGATCATTATCTCTCATTGCCATCGCTTTGAGGTAGGCTGCTCGTGTCTGGGTAGCTGTTCATCTTCCAGATGGCTTACAGGTGCCGTACGGGATCGGCGTGGAAGTCTGCTTGCCTAAGGTATTGGAGAGGGAACATTTACTTGAAAAAAACCCCACAACTTCTCAAAATGCAGGATGACTCCACTGTGCCACGTTATTAAAATGCAGAGATCCATCAGTGGATGTTTTCAGCAAGAATCCAGATTTTCTATTGCTCTTTGCTTGAGAAGGGGGCTAGGCTTTGAGGAGCTGCCCCTTCTCGCCTGGCAGGTAACCTCTGCGCAGGGTCTTCACCGACACCGGGCGCTTTGCGTCGCTCAAGGAGCTGCTCACGGCAGGGATTTCTGTTTCACAGGAGCTGGTGGGCATCTTTGAAGTCTGATCTAATTTCTGAAAGTACATCTGGGTTGTTCTTCAGCAAGGAGACCTGGGGACATGGGTGGAGAGCCTGGGGAAGGCTCCCCCCTGAGCACACCTTCCCCTCTCCGAGCTGCAACCGCAGAGGCTCCTCGCGCTTGTTCTCCACCCAGGCAAGTGAGGATGTTGTTGCACAGTCTTGGGCTGTATTTTGGTTTTGCGGAGAGGATTTCCGCTGCCTGCTCTGCGGTGTTTGTGTTCAGCGTTAAAGACTTCACGGAGCTGTGTGTATTTTCTTCCAGGAAAGGCTGCAGCGACGGGACATGTAGAGACAGTTTCGTTCAATAAAACCTGCCAGTTGCTGGCAATCCGTGAGTTAGGGAACTTCACAAGCCAGAGGCTGCAGCCAGATCCCCCAGTTTAATAGCTGCCGGTGTGCCCAGTCTCCACAAATTTGTCTAATCCCTTTTTTAACCCATTTGTCATTCTGGTCTTTGTAACATCCTGCGGTGACACTTGCATCTTTATTTGTTCTAAACCTGATGTCTGGACATATTGCTGGATGGCCACTTCCCCTCCTGCCAAAGCCACTTGGCTTCACCTCCTTTCTTCAAAGAGGCCTCTGGTGCAGCACCATAAATCATTATGGCCAGGAAATATCCTTTGGAATCTCACAGTATCATTTCAAAGCTCTGGACTGTGTGTGGTCTTATAAAATGTACGCTCGGAAAATGGAAGGGTGTTTTTCCCCACCCCAAGTGGTCTGGAAAGGAGCAGATTGTCCTTGGCCTCTTTGCAGGAGCTGGAGCTCAGTGGCTGTCCTTCGTTCGGCTTCTCCCCACCTCCAGGACTGATGAGAGCCTGGAAGGCAGGAGGGGGACGGGGTTCGGAAGGGCTGGGGCAAGCGGAGCGAGGTTTTGAAATTGCTGGCAAGTGATGTTTTCACATCCAAAAGGTCTCTCTTCTCCCATCTCTTAAATTTATTGTGCTCGTTTGTTATTTCCCTTGGCCAGAGGCCAACAAACAGTAAGCGATGCATATGTATTTTGCAGAACAAAGCTAAAGAGTGGTTTCCAGTACAGGGCAGACACAGTCTTGGAGCCTATTAAAGAATCTGTATTGACCCTGCATGATAGAAGGGGAGGAATCAACGCTGCAATCAGCTATTCAGAAACAATCTATTTTCAAAGCATAAAAAAAACCCAAAAAACAAAGAAAGTGAAAAGGGATCTGAGCAAGTTTAAATTTTCTGAGCAGTTTGGAGACATGAAATAAAGCGCTACCAGGAGCCCAAGATGAAGCAAACTGTGCTTCACTGGCCAGAGATTTCAGTACAAGGGTGAAATTCACTGAGAGCTCTGTGCTTCTGACGTGGTTGGAAGGACTAAGAGCCTGGTCCTGCGCTGCTCGGAGGCAGCAGGATGTTTGACTTGGTCAAACCAGAGTCAGCCCTCCACGAAGGGTGTAGGTGCCCAGCAAAGCAGACGTGCTGTCCTAGGGGGTATAGGGATTTCGGTCGCTTTGGGACTTCCACCTGGAGCTGTGCAGAAGTGCAGATGTGAGCAGTGCAAAACCGCCTTTAGTCATTTGGTTAACCAAGAAAGAAATGTCATCATCCCATTGTTAAGCCAAGAAATGTCTCCATCCCGACATCCAGCCGGGTGCACGAGTTTGTCCTGACCACAACTTGTCTCTATATCAGAGAATCCACGTTCATTTAGGTGGTGTATGCCAGGGATAACAAACCAAAGGGCTTCCCACCCAGCACCGATTTTGTATCGCGGTGTCACGAACGTGGGCTGAGTTTACAGAGCCAGGTCTTTACTGTGTTGATCCCTTCTCTGGTAATATCTGGCTTAACATCGGACGTGACAAAGGCAAACTGCACATCACCGTGGTCTCACTTGTATGGTGGTAGAGTAGCAGAGAGGGGCCTTAGAAGCAACTGTAGGTAGAAGGCAATAGAACTGATAGAAAGCAAAGCCCTCCCTCGCCCCCTTTAACAGCGGTGCCTCTGAAAATGGCATTAGTTTTACTGCTGTCCTTACGGCTAAAAGGAGAGGCACACGTGACTCTTCAGTCTTTCCATTAAAATGAAGTTTATTGCAAAACGTTTGTTCTTTTGTTGTCTTGCCAGCTGGGTGGCTTCAGGAGCTTGAATAATACATGTGCGGCATTGTACCATAATTGTTCCCCATCCTCTAAAATTCACAGATTATGAATTCGTAGATTGTTTGTGCAGCTGACGGTGGCTTTGAGCTTCTCCGTAGATAGGAAAGGACTGAACCCCATGCAGGTTGCCTGCATAAAGCTTCAGTGAATCCAGATTTAATATTTATTCACCGACACCGGGCGCTAAAAAATCACATCACAATCAACACATCACAATCAACCCCAAGCCTGCTGCTGGCAGGATGTGAAGCCCAGATTTATCCTGGCTACCTTTAAATAAAGGGAAATCTGGCTGAGGTACCTGCTTTGAGAGCATCACCTGAGCTACGGCACCTACAGCCAGTGCAGGAGCATCACTTGAGCTGAAAGCTAAGCTAGAGTGAAACCACTCCAGAAAGCGAGGAGAATGGGGTGGATCACCCTGCAGCACCTCTCTGTGTGTCTTGGGAGAAGAAAAATAGAGCTGTGAGGGTGCCCAGTCAGCAATGCAAAGTTCAGGTAACGTGTTGAGGCAACAGGCACCCAGAGCTGTGGGTCCTGCCAGGAGGGCTGTAGGGCTGGTGAGGCAGCAAAGTAGCTGCTGTTGGTTGCCAGGACTGCTCAGACCTGGGACGAAGAGTGGCCTCGCAGCTGGAGGAGGGAAGGAAGGAGGGAAAACAGTGAGGTAAAGGCAGAGGAGCAGTTGGAAATAATCAGAATCATTGAATCATTTTGGTTGGAAGAGACCTTTAAGTTCATCGAGTCCAGCCGTTCCCCCAGCACTGCCAGGGCACCACTAACCCCTGGCCCTCAGCACCACATCTCCACAACTTTGAAATACCTTAATGAAGGTGAGGAAAGGAAGCAAAAAACCCAAGAACAGCTAGAACAAAGCAGCTGAAAAGGACACAGCGCTGCGGTAAGAGCCCTGTCTAACGGTGTACGTATCTGCAAAGCTGCTCCGAGCAGCGCGTTTGTTCCTCTCTCAGCAGCACGCGTTGGTGCTCCAGTTCCTCACCGCTGAGCAGCTCTAATGAACGCTCCTCTGTAGTCTCCTAAACACCTCCCATGGCTTATGTATAACATATTTGTAAAGGTTTGCTTAGCAATGAATAGATCTGCCCTAACTTCAAAATACATCAGTGGCGTGTAGCCTCAGGACCGCCTCAGTATCTTCAACAAATCCCTGGTGGCAAGCCAGATTTAACTGTACACAAAAGCAGGGTTGTTTTCTTTTTTTTTTCAGGGCACCGCCTTTGCATTCAGCTGGAGGAGTCGCAGCCATCTCCAGCACACGGCCCTGACGGGAGCCCGGGAGGAGCAAAGGCGTTGCCTTCACAGGTACCCTCGGCCCCGTGCGTCGCGGGTGCGGGCGGCAGCTTCCGCGCCGAGAAGCTTTTCTGTTTGATTACTCCTCTTTTAAAATAATGTCGCTCTCAGAGAGGATTTCAGTGCCCCGGGGCGGAAGGAAAGGATTATGTTGGTCGTTTTGAACGGAGCGTTGGCTCTTTTCATGTCAGGGTTACTCCGCTTCAGTTTCCCATTGGTGGGCTCTTTGCCCTGGCGCTGGTGTCTTCCAGCAGACCTCCCTGGTGGTCGTGTCATCGTGGAGTGGCTTAGTGCCATCTTTCAGAGGGTTCAAAACTTGACAGAGTATTTCCCTCTCTAAGACAATGAAGTTATGACTGCAGTGAGGTCCTGCAGACCAGGCAGGTATTCATGGTACAAAGCTTGAACATAGATGTCTCAATCCTCAATCTCATTCTGACCATATGAACACAAGTGCTCCATGGAGGGTTCCTTTAGGGTGGACATTGCACCCAAAGCAGTAAATTTGGCATGGAGAGACCAATCTCTGCTGCCTCTGAGCACCAGGGATGAGCAAAGTGTGAGAGGGAGGGACTCTGGGGGACCTGCAGCCCATCTCCTCTTGGCTGTTTGACAGCCCTCAAGGGTTACTGCATCTGGAGCGTGGTTTGGAGCAATCACATCCTGAGCAAGGGGCTACAGGAATCTCCTCTGCAGTTCTCTCACTTCTCTGGTGCTCAGATCTGAATCCCAGAGGCTTGAGGCTTTGAAGAAACCATCGCTCATGTCCAAGCACATAAATCCACAAGGTCACTGAGCTTATGAAAACTGCTGATAAGTGTCAGTGCTGGAGTCCCCATCCCTGGAGGGGTTTCCAAGCCGTGGAGATGTGGTGCTGAGGGACATGGTTTAGTGGTGACCTGGCAGTGCTGGGGGAACAGTTGGACTTGATCTTAAAGGTCTCTTCCAAGCAAAATGATTCTATGATTCTATCTGTGGGATGGAGGGATGATTTACTTATGCAGAGTCACTGAGAAAGACTTAATCTGAATTAACTAGATGTGTGATTTGAAAGCGGGTTAGCAATGCCACGTAAACGGATGGATTCCTTAAATTCTTCTCTTCGCAATTAAAATGGTCCTGATTTGTTTCAGCATAATTATGAAAGAGAACATTACACAGGTCTTTAATGAGATATAACTTACCGACCGTGAAAGTTGGTCTGGGTTAATTTTTTTGTGCCTCCCAGCAGGGGTGAGGTTGGAATACAGGCCTGGCGTTTTTTTAGTAGGAAACTTTTATTGTCTTTACTGAGGATTGTAGTAATTGGTTCTGATAACGTAGGAATCTGTTTTTATTATGATGATACTATTTTTAATCTTGGGATAGAAAAGCTCTGAATAAGCAATTAATTAATCCTCGCCGTGTCCCTGTGAGGCTGGTGAAGGCTTTGTAACAATCGCTTTGCTCGTGGCTCTGCTCGCGGAACGCGGCACGGCGTGGGAGGGAAGATGAGTATCAGATCCTATTGAATGCATGGGAGGAATTAAATCAAGAACAACAACAAAAATTTTACTACTCAGCTTAGAATTTGGTCAAAGCACCGTTGACGCGCTCGTGAGAGAACGTCAGGGGAGCTTTAGCGATCGGGGCGTCTGCTTTGTGTCTGGGCAGATCCACAGCACGTACAACGGTGCCACACACAGTGCTCCGTGGTGGGGGGTGGCTTCAGAGCAGGGTGTACAGCATCAAGGATTAAACGGAATTTATCTCATTTCCTTCTGTTCAGAAAGAGGATTTATCTCTTTAAATTTCTTCCAAAAAAATAAATGGGGAAGGAAAGAGAAGACCCTCTGAGATCGTGCCTGCTCTCTCCATTTCGGAGCCTGCTCCGCCAGCGTCGCAGAGCCAAGTCCTCCCAGTCCCTTCCTTGGACACACAGCTTCTTCCTTTTCCTCAGCAGACAGTTTATTTTCTACTCAGTGCTCAGTCTCGTGTTCGTCTTACTTCTCTAAACGAGAGCAAGCACCGCGCTTTTGTTCTGCTCCTTTTCCAGTGCCTTTTTGCTGATCTTCTCTGCATGTATCTGAAAGGTCAGGAAAACAAATCAATCTGGAAGAGGACCTCCTGCCCCTCGTAACCGAGCCTGTAGGAGGGAGGGAAAGGAAATCGCCAATTACGTGAAAGGGAACTTTAAATATGCTTGAAAAAAGCACAGTGGGAGTGAGGGTTTGGAAGGACAGGTGTCGACAAGACCAGACTCCGCAGTTCACAGGGTGCCTTTATGAACTCACAGTCTTCTCCACGATCCGTAGAGCTGAAAGGCATCCCATGAAAGAGGCACTGGAGCAGGGAATGGCCCTCTCATTTCAGCATCACTGCCCAGGAAGGTCTCTGCAAGGGAGACCTTGGTGCACTGGGAGCTGGACTGAGACTCGCCGCATGACTTGAGGGCTAGCAAATGCTGACCACTGTCTTCTACTGGTTTGCTTCTTATTTCCACTCCTTCAGGTGGGATTCCCCTGTTGGGCTGAAATGGCTGTTTAGCATGGTCAAGGGAGGTGATTCTGCCCTTCTGCTCTGTTCTGGTGAGACCCCCCTGCAGTGCTGGGGCAGCTCTGGAGTCCTCAGCACAGCAGAGACATGGACCTGGTGGAGCGGGGCCAGAGGAGGCCCCAGCAATGATGGGAGGGCTGGAAGCCCTCTGCTGGGAGGCCAGGCTGGGAGAGGTGGGCTTGTTCAGCTGGAGAAGAGAAGGCTCCAGGGAGACCTTCTGGTGGCCTTGCAGGACTTCAAGGGGACCAACGAGAAAGCTGGGGAGGAACTCTTTACAAGGGCTTGTAGTGATAGGATGAGGGGTGATGGTTTTAAACTAAAAGAGAGAGATTTAGACTAGAAAGAAGGAAGACATTTTTGCTGCTGAGGGTGGTGAGAGCCTGGCCCAGGCTGCCCAGAGAGGTGGTCGCTGCCCCATCCCTGGCACCATTGCAGGTGAGGTTGGCCGGGGCTCTGAGCAACCTGCTCTAGCTGCAGATGTCCCTGCTCCCTGCAGGGGGTTGGACTGGATGGCCTTGAAAGGTCCCTTCCCACCCAAACCGTTCTGTGATTCCACGATTCACACTGTTCCAGGAATTTCCCTCTCGCAGTCCGACGTAGCTCGGCAAACGGCACTGAGCAGCTCAGCATCCCTCTGAGGTGACGCTTTGGTCACACATCTGTAACTCGCCTGGGAGCTTTTCGCAGACCTGTTGAGGTTTAGTTGCTCAAAGCATCGTGCACTGCTGTTTGACGTGAACTTGTGCTCGTCTTTCTCTCTCGGTGGAGACAGCCGAGTGGAAGCAGCAACCCCCCCGGGACTCCTCACCTAAGTGGGCACGACGTGCTGCTCTCCTGCTCCTCGACCGCAGAAAGAGGAGTACATGGCTTACTAAGGCTTGAGCAATGAAAATCGCTGTAATGAAGTAGATCGGGGACAGGAAAGCCGGGTAATTAACAGGTAAAAGTTAATTGTTGCAGGCATTACACGCGGGCTGAGCTGGTGCAAGCGGAGGCGAGTGTGGCTGTTTGCCGGGGCCAGGCAGGGCACCCGGAGCACTCAGGCAGCGTGTCCACACGATGGCTACACGTTTATTCCGAAGGTTGGGTAACTCCAGGGGCAGTTACCCCCATCGCTCCGTGCTCTTGAACTTGTACCCTGTGCTGAAGTGCTCGTGCTGCGACACAGCCCTGAGCGTCCCACCACTAAGCCGTAATAGCACGTGTGATGAAAAATCATCTTCGTCTTTCCTCTCCTGCTCTTTGGACTCAGATTCTGATGAAAATTTAGCACCGGATTCCAGAAGCTAATCAAGTCCTTGTCAGCTGTGCTTTACTCACTATTTACCTTTAGAAAAATGCTACTGAGAGCAACCTGCAAGGCGAGGCGTTGTAAAATTACACTGAAATCACGTGTGAGGTGAGGCTGCAGGACTGTGATTCTGATACCTCTGGGGTTTTGATTTAAAGCTTTCGCTGAAGCTACCAACAGAATATTCTGTGTGTTACAAGTGATAGGACAAGAGGAAACGGCCTCAAGTTGCACCAGGGCAGGTTTAGGTTGGACTTAAGGAACAATTTCTTCCCCACGAGGGTTGTGAAGGGCTGCCCGAAGGCAGTGGTGGAGTCCCCATCCCTGGAGGGGTTTCCAAGCCCTGGAGATGTGGTGCTGAGGGACGTGGTTTAGTGGTGACCTGGCAGTGCTGGGGAATGGTTGGACTCGATGATCTTCAAGTTCTCTTCCACCCAAAACGATTCTGTGATTCTTTGTGTGTGTGCATAATGCAGCTGTATTTTTACTGCTCCCAAACTCACACCCACAATTAGACAGAGCCAGCTGTCACTGCCTCTAAGTCTGCCTTCAGGAAACAGATGTGCCTGCATCTTGCAATGTCCCCAGAGCTCTAAAAGAGATGAACTACACAGATCCAGAAGAGAAATTAGTTAAAAAGTGAATCTCCACACACTTAGCTGTTGCTGAGTCACTTACGTAGCCATGTACGGTGGCTCAGAAACCAAAGGGACAGCGCTGGGTGTGAAAGCATGAATTGGAAGACTAAATTTTTACTATGACACTGGAAAAATGATGCAACAAAACAATGCAACTCTGAATTTACGTGGGCGAGGTTGTGTTCTGTCTGAGACCTTTGTAGTTCAATAGATTGGGGAAGATGGTGGAAGAATAAATATTGAGGGGAAAGGGATCACCTCGCCTTGATCCTGAAACCTGTGCTGGGACTGAAGAAGCACAGCGATTGATTCCTAATACTGCAGAACAACCTCAGCAGGTGAGACATCCTCCTTTTTCCTGTGCTAGAAAAGAAACAAATAAAGGCAGCTCCCAAGAACGCTGCTTTTTGCCTGAACCTTACCAATCCCTTGAAAAAAAGAGGTACGATGAATTGATAACTACAAAGCAAAATCCTTTGGGGAAGAGGAAGGAACTGGAGTCAATGGCACATTTTCCAGCCCCTAGATGGACTCGGGCTGGCGTTCCTGGAACGCTTGGGTTGTGGCATTCCAGCGATCAAGCAGTATCATCTCATGGATGTGGCGTGGCAGGCCTCCTGTCACACCCCCGCTATCTCTGTTGGCCCCATGAACACGCTTGCCGCGTGTCTCACAAGAGATGCTGATGCAGGGCTGCCAGTTTTTCTCCCCCAGATATTAATCCCACAAAAGGCTTCGCGCAAACCTTGCGAGTCAGTCCGAACTGGTTTTGTGTGGAGTAGCTGCTGCTGGTTTTGTTTGGCTTGTTTGGGGTTTGGTTTTAATTTTAATTCGTATTCCTGTTCCAACATGACTTGCAGAAGTTGCCTAGAAACCATCTCGTGTCAGCTCACTCATCCAGGACACACGGCTCCCCATATGCAGGCAGGGAGATAAGCTTAACTTCCTAATTTTTAAAGAAATGCAATTAACAAGCCCCCCCCGCCCCTTCCCTTCTCTTCCCTTGGATGTGATATCTGAGAACTCAGGGTAAAAAAAAAAATTAACACGTCACTGACTCAGAAAAGTCTGGCACACGGATTGCAGAGGGTTTGCAGTAGGAGAAGGTGCTCTTGAGGTGGTGGCACAGTCAGAGCCGTATTTGCCCCCATCTAGAAGGTCCAGAAGGCTTCTGGTGGACCCTCCGCTGTGACCCATGGCAATCGTAGCCTTAGAATTGTAGACTCACAGTCTGGTTGGGTTGGAAGGGGCTGTTAAAGCTCATCTCATCCAACCCCCTTGCGCTGAGCAGGGCCATCTGCAACTAGAGCAGGTTGCTCAGAGCCCCGGCCAACCTCACCTGCAATGGTGCCAGGGATGGGGCAGCGACCACCTCTCTGGGCAACCTGCGCCAGGCTCTCACCACCCTCAGCATCAAAAATGTCTTCCTTCTTTCTAGTCTAAATCTCCCTCTTTTAGTTTAAAACCATGCCCCCTTGTCCTGTCCCAACAGGCCCTTCTCCAAAGTCTGTCCCCATCTTTCTGACAGCCCATCTGTAAGAAGTTTGACGGAGCTTTTGCCCCTCTGCTTGTGAAAATCCCATTTTTTTCCTTTGCTGTGCATCCTGTCAGGAATCTCCTCTCAGCTCTCCTTCTCTCCTATAGCAGTGGTGACCCACAGCAGCAATAAAAAGTTGTCGTCGCTTCATTCTCTTGTTTTGTTTGCATGGAGCACTCTGGTTACTATCAAAGCAGTAAAGTTCAGAGAGACCACAGTGCAAAACTCAAGTGCTAAAAATAAGCAACAGGCCAAATACTGAAGACATTGGGCACGATCTCTGGTGAAGCCAAAGGCAGCTCAGGCTCTGCCTGGCTGCAGGAACAGCTTAGCAGCCATAAACTGCGCCGTCAAATTTGAATTTAATAAACATTCCGGAAGGTGCTTCCCAAAAAGCACCCAGGTAAGGTGTGTGTCTGCTTGGACTCGGCAAGGCAGCCGTAAATCCCTCGCTGTCATTCCTGTGCTGAAAGCTGTCAGGGGGCTGCTGGAGGAGAAATGATCCCTACCTTCAGCCTTGCCTTCTGTCTAGACACGCTCTCCTTCCCCGGCAGCGAGGAGGGACGCTGGGTGTTCACTGATGCTACGTCTGGGACTCATGATAAATAGAAGATGTCTGAGAGCTGAAACTCAGCTGGCAGCCCCTAAGTGCATAAGAGCAACCCAGCACCGGCAGCCTCGGAAGCTGGGCTGGAAGATAAGTGAATTTTCACATGCTTAAGGTTGTTACCAGCCTCCTCATTCCCGGAGATAGTTTTGGTAGTGAAATGAAATGCAGGTGGCCAGGCGCTGGCAAACGGCGGGTCGGATACGTGGCTGGGGTAAGCCGGGGTGGGTGGACGGTAGCGGCAGCATCTCGGAGCAGAGGAGATAGCAGATGGACCCTGAAGCCTGCGCCGAGCGAGGTCTGCACTTAGACAAAACATATTCCTCAGCGATACCAGGGCTGCTGTTGCACGCGCTAAATGGGCGCCTGCGATGAGCCCCATCTTTGATGGTGTTGCATTAACATCACTGCTCGTTCTGGCTTATTATGTGTCCTGCAGTACCTGTCATGTCTCTGCCATCTACAGCAGGTAATGGCTCCGGCAGTTAGGAAGGCTTTGTGCGCCTGCAGATCAGAAATGCTGCCTCGCAAAGGGCAGCCCTTCCCCAGCCCAGCACTGCAGGGTCGTCCTTTGCTTGGCCATTTTCGTCTCCCTTTTCCTCCGCACCTTCTAGCTCATGAAACAGCAGAAGCTTTGCAGAAGAGAAAGAAAAGAGAGGCAGCTTCACCTCCTGTCTTTCCCATTTTTCCATCCAACCCTCCTCCTTCTCTCTGGAGCCGGAAGAGAAATTTGGTATCAAACACAAAGCGAGTTCTGCTTGGCTCAGGGTCTGATCCAAAGTCTGCTAAAATCAATGGCAAAACTCCTGCGGGCTTTGCTGTTCTCTAGATTATTTCCAGCACCCGTCTGGCTGCATCCCGGTGGCTGCACGGCCGTGCCGTGCGGCCGTGGGGGCTCGAAGCGGGGCATTGTCAGCACAAAAGGGACCTTGTCTCCCTGTGCGAAGTGCGAGGCTCTGGAGCGTTCTCCTTGGTCCAAAGCTGTGATTCATTTGCTTTCCCGTGCTCACGTTGTAACACAAACACCAGCCGGGCGCGGGGCTGAGCGCGAGGCAGTCGAGAGTGTGTTTTTTCTTGCTCTCCCTTTTATCTCTCATCTTTGCGTGCTCCCTGGTCCTCCTCACCTCACTCCTAGCATCCCGGAGCAGCGGCGATCCACTCCCCCATCTCCAGCGCATCCTCCATCTCTGCTGGCACCTGTGATGCCTGCGAGGTTACTGCTCCCCAGCGCGGTTGTGAAATCCACATCTTGCTTCACCCTCCTGTCCAGATGTGCTTTCCACCGTCCCTGCTACACCGTTGACTGGTTCTTCCCCAAAGAATCTTGAAACCGCAGATGGAGGCAGGACAGCGGGGGCATGTGGGGAGGGGCTGCTCAGAAGGCAAGCGTTGGAGGCAACGCTTTGCGTTTGACACACGTGGCTTCGGCATGGGGGCTTCGGCTTGGCCAAAACATGGAAATAATAATAGCACTTCTGATCTTCAAAGGGCTCTTCCTTCGCTAGCTAATGAGTGTAATGGTCGGCTTTGCAAATTGGCCATCCTCTGAAAATGCCTTTGGGAGCAAAGAGCAAGGGCCAAGCTTCCTGCTACCATAACGCCTTTGCAACGTCGGCGCCCGTTTCACAGTGTGAAACGTAAGGACCGAAGCGTGTTCCAAGGGTGCAATATCTTGTTCAGCCGATGGGAATTGCACGCCCGTTAATGAGAGCAGAATCGCACCCTAATTAATTTCAGGCTTGCCACATGTATGCTCCCATTTTAATACACGTGATTACTGGCGACATCTGCCCGCACATGTGAGCGGACCTGAGCTCAGGGAGACCTTCTTGTGGCCTTTCAGTAATTAAAGGGGCCTGTCAGAAAGACAGGGACAATCTTATCAGGCTGTTGTGACAGGACAAGGGTGATGGTTTGAAACTAAAAGAGGGAGATTTAGACTTGGACGAAATGACCTTTAAAGGTCGCTTCCAACCCTACCCATTCCATGATTCTGTGATTACTATGAAGTATATGGATTGGATATTGGTCCTAATATGAGACTTAAGATATCAACATTTCTCATATAGGTTTCTGTGGGATCCTTTGCCAGGGAGGGAGAATGACCCAGAGGTACCCAGCCAGCTTCATAGAACCATAGAATGCTTTGGGTGGGAAGGGACCTTTTAAAGGCCATCTAGTCCAACCCCCCTGCAGAGATCAGGGACATCTCCAGGTTGCTCAGAGCCCCAGCCAACCTCACCTGCAATGGTTCCAGGGATGGGGCATCATCTGGGCAACCTGTTTCTGTTGTGCACTCTGGCGTGCACACACCCCAACACGCACACAGGGTCGGCTGTAGCTCTGTGGATGCCCCGGGGCACCCAGGAGCGAGCCCTTGGTCCCCCCATCCAGTCAGGGGTCTAACAATAGGTGCACAAGCATTGCCATTGATGGATGGATGATGTGGCCATGGCTCCACTCATTCCAGCCAGGATTATGGGATGGAGGATCCCAGCCTGCGCACAGCATGAGAGGAATAGGGGCTTTCTCTAGGAGCAGGAGCGAAGTCACAGCCTTGCAGGGTAAATATGAAACAAGCTAACTTTAAAGGCTTCTTTAGTTAAAGGTTTAGTTAAAGGTTTCTTTCTGGCCCAGGCTGCCCAGAGAGGTTGTGGAGTCTCTTTCTCTGGAGAGATTCCAAACCTGCCTGGACGTGATCCTGGGCCCCCTGCTCTGGGTGAGCTGCTGGAGCAGGGGGTTGGACGAGATGATCTCCAGAGGTCCCTTCCAACCTCTGCCATGCTGGGATTCTGTGATTCTGAATAATTCCGCTCTGCAAAGCGCAAAGTCCCTGTCTGGTGTCAGCAATGGAGGTAGGTAGATGCCAGTCCATGGCAAGCAGGACCTAGATCTGCTGGATTAAAGAGCTGCAGGCGCCGATTCCTGATTCTCTTGGGTGAGAGGCAGATCAGCGTTGTGTTTGTGTTTTCAAGATTAAGTATCTCAAATCATAAATGTCAACAGAATTATGAAGTACATTGAAAGCTTCCAAGTTATTTAAAATTAAATAACAACCCTGTAATGCAGCCAAGTACTGCTCAGATCCCTTCGACCCTTGCAGGAGGCAAAGGAGGCTTTCAGTTTCATTTTTCAATTACTTCATTAAATTCCGATGCCTCTTAAAATCTTGGCACTCCTTATCCTCTCCCATTTGCTCCTGCTACAAGTCCCCTTTGTCTGCGTGCAGATTTCTCATGTTTTGTGTGCTCACTCACCTTCCTACACACCGGAGCCTCTCCTGCTCTTTCCCAGGTACTCGGGGTAAGGCAACAGCAGAAGATGCTATAGGACAGAACCACAAAAATAAACTATAGGTCCTAAAGGATGGCATCTTTCTCCTTCTAAAAGAAGGAGCTGGTCACAGCTGAAGTTGCCTTGTTCCTTGACTTGTGTTTGTAGCAGCCTGGATGGGCAGTGGGCTTTACAACCTCTAAAGCGTTCTCATTTCTCATCCCACCAGCACATGACTGTGCTACCTGGGCTCATTTTCTTTTATAATCTCTTTCTAGGCTCTGGCTGAGATTTCCTGTCTTGGGGGATCTTGCTTAGGCTGGATGGATTACTCAGGTGTTCTTGGTCCAGCTCCAATTCTGGCTTAATTTATCTCTAGCTGTGAGGGCTTCTGACTGGAAAAGCTACCCTGTGGATCCATGAATTCTTACTGAATGTGAATGTAGAATCATAGCATCACGGAATCGTTCTGGTTGGAAAAGACCTTTAAGATCATTGTGAGCCATCAATTGAGTCCAGCTATGCTGAAGGACATGGTTTGGTGGTGACCTGGCAGTTAACAGTTGGACTTGGTGATCTTAAAGGTCTTTTCCAAGCAGAATGATTCTATGATTCTATGAATAGTCTCTTCACCAGATTTTCTCAACTGGATTGAGACGTGTGAACTAAGCTGTCCAACTCCTCAGGCTCATCAGCTGCCCACCACGGCTGTCCAGCCAGGTGTCGTGTCTCTCTCGTGCCAAACCTGCCTAGTGCTGTGTCCTCCTTCCAGCAGTGGCCAGATGTGGGCTCCTGGGGAAGACTTTGAACATGTCAAGCAGGTATTTCCTGATTGCACTCCCAGCCTTCAACTATCTTGGGCGATTTCCTGAGTCAAACGCCGTTCCTGTGTATTAGTAACACCCAAGGTATTTCTCTGCCATGAACTTGCCTGCTCTGCCTTGGAATCCCAGAACCAGCTGTTGACCTTCATGACCTGTTCCAGCTGTTGGCTCAGATTCCTCGTGCTGTCCTCTCTGTCCCCAGCTGCTTGTCATAACTTTCTTCCCATGTCCTTGTCATCACTTTCTACCACCGCGTAACTTTACCGTATCCGCCCGACTTTCTGACAATTGCGCAATGATGAAAGGTCTGGGAAATTTTTTTAAGTCTTTTTAACAGTAGTGTGCTCTTAGGTTTATTTAATTTATTTTTTTTTTTTTACTAAGCTGGAGAGATTAGCGGTTTGAGCTTGGAAGTAGTCAAACAAATTGTTTAAAAGGTGTAAAAAAGTAGATGCGATAAGTACCCCGAGTGCAGGGAAGGGCTGGGGCAGTGGAGTGTGCTCGGGAGTGGGAACCTTCCCACCTCCCCCAGCAGCAACCACAGCAGTTTGCCCCCAGTCTGCCCGTCTCCAGCTTGCTAAATGTTCCAACACTCCACGCAGAGCGGAGCTGCCCGAATTTACAAACAGCTTTGGCCACCCTGAAACTGCCTGCCTGTTTTTGTACTGTTATTATTTCCAGCAAATAAATGATTCACCAGCCAGAAATATCCGAAGCACCTATCACCGCAGCGCTGGTTGTCCTGGGTGTCTCGGAGTTTACGGCAGGCCTGTTAACGGGTAGTCTGAGTGGGGAGGAGGTGGTGGATGTGGACATTGGTCCGGGCACGGTGTGCTTTCCAGCAGGGAACTGCTGACCAAGGCCGGCTCTAGCCCAGGGAGAACTCTTCCTTCTCGTGCCGGAGCCTGGAGTCCAGCCCTCCGCGACAGGACTGAGAACAGCAAACGGACACAGCTCGCAAACAATCGGGAGGCCGAAATGTGCTTGCCCGGAGCGTTTGCCAAATAGCTCTGAATACAGAAGAGGTTTGTTTAAAAAAGAGCCTGGCTTGCAAACAGACTGCGAAGGGCGAAAGCTGAGATCTCTGAAATTATTTGTGACAAATAGCTGGGTCAGCTCTGTGAGCCTCTGTCTGACTCCTGCACAGATGGGAGTCACTCCTCTCCAGAGTAAACAGCAGCCCGGCGCGCCCTCCGCTTCCCAGGGTTTGCTCTGACTTAAAAACACACTCTCTTTACCTGTGCTCAGCCCTCTCTTGCATCCATCAGCTGCGAACGCTCAAGCAGGCGAGCTTTACTCCCCGGGATACCCACTGAAAGCAAAATGAAGCCTCCTCGTTATTTGCAAATGGAATCATGGGTTCTAACGTGGGACGGTGGTTTCAGAAAGCCCTGCCAGGTCTGTGGAACAAAGGCGGTGGAGTCAGCCAGACATGGGCGTGACAGTCCTCTGTAAATAAAAACATGCATGTGCATAAGTGTGTCTAACAAGTCCTCAGACAGAATTAAGGGTAAGATCCGTATCTCCCCAGCAAATCTGTCGAGCAGCTTAAGTTTGGCTTTTTTTTTTTTAAAAAAAAAAAAAAGTAGCAGTGCCTCAGGCAAAAGTCTGTGTGGCCGAGAGAGGAAAAGCTGAAAATGGGCTGTCCAAAACTTGTAGTCACGGCTTATCTGCCTCCTGTCCCGAGGCACCGAGGGCCTGTGCAGAACCTTCTCCTGATTAGAAGATTTGTGCTTATCCAAGCAGGAAGCTAGCACTGCCATGGGACTTGGGTGGCCCCTTGCTACCCGAGAGGAGGTTTGCAACACACTGTTGGCAATCCTTCCCTGAAAGCAGGAAAAACATCTGTCATTTCAAATAAACCTGGGAGGCCGGTTGGTGGAGAGGTAGCTGACCCAAACCACTCGTTTGGGAAGGCCTAGAGAGTAGGTGCTGCTGCTTTTAGTGTCCTATCTAACTGATCTTCAAGGTCTCTTCCAACCAAAACCATCCTATGAGTCTAAATGGGAACTGTGAGCCTGGAGCTGAGAAGATGCTGGGGGCGAGTGAGTCCACCCGGACTCTGTGCACAGATGCCATGAGCACACAGGATCTAGGGCAGAGCAACAAAACTTTATTTCCATGCTCCTTCTCCGTGCTAAGCACCCCTAGATGCAGACCCTAACTCTTGCCTTGCTGCCCCACGGCCTGTGAACCATGGTCAACCCCTCCTTGCTTCCTCAGGACACACTTCACGTCCATGCCGAGCCGTGTGGGATTCCAGCATGTTTCAAGACCAATAATCTCATCATCAGCGCTTTGGGAAGCGAGGAGCTGCCGGCACTGGGAAAGCCAAGTGATGCCAGGGGTTGGGGGCCAGGGAAGCATCGCCTGCTTGGATGCCAAGTGGGCAGCTGAATTTTAGACACTGCTAGTTTTAGTTCAGCCTGATTTGCTTCGCTGAGCTCTCCTGGTGCTCTGAATACTGTCGTTCAGGTTCATCATAATTCTTTACAAGAATCATGGAGCAGAGGAGGCTGAGAGGAGACCTCATTGCTCTCTACAACTACCTAAAAGGAGGTTGTGGTGAGGCTGGTGCCGGTCTCTTCTCCCAGGTAATAATGATAGGACAAGAGGTAACGGCCTCAAGTTGCACCAGGGGAGGTTTAGGTTGGATATGGGGAAGAAGTTCTTTACTGGAAGAGGGGTCAGGCATTGGAACAGGCTGCCCAGGGCAGTGGTGGAGTCACCATCCCTGGGGGGGTTCAAAAAACAAGTATATGTGGCGCTTCGGGACGTGGTCTAGGGGTCAGGGAGATGTTGGACTTGATGATCCTAGAGGTCTTTTCCAACCTAAATGATTCTATGACATAAAACTCTTGGGTACACAAGAATCTGACCTGAACTTATTTTCTTGCCCTAAGATGAGGTTTTCCTGTGTGCTCTGACCTTCCCATGAATGCATCTTAGACCAGTAGCACCAATCCTGAACCTGCTGTTCCCTACCCTCTCCTCCTCGCCATGTTCTTTTAACCTATTTTGCATGTAAAACATTTCACAATATGCAGCCAAGTGTTTAAGCATTCAGTCCCCTTCCCTCGCCCGCCCGTTCCTGCGCGTGGTCGCAGATCGCTGCCCGGCAGCGGGCAGCGAGGTGAGTTCTGCTCCTGCGAGAATAACTCCTTTCAAGTCATTCCTTATCCAAGGTGACCAGCGTGCGCTGATACCGTATCTCGGCTGAAAGCACGGCACTTTCTGCCAGCGCAGGCAGCTGAGCCTGCCCTGAAACAAAGCCGCGCTCCGGTCCCCAGGCGGGATTGCTGCGGAGAGCCGGGGGCGAGCGTGACTCCACACAGCCCCCGCTTCCCTTTCAGTCCTGGAACTTCTTCCCTGTGTTGGCCTGCTGGGCTCAGCTGCCCCGCGGGGAGAGGGTCCGTGTGAAAATCGCGGAGAGAACAGTTAAAACCAGCTAGGAAAATAGACCCAGGCTCCTGGAGCTCTGTTCAATCACCGGGTTGCCGTTCGAGATCCCGTTTGGGTCGGTTGGGGTGAAATGTGGTTTCCACCAGACGAGTATTCAGTGCTTCACGTAATGGAAGTTGGCGCTTTGCAGCAATTTCTAAACAGACGCAAGTGCAGCTGCTGTGGAAGGCTGAGGCCATCTCTTCCTCCCGCAGCTGCTGGCCCCTTCCCTCACCCTACTCATCCTCATCCTCGGTCCTGCTGCGTGCAGCTGGGAGCACCCATGGGCATGGGGCAGGTGGTGATGGGGTTTGGGGAGAGTGGTGAGAGCCTGGCGCAGGTTGCCCAGAGAGGTGGTCGCTGCCCCATCCCTGGCACCATTGCAGGTGAGGTTGGCCGGGGCTCTGAGCAACCTGCTCTAGTTGCAGATGTCCCTGCTCCCTGCAGGGGGTTGGACTGGATGGCCTTGAAAGGTCCCTTCCCACCCAAACCAGTCTGTGATTCTGTGGTTCTCTGATCCTTGGGATCAGATCACAAGGAAGGATGACTGCGTTATGCCATACCTCCTGCCACCCCGGTGTGCTCACCTTGCTCCTGGAGTGGTCTCTGCTGCAGAATCAAGGCAAGAGAGGATTTGATTCCCCTCAGAGATACGTTCCCAGCTTGCATTAACATCAAAGTTGCAAGTAAAGCTCTGTGGAGGTAAGGTGCACAAAGCTGGTATAATTTTCATGCACACGAGGCAGATATGAGTCCTAGTCACCAAACTTTAACAACTATAAATTTCCAGGCTGGCCCATTTATCCAGAAGAAATAGGTCCTGAGGTAAAGTTCTTCCTTCAGTCTCCACCTGACATAAATTTGTCTTTCTACCTGGGCAGAATTACTGCTTGTGTCACCGGGGTTCCTGGGGAAGAGAGGGAGGAGAGCTTGGAAGACACTGTGCAGGGCAGCAAGCAGGGACTTTGCTAATGGTGTGTTTCTGGGAGCTGGTCCAGGGCCGTTTCCGAGCGTCAGTGTAATTTTACTGTTATTTCTCGGGTTGAGTTTTGAGCCGTGAGGCTTTATCTTTGGAAACAACCGTTTCCCAGAGCAGTGTCCCTGTCCTCATGATGAAAGGCCCTGCAGTACATCCTTCGGTTCTCCGAAACGCAGCACGCTTCACAGACCTCAAGCATTTCCCAGGTGATTGATGGCAACTCATTTAATGCAACGTGTGGGTCTAAAACTATGAATATATCAAGCTGTGGAACAATATATTTCTTCTTCTCAGGGGTGCTTATCGTACACCGCTCTCCCTTAAAATGGAAGGAGCAATTGCATTTTATCACCTGTTTGCAAAAAAGTCATTATCAGAGGCTAAAAAATTTACAGGCAGAACCTCTGAAATCTGGTGTCTTGATGCACTATGTTTTTACCGTTTGCTTTATAGTCCTGACAGAGGCGTGGTGAAAGCAGAATCCTCTCTGGCCAGGAAAAGGTATCGTACTATCAGGGTATGGACAGAGACAGTTTGTCTCTTCTGTCGTATTCATAGAATGAATCCTAGAATGGTTTGGGTTGGAAGGAACCTTAAAGATCATCCAGTTCCAACCCCCCTGCCATGGCAGGGACACCTCCCACTAGAGCAGGTTGCTCAAGACCCCGTCCAGCCTGGCCTTGAACCTATCCAGGAATGGAGCATCCACAGCTTCCCTGGGCAACCTGTGCCGGTGTCTCACCACCCTCAGAGTGAAGAACTTACTACATATAAGGGCCACCACACATTGGGATCCTCATGGCTGTGGAGTCAGAAGGCATGAAGTTAGTGCTGTCTGGCAAATCCCCGTCTCCTTTCAAACACCACTCATCTCAAAAGCTGAATTTTATTAATGTTTGCAGGGACCAGCCTGGGCACAGGTTTGCCACTTTCTGGGTTAAATGTTAGTATTTTATATCAGAGTTGACTGACTAGCTTGGGGCCTTTTTTAACGTGTCAGAATTTACAACAAATATGTCCCTAATAGGGATTTTTTTGCCACATTACCCCAGATGTCATAGGGTGAATCCTTCAAGCTGCAATACACACACATAGTTAATAGCTTAATTTATATTAAACACATATTGCGTTGTTGGTAAATAACGATGAGCTACATGGTGGAGTCCCCACCCCTGGAAGGGTTTCCAAGCCGTGGAGATGTGGTGCTGAGGGACATGGTTCAGTGGTGCCCTGGCAGTGCTGGGTTAAATGGTTGGACTTTGAGCTTAAAGATCTTTTCCAACCAAAACATTTCTCTGATTCTGTGACTATAGGGGATTCTGTGCAACTGAGGGTGTTGCACATCCTTACCAGGATTTAGGAAATGGAAGGAAGCAAGCAATACAACGTGTAGTTTTTAGGCAGCCATCACCAGAAGCGACTTTTCCAACAGCTGAGGCTTCAGCACTGTGCCTGGGTTATATTTTAAAAGAGATCTCCTACAGCTTCTCGTGTTAAATACACGCCAGCCTTATGCACAGAGGCTCAGCTCCAGCTCCTGCAGCCAGCTCAGCATTTGCATTTCCTTTGCTCCCTGTGACCGTAACCATAGAACCTTCTACAACACTTGGAAAAATATCATCTTTGGCGTTTAGTACATTTTCTCCACCCATATGCATGTGCACTTTTGAAGAAGCAAACAGAAAAGCCACGTAACTCTGGTGTCCGTAGCCAGGAAAAGCTATGACTGGAGAGAATGAAAGAAAAAAAAAAAGGTTATAGAGGGGGAAAACATTAATTTGGGGAGTTACCGCTCTGCCCCCGGGAGCCCGGGCTGCACCCTGCCAAGTGCTAAGGCAGGGGAACGTGTCCTGCTCCGAGGTGATCAAAACAGCACCCAAGCGGGGTTTGAGCACTGCACAGGGCTTGTACTGGTCTTTACTGGAGAGAGGAGTTTTAGTGGAATGGAACACAAATAGCTACTACGAACGGCCCCGGGCTAAATGGCTCACCCGGGCTATTTTGGCAAATACTTAGGAATGACAAATATATTCACCCATCGGGGCTGGCTCAGCAAATAGGCTGGATTAATGGTAATGACTGCAGTGAATAATTCAACTGGATCTACTGGTTGTCTGAGAGTGAGGCGCACAGGCAGGGAAAATGAGGAAAAGCAGGTGGGTTGCCTGGGTGCTGGATGGCAGGGAAAGGAAGAGAAGGAGGCATGTCACGGAGACAAAAAGCTGCCCAACATCTGGGGCGCTCAGCTGGGATGTGAGACACAGATCCACTGTGTTCCTGCTCAGAGCTGGGCAGAGCGGCATGTAAACCGTGGAGCTGCTCTGGGGCTTCTCCAGGCAAAACCATGCGCAGAAGGAGAACAAGCGAGACAAGTCAGGCAAGAGCAGGTCCAGGCGAGGACCTAAGGAGACTTCTGTAGACATTTCCATGGGAAGGCTCATCTTTGAGTCAGACTTTCCAAAGGACAGACCGTTTTGTCAAAAGGCCCTTGCCCAGCAGTTCCACACCGTCGCTTCTGTATTTCATTGAGTCCCTGTACCTATTTCCCCTTCCCAGCATCTCTGTCCCTTCTGGCCAAGAGCTGTCCCCTCTCCAGCCCCAGGAGGGGCACTGAGACCCAGTGAGTTTTGCCCAGGAACAATGATCTGCTCGTGCAGAAAACCAGTCTGGAAAAGCCCCTCCTTTCAGCTTCATCTTTTGCTGCTGCACAAGGAGCTTTTAGGTTCATTTAGGTTAATCAGGTCCTTGTGCTGCTGTTTCGGGATGCCCAAAATGTGAAGGCCCCACAAAAAGACATGTAGGTCATCTCCCATGGTTTCTGCTCTTTCTTCTGGCATCAAGTTCTAGGGATCTCCACGTAGCATGGCTGTGTAGGGCCTCTTTGAAAAGGGCTTCTGTCTGGAGAGGTTCAGATCTCTTTTGCTTGCAGACACCTTTCTGGTGTGGCTGTGGGCTAATTGGGATGGCTAATGAGGATGGCAGAATGGAGTTAGGAATGACCAGCTTACTGGTTGTGTGACTTTGACCACAGATCCTAGCCTTGCCTTGAGTATAGGAGCTCAGCACTTCAGCGTGGGCTACCACAAGCTTTAAAGGTGAAGGGGGCAAACCATGGCCATTCCCGCCTGAGAAATGGGAATGGGGACGGGAAGAGGGAGCAAACTGCTCCTTCCCATGCACTGCTGCGGATCCTGCATCCACTGATGCTCTCCATGAGGATGCCTGACTTGGCAGCTTCAGGAGGTTGGGGTGCTCTGCCTCATTCCGTTAAACATCAAGGGAGGAATCAATGCTGCTGAAACTGGATCCCCCCCAAACTCCTATACCAGGTCGCCTGAGGTGCTTTGATTCTTCTCCAGCAGCACCCAGGAGAGGCAGTTCAGGGATCCTGGAAAGGGTGTGAGTCGCTGTTCTCCATCCCCTCCCGCTGGAGACACGGCTTGATGGGGACAGAGACACCATGAGACAGGCTGTGAGCCCAGAACACGTGGCATGGCTGCTAGAAAGGGCTGAGACCTGCTGGTCCTGGCATGGGGACAACCAGCACACAGAGCGATGCCTGTGTGCGCAGCGCAGGGGAACTGGGAATGAACTCGTGCAAAAACAATAATACCAATAATAATTTTTTAAAAAAAATAGTCAGGCCTGCATTTCACATTTCTCTCTGCCCTTCCAGCAACCCTTCCTTGAGAAGTTTATGTCTACATTACAAGAAGCGGTCGCGTGTTGAGGCAGCCAAGTCCTCTCCCCGCTGCTTTCCGCAGCTGAGCTGGCCTTTGCGCAGCCCCGCGGCGCGGGGCCTCTCGCGGACACAGCCCCGCTTGTCTCCAAACCCTGTTGAACTTGGCAGGTACCGTGCGTCTAACTCCAGCTCCAACTACCACCTTTCCGAAGGAAAAGAGTCTGCGGTACTCAACGGCAGCCGCCGCAAGGGAAATCTGCTCGCCCGGCTGGAAAACCCAAGCAGGGCTGTTCACGGCACTTTCTCCGTCTTCTCACACGGATTTTCCGCACAGTCTCGCAGACACTGACCTAGTTGCTGGGGTGGCTCGATTGCAGTCAGCTCAAATAGACTAAGATGTGCTAGACCAGACAGAAATACAGCCTTAAAAACCACGGGCCAGGCTCAACCCCTTTGCAAACAAGCATCGTGGGTCAAGCCAGCCGTGCCCCTCAGCAGCCTAGTCATAAAATCGTAGAATCAATAATTTGGGTTGGAAGAGACCTTTAAGATCATCGCGCCCAACTGTTACCCCAGCACTGCCAGGGGATCACTAAACCATGTCCCTCAGCACCACATCTCCACGGCTTGGAAACCCCTCCAGGGATGGGGACTCCACCACTGCCCTGGGCAGCCCGGCACAGCCCTTCACAACCCTTGGCAGGAAGAAATTTTTCCTTGTGTCCAACCTACTGGTCCCCTCCCTATTTACTGAGCGTTTGGTTGTCACTTCCCATTACCCCACTGAACCCAGCAGCAAGGCTGGGCTTAGGGCAAGGGAGGACAATAAACCCACTGGGCAGAGCAGTGATAACAGTTTTCCAGTGAAAAGTATGAAAGCTCTGTCTGGAGGCCTTGTGTGGTACCCAGAAGAAATGTTGCCAACACCAGCCCTGGTGTGTTGTCATCTTGGATGTGTAGCAAGACCCTGCTATCAAGGTCCTCTTTTCTGGATGGCAACCAGGGCTCTGATGCACAAAATAAAAGATTCTGTGGCAGCTTGTTGCCTGTTAGGGAAAAAAAACCCAACGCATCAGATCCATTGAGTTTAGCAGATGTGTTAATAACACCAAGTCATGGCTCTGCCTTAGCATGTAGATGTGTTTCTGCTCTCAGAGAGTCAATATTGCTCCATGGCGCTGGAATTTATGGTGCTGGGGAGGCTGCTGCTAACACAAATAGGCTGTGAAGCCACGTCCTTCCTGCTCACTCCACGCATCAAATCACTCCCACCGTGAAGAACTGGGTTTGATCCTTATTTACAGAGCTGGTCTTACCAGCTACGTACTGCCCTGGAAACAAAATTTCTTCCAAGAGTTAAAAATACGCATAACCCCATAAAGGGTTTAAAAGATATCCTGGCACCATCGAGTGAAAGCTGCTTAATTGGAACTCCCACGCAGCGCGTGGCAATTAATGGTGATGCTGCCGTTTAGAGAAAACCGGGGAGAGAGCCTCAAAATCAGAATATAAAGTGAAATAACGTCTTGTCTGGAAGCACGGTGCGCAGACACCATCAGTTGCCTTTCATCTCCGTGTCTCCTGATCATGAATGAGTCCTGCTCTTCTCCCAGCCTGTTTTTTAGGCTGGGGGAGCCTGAACTGCAGCACGTGGGCCTCTTCCCTGCACTGAGATACCAGACTGGATGGTAGCTATCTCCCAGGGCTTCCTCGCTGCACCGTTTCCATCCCAGGCTCACTGGGCTCAAAGGCTCCTGAAGCTGAAGACGCTGCTTTGGGCAGAGGGAGGCCCGACTGACGCAGAATCCCTGAGTCATGTCCCAAATTCCCCTCTGCAGCAAGGCTGCGGGGTGACCTTGGGCTGTGCTCCTCCTTGGGCTGTGAGGTACCGCAGGATGCAGCCCTGGGCTTGTGCTCCAGGACCCCCTCCAGTGCTCCCCAGCTCAGGGCCAGTGAAAAGCCAGCTTCAGAACGAGCATCCTTCATTAAATCATGGCTGTAGGTAAGGACTTTTCCTGTAGCGAGTGAGGTTTTCCTCCCTCCCTGGTCCTCTAGTTCTCCCTCATCTCCAGGCCTGTGTTCCCGCACTGACCTTCGCGGAGCTTGCTCAGGGTGCAGGTGTTGGGGGTCAGTGCAAGGCAGGGGTTGATAGTGCCTTTATTTAACTTCTTCACATGTAACTGGCTGATGGATGACGTGAAAAAACAAAGACCTTGGGCATGTGGAGTTACTACAAATTATGAAGTGGGGGGCACTCAGTGCCTCTCATGCTGCCCAAATCCCAGCGTGATCTTAAGCTCCGCTGCTGCTTTTTTGCAGGGCGATGGGAGGAGAAGGCCCAGGGGCACCAGTTTGCCCCAAACCCTCCCCTAGATTAGACAGAGCAATAAAAAATAATAAAAAAACCCCCCAAATCCCCAAACCCAAGGACAGGAATGTCCTTGTTGACGAGAGCAGACCGGCTGAGCAATTCCTGGGGGCTTTCAGCAGGCTAACCACAGACTTGCTGTGGAGCCTCGCGCCCGGGGAGCGGTACGGGCAGAAATGGCTCCCCTTTGATGTCGGACCTTGAACCCGTTTCATTTTCAGTGTAACTGGCCTTGTTGCCATGGTTGTTTGAGCTTGCAGAGGTGAAGTGGTGAGCTCGCACCAAGAGAGGCTGGAAGCAGCCGTGCTTCCTCCTCCCGTCTCCCGCAGCTCCCCCCCACGCCCTCCATCTGAGCTTTGGGAGATGCATTTAGCTGACATCAAAACAACCCCACGGCATTCAGCCATACCCATCATCCCATCGCCGCAGGACGGGGACAGCCTGGCTCCCCCACCACCTGCAGACCTCCTCGCAGCTGCCAGGAGTCTCGCCAGCAAGCCAGGAGAGCCACCGCAGCTCTCATCCTACCGGGAAGGAGCTGTGTGCAGGACTGGCGATGACCAAAGGCCAGCTGTGAGTCATCTCAAATCCAATGAATGATCATTAGCTGGGGGAAGAGGTAATTAGACTGGCTTCGCTCTCTTGCTGTTGTGCTCGAGGGGAGTGATGGGGTGGTATCGCTGCCGTTGAAGGACTGTTTGCGAGGAGTGACTCATTGGGTGTGCGTCACGGGTTATACATGGGAAAAACTACCGGTGCTCGCTGCTGGGAGTTGGAAGTCCAGCACACGGCGTCCAGACAACCCTGGCAGCTGCCTGACAATGAGAACATCACCTGGTGAGCGCTCCCTTCCCTTTCATCTCACCTAGAGATGGGGGAACTACCAACACCAGGGCTGCTCTTGGCACCAGGAACTCCATGGGCTACGTACCTGCCCCGCTGCAGAAGCTGAAGGGGAAGTGGCTTTTGACAAAACCAGCAGAGAATCAGAAGAACCAGATGCAGAGCCCTGGGCTGCCAAGATCCCTCAAGGACTTTGTAGCCCTTGAGAAGGAATTTAACCTGCTGATCCAGGTCAAAGCTTTGTGACCTCTCTCTTTCAGTAATAAGCTGCAGTGAAGTTTGAGCGCAAAGCCAAGATCCAAAATCCGTCCCCAGATCTGAATGTCACCGTTGAGCTGGCCCATCTTTTGTCTAAAAAAAAAAAAAAGAAGATGGAGTGAACTTTTATTATTATTATTTGATGGATTTTTACCCCATGGACTTGAAAATTTCAGCTGAACTAGGTCTTCTTAATAAACTCCATAAACTTTTTAAAGATACATTTCCTAATGTTTCTGCTTCCAGAACAGCCTGAGGTTTGGAAAGACAGAGGCAGTCAACACTAAATGCAGATGGAATAATTGCTTGGATCTTTCCATTCTTTTTGCACTTTGAAACCTAATTTTAGATCACAGCTGAAGCTTAATGTTTATTCTTAATTTGCCCAGACTGTTTTTTCTTTCTTCCACTAGAACAAACCTGGTCAAACCTTGTGTGTCCTTCAGAAGTTAGTCCTGAGAAGCGCCCAGTGCAGAGTTCCTCAGTGTAATGAATGTAAACACCAGGAAGATTACTTATTTCCTTTGTGCGTGCTCTTTGGAGTTGGAATTTGATTACAGCACTTGAAGAATATCCTCTTGCTGTATAAAACCACAATTATGGAGATGTGATCCTCGCCCTCACTGTGAGGAGGAGCGCTGCGAAGGTGTGCAGCTCTGAAGCATCCGTGTCACGTCTTCTGCTGGGATGCTGCTCTCTGAGTCTGTTGGGATCGCTCTGTGGTGTCTGCTTTGAGGTGCTGGGTCCTGAGCCAGATATTCCTGCTTTTTCATGAAAACAGCCCGTGCATAGTCTCCGATACGCTGAGCGGGTAATGAAGGGCTTGATCCGGGGAAGATGCTGCGAGCTGCAGCACAGCCAGAAGCCGGGTGGTCGCTCTCCGCTGCCCACTCCAATGACCCCAAAGCAGAACCATGTTTCCCGTGAAGGTGCCCATCGCCTCTTGCTCTGGCGGACATGCAGCCACTGCTTTCCTGTGCAGGGACACCGGGAGGGGACCTGTGGGTGTCTCTGTGCTGGCACGAGGCCGTATCCAGCTTAGGCATATCCATGACAGTCCACTGGAAAAAGCTCAATGCCTGCCCTGCCAAAATTCTCTGTCCTCATCTCAAAGTCCAAGAAGGAGACTGGTGAAACCAGGCGGGCATTTTTCCAAGAAATTTGGCAAAAAGAGAGATGATGTCTTGGTTGCAGGCTGGGAAGTACTAGGGGAGAACATGGCATGCCCTGCAAGGCCCACGCTGCTTTCCTTAAACCCTCCTTTATTTTCCAGCCTTGAAGAGTTCCCTGGGTTCGAGTCGCACCTCCCTGGAGGGCACACATGGGAAGCTGGAGACCATAGGGTGTTCCTGGCAGATGAGTGCCTTATCCAAGCTGGGTTGGCAGTTGATGAGCTCTCTGGGTCAGCGACTGCCTTGCACCATGGATAGACCCACCAGGACTCTGATCTCTTCTGGTCAGAGCCCTGGGCATTTCTGCAACCCAGTGGGGAACCCTGTCCTGGTTTCTGTCTATCTCCAGAGTAAAAGCTCGTTTTGCTTTTCCCTCCCCCAGCAGTCTGGGTGGCTTTGTTTAGAAGCAATTATACAACTAACTAAGGACCAGTATGAAAGGCCAGATCCTGGGCACGGCTGCGCTGCGGGTGACGTGCGGACAGGCGAGTCTCTGGGAGGGTCATCTCCCTAGCATGGAAAACAATACGAGGGTAGATGTAGCCACGGGGCTGTGGAGTGAGCTGTCGGAGGGACACCCAGAACCGGGGACACACGCTGTGTTTTCCAGCTGGTGGGAAGCCCATGCTGTGCTGCTGGTATCTCTGCTGATGAAATCACAGCTCGGCCAGATGTCCCTTGGTTTGCTGTGAAGACCTTTCTTTCTCACAGAAGAAACTCTCTTCTCCCCTCCTTTTTCTTTCGCTGCTTTCAAGCTCGGTTCACTAAACCACTGGTCACGTCCCTCCTTTCTGAATTCAACAGCACATGGAGGTGGACAGTAGCTAATTTTAAGTAAGGAGAAGTGTCCACATTCATAGTGTCAGCCCTGGAGGTGTGCATCCCTCACATCCAGCATCCTCAAGGGCCACTGCCTCAGTGGGGCCACCATTGCTTCTTTAGAATCACAGACTGGTTTGGGTGGGAAGGGACCTTTAAAGGTCATTTAGTCCAACACCCCTGCAGGGAGCAGGGACATCTGCAACTAGAGCAGGTTGCTCAGAGCCCCGGCCAACCTCACCTGCAATGGTGCCAGGGATGGGGACTCTCCTCACACCCTTTCGTTTTCACTGTTAGTTTTGCCAGGATTTTTGTGAATCCACAAAAGGCAATTAGGAAATTCAGGAACAGCTCCTGAGCTAGGTACAGGATGTTACACCGGACTGCCACCGGTGATTTTCTGGCCCATAGTTTTCGGTCATGCCAGCTACAAGTACAGCAGACACAAAGTCTGAGTACGCAGAGATTTCCCCACCAAAATCAGTGGAAATCTTGCTGTCAGACCCAGGGGCAGGATGGGCTGCAGGCCATTAGAAGGTTGGACTCAGCCAGGGCAGCTGCCTTGAGTTGGCTCCAGGTGTATCCCCATCCCATAAACGTGCTGCTCAGTATAAAGGGGGAAGCTTGCTGAGGATGAGGTTTCCTGCTCCTGCTTGGCTTCCTTCTCCTCCTGCTTCTCTGCATTCCTGGAGGGGCTTGCTCACCACCCTGCTCCTGAGGATGGATTTCCTGATTACTGTGACCACTGTGCGTTCGCTGGGCTGAGTATAACTTTATATATATATGAATTTTGCTCTTTATTAAATCCATTTTCGTTCCAACCCATGGCTCTCTTTTCCCAGTCGCCCTTCCCAGCTGGGGAGGGGTCTTTGGCTGATAGAACAATGGTGATATCTTAGCCCTGGATACCAGTTCAATGTAGACAACTGCTTATTATGCCATTATCATAATGATATGTGATTATAAACGATCTAGAAAATCAGGGGGTTTGTTTTAGTGTTACTTTTTTAGGTAGCGTTAGTGTTAGGTTAGCTTGGCACCGCCTGACATACTGCTTTATTTTCAAGAAGCCAGCAAATTTGCTCCAGGATTGTTGTGGCTGAAGTATTAATGAGGTGATATTTCCGTTTTAGGAAATCTTCTGAAAACAAAATGTAAAAAAGCCTTAAAGCCAGGAGTTTGATTTTCAGGGACCCTCGTTGCCCAGGGCTCCCATCACTTGGTGAGATTAGAGGCAGCTCAACATCTTCCAGCCCTGCAGTGCTGAGGGGTTTTACTGGTGAGGATGGGCTCATAAAATGAGAATCTACCTCAGAAATTCCCGTTTTTACTTGGTTCTGCTGTGGTGGGACATCTCTCAGGCTGCTTGGTGATGGAGTGCCCATGGTGCACACAAACAAGCCTCTCCAGGGCTTTTTTTTTTTTTTTCCTGGAAAAGCCACTTATCTGCCTCTCAGAAGAGGCAGCTGTGGAGACCTGAACCTTTGGCAAACGGGAGGGAGATTTTTTTTTTTTAAAAAACAAAGGAAGACTGCAGGTGTAAAATGTTTGTCTTGCTAACACCTGAGCAAACAGATCGCCATGCCCTTGCTTATCTCCTTCCCCGCTCTGCCTTGAAGAGCCCCGTGTCCTGCGAACTGCAGACGTATTAATCAGGCAGTTAGATTGGAGCAAAGGCACTGCCTCTGTACTGTCTTATCTAGACCATATAAATGTGTCATTATATAGATTGGGGCCCTGCCAAAGGGGCTTTTTATGCCTTTGTGATGACTGAGCTGCTCGCTGCCTCCTGTTTACATGAATTCCTGGTGCCTCAGAGGGAGAACCAGTCTCCTCAGCAGCTGCAGCGAAGTCCCCTCTTGTCCCACCTCTCTCATCACATGGTGTTTTACTCCCATCCCACCTTCATGTTGTTATTTGTAGCCCTTTTTCCCCCAAATATCCGTTTTCTCCTTCAAAAACCAGCTGGATGAAGCAAAGTCTCTTTTTGACCCCATACCATTCAGGTTCATGGTTAGTGGTGGGGCTTTTCAAAGACCTCTTGGGCAGGTTTCTCTCAGTGATTTCTGCTGCTATGCATTTGTTAGTCCTTGGTTGGTTACTGGCTTTTCCTTTCCAGTTTTGCTCTGAAGAGGTTGATGTACCAAGAGGCAGCCCCAGCTGCGTGGGAAGTGGATCGCCCAGGGTGGAGGAGGGACATGTGCTTGAAAACTAAAGTACCTTTGGAGGAGCTGCCCTGGTTTTCAGTCACCTCCTTTTTCTGTTCCTTGTTCTGTTTCTGGTTTGTTACAAATTAGAGGTAGACTAAAAGTACATCCTGGGAACTGAATGTCCTCATGCTTTGGAGATCTGAGTCCCAGCTGAATGCAGGAGCAAGTGTCGTGGCTGGGTAGAGGGGACGGGGTCACAAATCAATGCAGCGAGTGTCTTACTTTCCACGAACAGCCAAGGAAAACCCAGTGAAATCCTCCCAGCTTAGTGCATAGATTAGTACTCGCGTACAACATACATGGTTATGATATTCATAATCAAAATAAATATGTTTACCCGTTCTGGAAATCTCCATAAATCCTCCTTCCCCTTTTGCATGTAATAGAAATCTCCAAAGGCTGGAAGACGCGCGGGGTGAGTCTCTAACGCACGTTTCATTTCCTGATTTCCTCTGGCTCCATATAGACGTTTTAACTTCCCACAGAACATCTCAGCAGGAACTTTCTTATCAGGATTTCTGAGACTCGCGACCATAGTCAGCACATCCAGTAGAAAGATTCCCAACTCTCTGGAGGCATCCCTGCTTAAAACGAGATTTGCTTTCCTGGCAGCTCCCTCCGAGAGCCTTTGAACGTGGGGAATGGTGCCATGAGCGTGAAGCTTTCCTCTCCCCATCGCTACGACTCCAGCAGACGTGTGCTTGTCCTCGCTGCGCTGCCAGGGGGTCTGGTGTGCTGTGGAAATCACTGGCTATGATGACAAAGCGTTCCCTCCACCTCTTTTCCCAGGACCCCCTTTTGCCCTAGGAAATGTCTGTGTTTCTGGAAATGGCTGGGAGCTGCTCTCTTGGAGGAGCTTCTCTGTTCACAGCACCCGGCGCTGTCAGAGCAAGCGCGCTGAAACAGATGCATCGTGTCTGGCAAATTTTGTGGTGCTAATTTCTTCCACAACAGCGAGTTTTCTTTCAGTGGCTTGCTGGGAATAAGATAGGATGAGAATGTAGCACATGAGCTGTTAAATAGACAGGAAAGATCTGTCCTTGCTGCAGAGATGAGGGCTCCTTGCTCCTTGGTGTTGCTATCTCCTTGGTATGTGGCAGTTGATGGCCCTTTGCCATTGAGTGTCCTTGGTCCGGAGAAGAGAAGGCTCTGGGGACACCTTCTTGTGGCCTTTCAGTACTTAAAGGGAACCGTCAAAGATGAGGACAGACTTCTGAGCAGGGCCTGTTGTGACAGCACAAGGGAGGATGGTTTCAAACTAAAAGAGGGAGATTGAGACTAGGTAGAAGGAAGAGATTTTTGATGCTGAGAGGGTGGTGAGAGCCTGGCGCAGGTTGCCCAGAGAGGTGGTGGCTGCCCCATCCCTGGAACCATTGTGGGTGAGGTTGGCCGGGGCTCTGAGCAACCTGCTCTGGTTGCAGATGTCCCTGCTCCCTGCAGGGGGGTTGGGCCAGATGACCTTGAAAGGTCCCTTCCCACCCAAACCATTCCATGATTCTGTGATTACAGGCAGTCCACAAAGGCTGCAGGTGTCCGCAGTAATGTCACACTGTATGTACAGTAGATAGCCCCTGAATGAGTAGAGAGTCCTTGGGAACCACTAATGGCCTCTCAAACTTCGAGAACATAACTTTGTGTGGCTGCGAGTGACAGGCAGGTCCCCAGAGGGATTTTTGGCCATGTATTCACTCCAATGCAGTATGTACAGTAGATATTTTTGCTTGTGTAATAAACCTCTCAGAGGTTTTTGTCTTTTAAGGTTCCCCTTGAGTGGCATTTATGAAGGGTGAGATTGTCACTGTCCCTGTGAGGTCCGAGGGAGGGTGATGCTGTCACTTCTTCTCTAATGGCCGTGCGCTGAACACAGGTTTTAATGCCTCCAGAGCAAAGATCTCTTGGAAAGCAGGACACCATGTAGCCTCTGAGACACCAAGTCAGGTGAATCTTCATTTTTCTCCGCAGCTGAAGCAGAGCGATCCAGAAAAACCCGACACCATGTCAGTGGGAGAGCTGAGCACCAGCACCCAGTCCTAGCTGGTGCCTGTGGACCAGAACTTGGGTTTCGAGACCCAAAGCCTCCATCACTCATGTAGGAAATCCTTCCCTTCAGGCAGGTGTTGTCTTGCGCTTTCAACTCTGATTTGCATGAGCAGATCTCATCCTGCTGTCAAAACAGCAAAGCCCTCACATTTTACACTCCGCCACAAACTATAAATATGAAATATATTCAAATGCAGAAGGCGTTCTGTTGCCTCCTCGCAGGAGCTGATCGGTATCTCCTCTCTCAGCTAGTGTTGCTTCAGCTAGCAGCTGACAAGCTGTTGGGTTGAGGCTTCCTGGGCTGACTTTATTTTTAGCTGGGAGTGGCATTTTTCCTCTGGAAGCTTTCCCTGCCTCGCGTCGTGCAGTGAAAGCTGCTTGCTGGCGTGACACTTTCTCCTCCTCGCCACTGTTTTCACCTCTGCTGACTTTGTAGCCTTCAAAACATCACTTTGCTTATTCAATTATGGTGCTGCCCAGAATGAGAGAGAAAAATGACTTGGCACATAGTTCATGGTTGAGCATCGTGTTGGGCACCTGCATGCAAAGGGGTTGAGTGGTGTTGGGAAGGTGGACAGGCAGGGCAGGGGCTGGCACTGCGGGTTTGCAATGCTATTGAGGTCACTAGGACCTGGGACCTTTCTCTATGCTGGCCCAGACATCTTCCAGTTCAGGTCTGGTGGAGAGAGGGGAAGGTGCAGCATGCATGGCTGCAGGTGAAGCCTGCCTTGGTTGAATTCATGGGGGAAAAATTCCAAAGATTTGCTGCTCGTCTGGCTGAGGATGTTGAGGTGCAACATAGTTGGCTCTGGTGAGAGCTCAGGTGGGTCCCAAAGGCAGTGTGAGGATGTGCTGGGACAGACCCCCCATGACAACTAGCACGTGGGTGGGATTTCAGCCAAAGTCCTTGGTGGGAGATGGAGCAGACCCCACAGCCTGAGCTTATGGAGATGGGGGAATTATGGCATCGTCTCATGTGGTTTGCTCTCCATGTTGAGACCATGTGCGTTCTCCAGTGGGGCTCGTGTTGTTTTCTGTCTCTCCTCTGCTAGTTTGCCACAAGCTCCACCTCTTGCAGTGTGTCATGGTTCAAAATGTACACCTCTATTAGAAAAAGAGGGGGAAACAGTAAGTCATGAGGGCTGTGAAGAAATATTTAGCAGTGCAAGGGAGTGCGCAGCACTTCAACATGAAATAAATCTTTAGGGAGCCCTGAAAACCTCTAAGAGGTGGACAAGCTCACCTCCATCTCTTAAACGCAATGACAGCTCATGTCTCTGTGTGAAATGATTTGTGCACTGACCCATCGGTCCTAAAATGCGCGTCCTTCAATCTCAAAACTCCTCCCTGCCCTTAAGAGCTGTCTCTCCAAACAGTCCCTGCGTAGCCACCAGCACGTCCAGCGTCCACCTCTGTGATACAATTATGTGCAGTAAGTATTAGCACGGAGGAGCGCTGGGCGCCCGGGTGCTGGGCAGAATTAATGTGGCTCCTGCCTCTTCTGCAGTCCAAGCATGTTTCCTGAGATAACATCCTGAGCAGGCAGGTAGTAGCAGGCTTCACACTGAAAAGATGCACAGATGAGCCTTCGTCCCTCCCTCCAAACCCTTCCAAATTAGATGCGCAAAACCGTCTGCTGCCTTCTGGATGTTGCGGGAGCCTTGGCAAGCAAGAGTAGAAATTGTCTGTGATACTCGAGCCTGTTTGAACTTTGCTCTTCCCTTCCCTCGCTAGATAACGCTGTCGAAACCCCAGCCTTAAAGACCCGCAAGGCTGTAATGCAAAACTACAGGGAAATGATTCTGCGCGTCCCTGACAGCCTCTCCTGCTAGGCAGGTCTCCAGCGTGGGGCTGCGAGTGCAGGAGCCTGTGTTTTACAGTCTCTGCGTAGCTGTGGCCAGATGCACCTCCAGGTCCATGCTGTTTCCTGCTCCTACTCCCATGTGTAAATGCACATCAGGGGGTTTGTTTCATTATTATGTGAAACAGATACTCATGAGCCTGAGCTTCCATCTCAGCCTTTCCTAGAAGAGTCTTTACTCCTGTTATTTCTCCCTAAGACTCCTCATCCTTTAATATTTGGAGCAGGAGGAGTTGCCTTCTCTGGCACATGGGATGAATCCACGTAATGGTTCTTCACCTCCATGCCAGGGAGGGGCAAGGTCCCCACCCCTGCTGGTGGAAGGGCAGTCACCAGACCTGTGAGATACAATGGAATTGCATGTGGTTGTATTTTAGCATCTGTGACATGTTGTAGGTAGATAAACTCGTTGGGTTGGGCATTTGACTCGGGAAGGACCGTCTGAATGGAAACATCTATGTCCTTTTGTGGTTTTCACTGGTTCAGCAGTTAATTTCCCATTGTCCTAGTGTCACTGATGCTCTTGTCACTTCCCGTGCCACTGATATTCCCAGAGTACTCTGAGAAGTGTGTGTTATTGTGCAAGAACATGCTCCTGCTTACTTATGGCCAACCATGCTGATTAGCCAGACCGTGGCCAGCACAAAACATCTGCCCTGCTGCTCTTCGTTATACTGCTCCAGAGGGCAGGAAAAAAGCCCTGCTGTACATAATCCTCCTCAAAATAAGTAAAAAATTAAAATTATAGCAATTTAACACCCCATTAGGAGTAAATGCATGTTCTCAGAGGACTCCATGCCTTGCTAATGTTGGATATATCAACCTGGGAGCTGGAGCAATGTCAGCGTGAAGTCCAGTGAGTCCAGCAGACCCCACTCAGGGATGTTTCCCGTAGCCTGCACTCAGATACCTCCTGCTCTCCAAAGACCCCATCTGTGCAGGTTTCCCGGGCCTGGGCCGTACCTCTGGCTGAGTCCCTGGGCTTTTCAGGGCTTTCTGCCCAGGGGAGGCATCTGTGGGCAGGCTGAGCATAAGCCAGACCCTGGCTGACCTCGAAGCTGCTTCCCACAAGCTCTAAATACTGCTTTCTTCTCGGCATGCTGCGGGAAGAGTTGCCCGTTAAGGAACAGCAATTCCTTGGTCTCCAGCCCTTCTGATCTCCAGAAGTAACTGCTGGGAAAGCCGTAACGCTGTGCCATGAGCCAAGCCTGGTGAGGGGACTGTGCTGCTTCAACCTTTGTTGTCCCTGCGCAGAGCTGTCGTCATTCACCCGTCTCAGCTCTGCTGTTTAACGGCACCTTTTCCAAGGGAGAGAATAGTTGCACGACCTTGGGAGCCATCAGGAACAAGGATAGTCACTTTAATGGGACAGCCCAGCTGAAACCAAGTCCAGGAAGGAGATGCCTGGGCCATGCTCGTTACTTCAGAAGCTTTGTGGGACAGATGAGTATTTAACCACGAGAGCAAATGGGGGAAGATGAGTAACAATCAGGGGCATTAGTGATTGTCCAAAGCTGAAGTGACAAATGAGCAACTGAGGCTTGTTCCAAAGAATGGTGAAGTTCAGGAGAGTCTTTCATCCTCAGTGGGCATTGGAGCAGGTCCCCAGTACAGTCCAAGGACAAGCTGATCTCAGTGCCTGCTCTCTCTCTTTCTGCTCAGGAGGTGCTGAGGCCTTTCTGCTGATAACCAGCTCATGGTTCGCATGTCTCACACCATGCTCGTGAGTTGCAGCGAGTGACTCGTGAGGGTTTGCAGCCACCTCCACCCTCATGAATGCTGCTGCAAACCCCACGGGGACCTGCTGGGAGAGGCACTTGCTTTCCTTCCTCCTCTTCAGCAATGTACAGCCTGAAAATCCCACCCTCGGTGGTCACACCAGCAGACGGCCCTGTTCTTTCTCCGGCTGAGGACTCTTAACGTTTCCTGCCAACAGCTATTTTGGGAATATTAAACTTGAATATTGTGGTGGCAAGGGAATTCAAAGAGCCACAATGAGTGAACAAACCCAAGCAACCCAACGACGCTGAAAATTTTGTAACGCTTTTTTTAAACACAGAGGGAGCTTTGATACCGCACGTGGCAACAAGGACTTTTGTCATGCAGGCAGCTTGGAGTTAATAGGAAAGCGTCTCTGTTGTGCCAGTGCTTGGTCACAGGAAGCAAAGCTTGCAGTGGAGCATGAGATTAAAAAAAATATATTTTTTTTTTAAGGCTCATTGCTTTTTGACATCTCCTCTCCAACCCTTCCTCCCCAAAGCGGTGCGTACAGACAGCTCCGTTGTGGCTGCTCCTTCTGATCTCCAGCCTCACCCAGCAAACACGCTTGGAGCACATGTGCTGATAAAAACTGTGCGAGGAGGTGGAGGAGCTTATGGTGACAGCCTGAAATCAGCGGGGACAGCTCGCCTAAGGTGTGCGAGATCTGGCCTCCAGTGAGCAGTCATTATCTTTCACTCTGAAGCACAAAGGAATTGAATCTATGAAGTTATATTATTCTACAGCAGAAGGGGAAAAAAAAGATTTGGACAAATTACAGCTAACCAGGAACATGTAGTGTTTCTTCACAGCACATGCTTTCCCTACAAGGCCACATTTGCAATATATTGCATAAGATTGTGTGTTTTAGAAGAATATTCAGCTTTTCCAGGCTTTGAAGGCCTTGCCCTGCAGCTGCAGCAAGACTTAGCGTGCTCCTGGTGCTCTAAGCACACACATGGTGTTGGATCATCTTGAGATTGGGTTGGTGACGTGGTTCTGATGGGAACGTTTGGGAATGCGGTGTGCAGAATGGTTACAGGGAGTAGGGAGGGAGGTGACAGGACATGTGGGGTGTGCTACAACCAAAGAGTGTTGGAATTCCATTCTGTTTGGGAGGCCATAGATTTCCCCAGCTTGCTCTCAGCCTCCAGGCACGTATTTGTGCACACTGATTAGCTGGTTGCATCCATCCATCCATACACTGGATCATAGAATTGATTTGGTTGGAAGAGACTTTTAAGATCGAGTCCAACCGTTCCCCAGCACTGCCAGGTCACCACTAACCCATGTCCCTCAGCACCACATCTCCATGGCTTGGAAACCCCTCCAGGGATGGGGACTCCACCACTGCCCTGGGCAGCCTGGCACAGCCCTTCACAAGCCTTTTGGGCAAGAAATTCTTCCTCATGTCCAACCTCAACCTCCCCTGGTGCAACTTGAGGCCGTTTCCTCTTGTCCTCTTGCTTGTTACTTAGAAGAAGATAATGTGGTTTGGTTAGATGGACTTTCAGGTGGACAGCCCATGGTTTGGTGACATGCCTGGAGAGAATGCAGTCCTGGCTCATGTCCGTCAGGAATGGTGTGGAAAGCCCAGCACTGTGGGATACCAGCTCAGGTGTGCTTCGGCCGTAGTCTGCAACCCAAGTGTACAATGCACTAGAGACTGGGCATAAGTTTGATTAAGTCATTCCCGGGAATTTGGCAATAGATGAAGCTCTCCACGCACGTAGTGCCTAGCCTAGCTGAGCAATGCTTTCCCTGTGAAACCCAGCCCTGCTTGGTTTCGTGTCTTGTATCTCCTTAGCCCCACCTCAGCTTTCCAAGGGCACCTGGCAGAGAGCAGAGGTGAGAAAGGGACCTTTTCTAGTGAACCTGTGCCTAATTTCAACCTGAAATCATTTGTTTCAGTAAAAGAGGATGATTTTGAGCAGCATGGTTTCTGCTGAGTTGGGCATTGGATTTTGGAGATCTTTTGATTGAGTAGCTGGGGAAAAAAAAGGGGGAGAAAGGTTCCCGAGAGCCTCCTGGACCTGCAGCTCTGATGTGTAGTATTCATTTGTGAGCCAACAGACTGGAGCAAGTGGGAAAAGAGGGGGGGAAAAAAAAAAAGCCTGTAATAATTTGAATTTGAAAGGGAATTTTGATTTGATTGAGTTCAGCAGTCCTTCTGTGTTTGACTTCTGCATTTGTTTGTATACTCAAGCTCTGCCAGCGTGAGGGCTTTGCCGAGTGAATTTTAAACAGAGGTGCTCATGTACTGACCATCAGTGAATTCTGAAATTTAGTGTGTGCTGCGTTGTTACCCCAGCCCCCTTAGCAGGGAGCAGAAAGGGAAATAGGTGGACGTGGCACATATTGCGATATTGTAATTTATAATGGATGGCTCTGCAGAGAGGGGAGTTATTTGCTGACATTACTACTGAACATAAATCATGAATAAATTAGAGAATGTTGCTGTCTGTTTGTGGAGAATTCTCAGACAAAGGTGAAATTCATGAAAAAAATATTAGCTGCAAATGATTCGCTCAGCTCTAGTTCTTACTCCCGTGGCTCTGAGGGACCTTGACTACTCCAGAGCTGATAACCTTCAGTTCCAGCACGGCAGGCTGTATAAGCTCCTCGACGTGGCTTGTAGAATCGGAAGAATTTGAATTAAAAATTATTTACCAATATTCATGCCCTCCATCTCCAGAGCAACTTCAGAGAAGAAGGGAGCTTCAGCTGACAAGAAATCTAGGTTGTTCTCCTTCCACCTTTCCTGTCGCTGAAGCTTGTGTGAAGATGAGTTGTGCATCACGACAGAGTAAGAGCAAGGGGCGAGGTCCATGTGAGGTCCTACATCTGGGATGTGTAGTAGGTGAAGCTTATTTGTGCTTCTTGACCCTCAGTACCATATGGATGGGAGGAAAACAACGCTGAAATTTTGTCTGACCAATGTCAACTAGGGTAAAGGAGCCTTAGATCAAGGATTGCCCAGCCAGGGGAGGAGGAGGAGGTGGCAATCTTGCCTAAGTGCTGATGTCCTGGTTTGTGTTAACAAGTTGGTGTACCCTCCACTGGGAAAAGTCTTCTGGGTAAAGGACATCTCTGCTCATCAGGAGATGAGAGCTTTCTTCTCAGCTGTGTCAGGCAAGTTTAAAAAAAGCCATTTTGTCCAGACACTTTAAGACTCAAAGCACTGGTGTAGGTGCTTGGCTCCTGTGATTGCTCCTCATTATGTTTGTGGCACCTAATTAGCATGTGGATATGAATTGTGAAGTGGCTCATGCCCTCTCCCTGCCTATTCCTATTTCAATAAAGATTATCATCTCTGCTGATCTCACAGGGATGCTGTGAGGGACCATTATATGGCTTTTTGTCTTAGAAGAGAAGCTGTAAAAGTTCATAATGTCTTATTAGCGATGCAGATCAGTCTGGAGCGTCCATAAAGGCTTTTCACGACGTTTTGGGTGGAGTGTTTTGAACTGGTCAGGGCCACCCTGTCCAACTCCTAGACTCAGGGGTGTTCATACAAGAGCAGTTGGTTTGGCTTTGAGGCGGTTCCTGTGCCCTGGGTTTTGGCAGCTCTTTTGGAGTGGTGTGATTTGGGATGGCGAGAACGAGCGGTCCCTGAGCAGGATGCTCAAGACATCGCTTGTCTCTTGCACAAGAAATTCCCAGAAGCAGCTTTCTGAGAGCCTGTAACACACTGCCCACATGTGCCTCATGGCTTTGGGTGAAGATCTGGCCCCGGTCACCCACGGCAGCTCCCATCACTGCCCCAGGTTTGGAATAGCCACATGGATCCTGTCCCCTGAGGTACTCACAAGCCACATCTCATTTCAGGTTCCTCTTCATCCCTGGAGCGGTTCGTAAGGATTATAGAGCACACGGTCACGTAACAAGTTTGTTTTCTTCCCTCTCACACTTCCACAGCATATTCCATACAAGATGCCACTAAAGAGATGACATGACACAGTATCAGAGTGTTTTCTCCTCCTCGTAGCAAGAATATATAATAATCTTTCTGGGAAGCATGTCTCAGCCTATCTCCAAGAACAATAGATGCTTGTGAGGCATCCAGTGAAGTCAGAATAGCTGGAGGCTGCGAGTCACATAATAACTCCTTGTGCTTGCACAGCGTTGTGTTTCCAGACTGATCTGAGCAGGAGACAGGAAATAACCAGATTTTTTTTCTCTTTTTAATTGGCTACTTCAAGTTGGTTTTTTGAAAACCAGCACTTGCCATCTTAATTATCACACTGGTAAAAGCAGGATCATGCCACGGAAACGGGCTCATCCGTGGATGCTTCTGCTCTTCAGAGCAGACCCTGGGAGTGGAAGGGGAGCGCAATGAGACAGCTTTGACTGGAGGGCAGGTAGCTGAAATTACGGCATTTAAATCAAGACTTGGGTTGTGCTTTTTCTGTGGTCGGTAGCTGTGTACGTGCTTGGGCGTAGGGGCATAGATGCTGTGCTCGACTTGGCTGATAAATGCAGTTGACAGATAGAGTGCTACTAGTCTCAAGAAAAGATTTCATCAGCAGATCATTTATTTTGATGTCAGAACAGGAGAAACCATTCAGGAAATATAGTCAGGGAATACGAAGAGGAAAAAAGCAGGTGCATTCACTGGACTTGGGAGTCGTGTTTTTCAACCCAGAGATTTTCCTTTTGCAGCTTCTGTGGTTTGACAGAATGTGTGAAAACCAGAGTAGTTACTAATAAAGAAACCTCCTTTTACCTACCTCCTCCCCTCCATTGCATCTTTATGTGCATCGTTCTGTGCATCCTCTGCATCCAAGCGTGAGGACCCGCATGTGGGACGGGGAGTGCTGAGCTGCTGTGCCGTCTCCATCAGGTCTGTAGTTCGGGAAGGGCCCTTCACTGTTGAGCTTTAGGATATTTTTGGATAGCGACTCTCCTTCCTATTGAAATTCTTTCACTCAGGTTAAAAATACTTGAATATGTAAAGCAAAAGATACTTGACTATTTGGACCGAAACCTGACACTTGGCTACTCTTGCTGTATAAGCACCCAATTATTCTTGCTTTGTCTGAGCTGATGAGTATTCACCCCTTTCAGTGTCATCCCAGAAGAGAAGGCTTCAGGGAGACCTTCTGGTGGCCTTTCAGTGCTTAAAGGGGACTACAAGAAAGATGGGGACAGACTTCTGAGCAGGGCCTGTTGTGACAGCACAAGGAGTGATGGTTTCAAACTAAAAGAGGGAGATTTAGACTAGAGAGAAGGAAGAAATTTTTGATGCTGAGGGTGGTGAGAGCCTGGCGCAGGTTGCCCAGAGAGGTGGTGGCTGCCCCATCCCTGGCACCATTGCAGGTGAGGTTGGCCGGGGCTCTGAGCAACCTGCTCTAGTTGCAGATGTCCCTGCTCACTGCAGGGGGTTGGGCGACATGGCCTTGAAAGGGCCCTTCCCACGTAAACCATTCTATGATTCTTGCACAAGAGCTAACCCATGTCTGAACCTCTTCCCCACGCTTTCCTTTATGTGGCTTTTACCTCCGTCCTGGGTCAAAAACCAGGCACCCAAGGATGCCCGTGCTCTGCATCACCTCTCCATAGTGCTCCTGTGCCTCGTTCCCCTGTGCTGTTCTTCACAGAGGTTATAGCACCTTGCAGAAAGCTTGGGTGGGGCTTTTGGTGCTTCTCCAGCTCGTTTTCCCTATTGTTGAGTGGTTTGGACCTCTCCACCTGTATTGCGGGGGGGGGTCTGAGCCCCTGGGCTTTGGGGGAGGAAGGAGGCAGCCCTTTGACCATGTGCATCCTCATTTCATTTTGAGAGGAACCCCTGAGCCCAGATGGGAAGCTAGCCCAGCATTGCCCTTTTCTTTTCCTCTGATGAAAGATGTGAGGGAACAAAATGGTTTTTTGGGTTGAGGAAAACATTTCTTTGTCTCAAGACAGTTTATTTTTTCCTTGCTGAAAAAGGGGAAAAACTGTTTTTGGACAACTCAAACTGATTTTTCTTTCTCTTTTTTTTTTTCTTGTTCTGGCCACCTAACCAAAAATATCAAATTACTTCCATGGTCGCAGGCACCCTGCCAAGCTCCTGTTCCTCATGACTAGGCTCCAGTATAACTTTATGGATTTGTTATTGCAGCAGCTTCAGCCTTGGCTGTTGGGCTTCTGTAAACAACATTTTGCTCTTCTTTATGGCTCCTCACACCTTCTCAGAGCGCGGTGCTAACTGCATGGCTCCCTGCACATCTACCTGAGGTCAAAAGCACTTGAGCCAACCACAACCCACAACTCCTCTTTCTATGGGAGCTGTGTCCTTCTCTGCCTTTGTCCTTGTTCTTTGTGTTGTCCGAGGTATAATTCAGCTATTGCCACCATTCCCCATCTGAATAGCTTGTATTTCTTAGAGAGGCCAAAGTACTTCATGCTGTTAACTCCATGTGTAGCCTAGAAGGTCGTTGGGCTACCCCTGCCATTAAGGTTGCCTTGCCATGGAAGTGAACAACTGGCTTGGCTCTAGTTCCCTGTGATAGAACCTCTCTTTCCTTGGGAGCTGAGGGTACATATTTTCCCCAAAGTCCCTGCAAAGTGCCATAAAGGAAAGACCAAAGCCATCAAGGCAGGTCCCGGCACTTGGAGGTTCTCCAGACTATAATCCTTGTGGGTTTCATGCCTACAGCTGGATTAATGCACAATTCTTTCCTCCCAGAGCAGGGGTGGCCTGACATCTCCAGACCTGGCCTTGATGTTTTGAACTGTTTATGCCATTTTTAATTGTGGTAACTTCAATTTGCCATGGGTTTTGGACCGCACATGAACCACTCAGGATTTGGGAGTTGTGTCCCTCAACCACAACCAAGCATCTGGAGCATGATGTCCTGATGAAAAAATTACATGTTCCCTGACCAGCACATGCTTATTGGTGAAATTCATTGCTCCTGCTGCTTAGAAGTCAGGAGGAAGTTTGATGTCAGGCTCAGGAATATGGCTGGTGACACATCATCTGTGCCACAGAAGTCACTAAAAATACCATTTCTGCCACGAGAATTCACCATGAAGTAACGTGTGTTTGCCAGGGTTTTTGTTCATCCTAAACTTTAACATGTAATGCAAGTTTTTTTTATTCATTAGATAATAGATACTTCAGGTAATGAAAATTCATTCTGTGTAGCAGAAATACCAAGAAGAAGTGGCTTCTTGTAACTGTTCAAGGGCTCCAAAGTGGATACTTGTATGCTTTCATGTTTGATTCTTGTTCCACATCACTTCAGAAGCGTAATTTTTGTTGACAGAAAATTGGCCAGGCTTAATAAAGCAAGGTGTTTCTCTATCAGCTCCTGGGCTCTTTCTAGTGCGTTGTCATTGCAGGAGCTAATTGACTTCATAGGCAAGATACGTTGGGACCAAATTTTCAAAGGCTTGTGGCTCTGTGAGAAGATAATCCATAGGAAACTTTTCTAATACTGGCAGAGCTTCGTCTGTCTTCCTTCCCAGCCTCTGCAAGAGGCAGAGCTCCAGTGCTGGTGGCTTCAGGGAGAGAAATCACATAGTGAAACCCCCAGCTCATGCCACCCTCCTGCCTGTCACTCGTGGTGACACCAGGGCTGTTTTGTCATGGTAGGGAGAAGAGGAGCACCCCAGAGCACCTTCTGGTTTGTGGAACGGGAAGCCGGAGAGCTGCCCCACTTGACGTAGCTCCAGATCCCTTTGGAGGCTTCCTGCCTCCCATCTCCATGGCAGCTGCATAATTTCTGATCCCGCTGCCTCCAGAGGAACCAGAGCTCCAAGAGCCGGAGTCGCTCGATCCAAGGGAAATAGATATGCTCGTTCCCTTGGATGTTACTGTCTCCCATTTTGTTTTGCAAAGAGAAGCAAATCACCCAAGAAGACTTCAGAGTCAGCTTGTCAGAAGATATTATGTAAATTAGCAAATCACATGGGCTTGTATTTAGAGCAGGCAAGTGAAGAGAGGAGTGTTTTGCTGTAGCGGAGTCTGAATTAACTGCCTGGCTTTGAGGCACGAGGTTGTCAAGTGACTTCCTCACTCTGATGAGATGTAAGATTGGAGGAAACCAATGTATCAAACCCGAGCTTTCCAAGATGAGAAGTCACATATATATACACACATGTATGTATAAAAAAGTTAGGATGCATTTATATATATATACACACACACAAATATTTCTCAATTGTACCCTCTTGTAAAGCACCATCCCTGGAGGGGTTTCCAAGCCGTGGAGATGTGGTGCCGAGGGACATGGGTTAGTGGTGCCCTGGCAGTGCTGGAGGAATGGTTGGACTTGATGATCTTAAAGGTCTTTTCCAACCAGAACGATTCTGTGATTGTTTCAGTGAGTTACATCTCATATATTCTGTAAGCGCTTGAGTTCCTGTGAGTGATTTAAACCTACCCGCACCCACCGTGCGATCTCAGGAATAGATTGTCAATGTCTGCAAATGAAAATCAGCCAAATACTCCCAAAAGGTCCCTCAGGTCCCTGTGCTCCCCCTCCTGTGCTGCAGTTGGCCCCAGAGCCAGCACTCCTGTAACGGGGCGAGGAGAGTCCTCTTGCGCAGGCATTGCACATCTCTGGTTCCGTCCATCTCTTCCTCCCACCTTCAACTCCATTGCCCTCTGTAACTTGGGGTGAAGAAAGCCCTTCATCTGACAGCACCAGGAAAGGTCAGAGCATTTGGTTCAGCATTTTCCAGGCAGCAGCAGCCCGGCTCTCTGGAGTGCCGGGGACAGTGACCTGGTGGCCTGCACGCAGGACCGGGAGCTATAAATCCCTACATCTTAATCCCAGCGCCGACAATTACTTCTCCTGCGACCTCGAGCAAATTGCTTAACCTTTCTGCTTCTGCCTTCCCCGTCGTGAAACTAGGGATCCTGCCTCTCCAGGCTTTTGGGAGGGTTAATGATTTATAATGTGTGTTTAAGCATCCTTCTGCTGGTGTCTCTTGTATTCTGTGTGCGCTAATGGAAATGTTCAGAGCGTGATGGGGGAACCTCAGACAGCAATTTCATCTCAAAAAGAGGTCCTCCAGCAGGCTTGGGGCGGGAAGAAGGAACAAATGCAGGAGGCTATGGAAGATCATTGACCTGATATTGTCTTTCCTATAGGAAGTGCTGTAAGAGCTTTCCAGATGGAGGCAGAGCAGCGTGGACATCACCATCAGCAGATGCTCCAGCCCATAAGGTAGTTACATCCCTTTTCTCTGCCTAATTGCCTTCTGCAGAAAGTGGGGCTGCGGCTTGGAGGTGGGATGATGCTGCAGATGAGCAGCCTGGTGTATGTGCTGCTGCTTGCTCAGGTCTGCAGATAAAAAGTAGCCCAAAATCTTGAAAGGAGTGTGGAATCGGGGCCCTTCGTGATGGTTGCACTCTGAAAAGGGGAAGAAGGAGGCAGCACTGTGTGCTCCGCCTGTTTCGCTTCTCTCCACACTTACATATCACTGTTACTTCACGTGCCATTAATTAGACTTAATAGTCTATACTTTATCTCCCTTGTCATAATAAATTAAGTGTGAAAAATTTCCACAAAAAAGCACTCAAGTGAGCTCAGCATTAACAAGCTCAGCTTTCCGCGGACTTGAATGCAGCAAAGTGCTTCAGCAGCTGCTTAAAGTTGAGCGTGGGCTTAGCTGGGGCTGCAGCCTCAGACGGTACCGAGCGAAGGGCAAACCCCCAAGGCTGGGCTGCTCAACCCTCCAAACCTATGTCAGTAGCTCTGCCCTGGGCAGATAATTGTCTCCATCCCATGGCATGGCTTGCCTAAACAAATAGATTATGTGCGCCTTTCACTTGTCGCCGATCTTCAGCTTAAGGGCAAGTCGTTCATTTGGAACCCAAATTTTCCAGCTTTTGACTGGCTCTCCAAGGGTTCGGTTGGAGTTTTGTTCAAGACGGTTTGTTGAGCTGCGCTTCTGCTTTTATTCCGAGTGGGTTTGTGCGTGCGAGGAGTGGCATGACACAAAATAATCTAAGTTTTTGCCTTCAGAGCAAAAAAAAGCAGAAACGTGCTGCTGTCAAGGTTCTTGCTGTGCTGAGGCCCGAGGTCTGCGCGTGTCCGTCTCGGTGAGCTCCTGCAGGAGCAGATAGCAGGCGATGGCAGGACTTGGACCGCGTTGCTTGTTACTGCTGCAACCGGAATTCAGCCCCTGCTGCTGCCAATTAGAGGGCTAATTTCAAATGGATCCTCAAGCCCTTTGGAAATTGCTCCCTCAAGGAAATTTCCTGCCTCTCCTACTGGCGCTGTGACACCGAGCCTGGCAAAGGCTGAGTCAGGGGATCACGTCCCAAAGACCAGACACCAGTTATGTCTTAAACTGCTGAGTTTGTGCCGTTAGAAGTCTCCTGGAATACGGCGTGCTGGGCTTTTCCCGTGGCAGAAGCATTTCAGGCCCTCCCCTGATGAGGTCTAAGATAACACTACTTATTTTGGGATTCTTTCAGCGTGTCTGTTTAGTATTCAGCAGCCCACCTTTGCCATCTTCCCTCTCCATCTACAGTCTCACCCCAAAAGCCAGCGGAGCTGATTAGTTGTTCAGACCTAACACCTCGCCAGGACTCTCAGTGAAATCGAAAGATTAAATCTAGATTAAATCTGATTGCCCACCGGTGCAACTGCGCTGAAATGGTTTATGCGTAAGTGGGGGCTGGATTTGGCTTAATTGGTTTGGGTTCTCTGCATGAAAGGCATTAAATACTCATTTATTTGTTGCAAAACAGTTTTACGTCACGGCCCGGAGCTGGCACGGAAGGAAAGAAAAGCAAACTGCCCAAAATTGCCAGGAAGCTGTAATCCTCAGGGGATTGTCTCCTATCTAAATTGGAGCTACCTCAGCAGCAGACACTTACTGGGGAATTTTAATAGGAAGGAGCGAAACAGATCTTCCCTTGCCATCAGCCGTGCAAGTTCCCTCTGCTTTTGGTAGGGGTAGGATTGAATCTCGGGAGTCTGAGGGATATATCTGAACCTCCGCCCAAACCTGAGCCATCATTTTGTCTCTCAGAAGGGCTCATTTTTTCCCCAGCTACTTTTCCAAGTTCGTTTGCCAGGCTTTTGAGCCCTGACTGGCAACAGAAGTGCGGCAAAACAGGATGAAGAAAGAGGATTTTTCTCCTAGGATTCCTGACCTGAGCAGAAATAGGCAGCACTGGAAATAGCGCCAAACCCATCTTCCTTGAAAACTTGCCAGCCCGTTTTTGCAGACTGTAGGCATCTGGGCAGTCCAGATGAACTCTGGATAACCACCCAAATTTTTGGGTTTGCCCGTCGCTAAAAATATCACAGGCTGGAGGGCACTGTCTTGAGCTGAGTCTGCAGGCGTTTTGAAATTCGCCCAGCCCCTGGTTGAAGTGATCATTATAATCTGGCAGGGAATGCAATCTGGGCTCCCAACTGTGTAGCTATTTTTGAAACCATCTTGCCAAAGCCCTGTTGGAAACTGAAGAGAAAACCATTTTAGCCCGAGCAGAATGGTCGATAATTTCCTATCCTTGATGCAGCACTTGTTTGTGAGGAGAATATCCAATAGCAATGGAAATTGCACACTGCTCAGCCATCCTTAAGATTTGTAATCTCGCTGTAGAGTCCAGAATAATAGTAATAATGGTTTTAAAAGGCTCCAAACTCTGTTACACATTTTAGCTACCACCTACCCGCGGCCTCCCACGCGCTCCAGGAAAGCAGCTAGCTTTCCCAGCTGCTCTGCAGCGAGCCGAGCACGAGAACAATTCTGCTCCACACAAGGTTTCCCATGCAGGGGCTTGATGATCTTAAAGGTCTCTTCCAACCAAAACGATTCTATGATCCTGTGACTTTACTATCGCTCTTACAACACGTGAGGACGGAGATGTTGTGATGGTGGGCGTGGAGTGCGGGCAGATGAAACGAAGGGAAGGAAGCCTGGCTGCATTTGATGCGCTTGGGAATCCCCTTCCCAAAAAGCTTCTTGGCCCTAGACAGGAAAAAAGACGTTGAAGAGCAGCTTGCAAAAGCGAGAGTGGGTTGGTTGGTAGCAGGGACACCCAGCTTGGGGAAGCACTTGGTTGAGATGAGAGCTGTGTGTGGAGCAGGAGAGGGTAAGGGTGTTGGGAGTGCACGATCCATGCGAAGAGGATCCTAAACAGAAAGAAGCGAGCGGGGCGTGAAATCCAGAGGCAGTACAAGGTGAGGTGTAGCACAGCGAGTAAGTGGAGAGTAGAAGATCAGAGCAGCATCACCTGTCTTAAAGCATGTGGAAGGGAGGACTCGGGGATGGGGGCGGGTTGCTGGCAAATCTCTTACTATTTTTATCTTCTATCTGCATGAGACAGTGATGGATTATCTGTGTTTAACAGGAATTCATGAGCCAACGAGTGATATTTAAAGGACTCAATGATGCATTTAATAACCAAACATTCCTCCTGATTAGTGCTCGTTTGGTCTCTTGAGGATAGTGCTCCCTCTGACTGAGGTTTAAAAAAATTGCTCTTGTCTCCCTGTGGCTTGTGCCAGAGTCCCGGGACACTACGGACCTCAGGAATATCTGAGAAGGTAACTTGGCCTGTGGAGGTATGAACTATCAGTTTATGTCCTTTCGGTTGCCCTCTCTCTCTCTCGTAGGATGCTTTTAGAAGGATGCAAAAGTTGGAAAGCAGAAGTCCTGCTGATTCTTCATTAAATTGATTTTTTTTCCCCTTTCTTCATCAGATTTATCAGCTCTTGGAGCACTAATGCAGTCGCTTAGCCTTTTGCAAGAGAAAACAAAATTGATCCTTAGTAATCTGCATGATTTTAGTCATTTAGATAAAAATGGAAAGGAATGAACGTGTGCCACTTGGCTTCACCTCTCTTTTTTTGGGGGCTGCATTTTCACAAATACACTAGCTCAGGTTCTTTCCTATCCGATGGGCATCAGAGCAATCGGAAATGGGAAAAAGAGTGCTATTTTTGGCACTGATAATCCACTCCTAGAGAGATTACTGCTTGTCCACTACTTCTGGTCCCCAAGGTAATCCAGCATCCGCAGTATCCTGGGAGAAATGGGTTGCTGCACATCCCTGGCCCCATCCTCGGCATCCCTTATGCTTTTGGGGATTCCCCCTGAGGAGAAGAAAGCAGCCTTCACCTTAGTCTTGCGAAGGTCTCTCTTTTCCACTCTAACCCCCTCAAAACCTCTTAAATCTGGCGGAGTACAGGAGTACATCCCAGTCATCTCTCCCGCCGCCGCCCTCAACTTACCGGCAAACATAAGCCGCCTGCTGCAATCCAGGCGTTGCATCATTTTTAACCTTCTGCTCTGAAAGCAGGGTTTGTAGCAGGAGGCCACCGGCTGATGAATGGTGGCTGTTTCCATCTCGTTTACTCTGTGACAGCCTTCCGAAGTTAATCACCGTCAGACGGACGTGGGCAAACAAATCTTTGCCCAACTCAACGGCCTTATGTTCTCCCGTACCACGGGTTACTGTGGTACAGCAGATGAGGGAAAACACTGAGGTACTTCTTCAGGGTTTCCTACAAATCACCCCATCGCTCGACCACCCACGGCAGAGCAGGAGCCCCTTCCCTCCATAGAATCCTCTCATCTGCATCCTGGCTTTGCTTCCTTTAGCCAGGCTCCTCAAAGAGGTGTTTTATAGACAGATGCCTCAACACCAAGGAGATCAGCCTTAATTTAATAGGCACTCCTGCACAGTAAGGAGAAAGTGCTGCCTCCCTATACCCCCCATGCCTGCCTTGGCCATCTCGAGGACCCCTCCATCTTCAGCGAGAACCTGCGGGAGCTTTCACCCGTTCCCTTCAGCGTGGACCAGCCTCCACCGCCCGCCTTGGCTTTATTTCCCCGTAAGAGTCGCAAAACTTTGGATGACCTTGCCTTCTGCTCCCAGAGAAAGGTTAACAGCCTTTGGGGCTTTTCGCTTTTCCTTCCTCTTCAGAAAGTCAGCTGCGTTTCAAGGATAAAAAATAAACAAGGCAGTTGAAATGCATCCCCGTGGGTCGCAGCCCGGTTTAGCTCAGCAGAGGGGCACTTCACCCCTGTTCTTTTGTCACTTCAGCTTGCCAGTGAACCCTGCACTTGGATTGCGACACTTTTTTTTAATTTAGGCTTGATTTATCTCCAAGTTTATCCTGCGAAGCTGGCTTCTAAAGCTCATTCTTTACCGCATCACAATGAAAAAACATTTTACAGCCCTGCAAAAAAAAAAGTTTTTTGGATAGCAGTTCATATTAGAAGGCATTTATGAATGTTGTTTGTATGCTGCGCTAGCCTAACACCCTGCAAATAAAACCTTTCTACTCTTCATAGCTCGATCTAAAGCTTTAATGCCCAGTCACAGAACCAGCCCTGTCTTGTGCATGGCAGATTGACACGCACACAAATTCATTCTTATTTGAAACACCAAAATGAAAGCCCCTTCTGTGCTTTCTGCAGAATATTCCACCTTGAAATGGGTCCAGGTAGTTTCACTGTAGACGTGGATGAATTTTTCTGCTGTTGGTGTTGCCGCAGCCCTTAAATGTATTATTCATTCCGAATGATTGATTTGCTGTTCTGTCCACATTGCTTAAGAGCCGCCGTCCGTTCGTCTGTCTGTTAATCTGTTTTGGCATCTCGCAGAGACAGAGCTAGAGGAAAGACTTTTTATTGCCATTGAAGTAGTGACCAAAAAAAAAAAAGAAAACCGTAAAAAAAAAGGACCTGCTTGATCTTTGCATTCATATACATTAAAAAAAAAAAAAGCCGGTGCCGCTGAGATGGCTGAATAGCCAAAAGGACAGGTTTTTATATTTGCTATATTCTGCTAGAAGCATGGTGCTGATTAGCGGGACGCTGGGGCAGGGGAACCAGGAGGAGACGTGGTGGCAGAGGAAGAAGACGCTCTCCAGAAGATCGTGACCTCCATTCCAGTGTCATTCCACACCTCGGGCGGTGATCTTGTTACATCTCATAAGCTAAGCAAGGTCAGCCCTGGTCAGGCTAAACGCTTGAATAGGAAACTTCTAAAGGAAGAACTCGGGCGCTGTGGAGAGCGGGGCTGGTGGCTGGGTAGGTGACATTATTCCCTCGGAGGTGGTACAAAAGACGTGCTCTGTTCAGAAGGCTCTGTGCATCCGCTGCAGCTCTGCTCTGGCTGCTCAAGGCGCTGCCTCGCAGGTCAGTCAGACCCAGAGGCTGCCAGGGCTGAAGTTATTATTAACAGCGTTTCATCCCGGTTCTCTCTGGAGCAGAGGTGCTAACCCCGCTGGCCTGCCCGCGCTCTGCACTGGGTGATCACACGTGTCCCCAGCAGGTCCCCCCCATGCAGCTCCCACCCTTTGCTTCACCCTCCCGGCCGGTGCTGCTGGCAGGCTCCCTGCCCAGGAACCCCCAGCTTGGGAGGAGGCAAGTTGAACCCGAGTGTTGGGTGAGAAAACCCCACTGTTCTGGTAGTTAGTCATGAAAGGGAAATAGTGAAGATGTGCTTGTGTAGAATCATAGAATCCTTTTGGTTGGAAAGAGACCTTTAAGGTCGTCAAGTCTAGCCATTTCCCCAGCACTGCCAGGGCACCACTAACCCATGTCCCTCAGCACCACATCTCCACGGCTTGGAAACCCCTCCAGGGATGGGGACTCCACCACTGCCCTGGGCAGCCTGGCACAGCCCTTCACAGCCCTTGCGGGGAAGACATTTCTCCTCATATCCAACCTCAACCTCCCCTGGTGCAACTTGAGGCCATTTCCTCTTGTCCTGTCGCTTGTTCCTTGCGAGAAGAGCCTGACCCCACCTGGCTCCAAGGTGGGGTCCTCCTTTCGAGGAGTTGTAGAGAGTGAGAAGGTCTCTGTATGGAAATCTTTAGGAAAAGCTGAGATTCCACTTTAAAAAGCTGTCTTTGGTGCTTGCTTTCCCGGTCGTCTATAAACGCAATGCCCCAAACTGGCGCCAGGTGAACAACAGTCATTTTCTGAGACAGGCGCTGTCCCGCATCCCCTTCATTTGTGTTTGTTGCTGTTGTGCTCCCTCACCTGCTGGCCTTCATCTCGCACAGCAAGGTGAGTTCAAAGACAGCTCTGGAGGTCTGCAGCGATTTTAATGACGAGGTGAAGTTGGAAGGTCTTGTGTATTATGAACTTAATGGGGCATTCTTCTCATTTACGCTCACATCCTTTACATGGAGTTGTGAAAAGGAAAAGGTGTGGGCAAGTGATCACAGGCGATTGATTTATTAAGAAATAACTGCCCCTTAGCTGGAAGCGAAGGCCCGGTGAGGCAAACAAATACTTAATAAGCCCGTGTAATCCTACAAGAGCTACAATGGGCTGAAGTCCCCATTGTCTTCTCCCTCTTGCTTTACTTTGCTCTATGAAGCCATCAGATAAAGAACAATGACAAGGATCAATAACGGAGCTGTGTGAATAACTGAGATTTTTATTTTTCCTGGCTCTGCCGGAAAAAATCACGAGAGAAATTCATTTGCAGTTGACCTGCAATGAATTCTTTCCAACATTTTTGGCAATCGCTTTTAAGTTAACTGTAGCATTTTCTTCAGCCTCCAATTAGATACTTTTTTTCCTCTGGCTTCAGCATCTACAAGTTTTTAATTGAAAAAATAAATTGAAAGAAATTTCCAGAAGTTAGTGGGACGGAAGCGGCGCTCATTTTTGGTTTGGCTTCCAAAATGAGAGCTTTGGGTTGATGTTGCCGGGTTTTGTTTGCAGCAGCGCAAATAATCCACTGATGTTTTCAAACCATTTTATTATCACCGCATCACGTAATTTTCTCCGAGAAAAAAATATGGCTGTGAAGGGATTTGCCAGGGCTGGTGCTGAGCTGAGAAGTGTGTAAATCCCGCCGTGCCCGCGTTCCCAGCAGCCGGGAGGGACTATTTTAAGGTTGCGCTAGAAGACAGACAATGCCTTGGGGTTGGTCAGGAAACGGAGGCAAACCAAGAGCTCCAGTTAGCGTGGCCAGCTGAAAATAAGGAGCTGAGTAACTCCAAGTTATAGAGGAAATACTCGGTTTAATACATTCATTTTGTTCCAGGAAGTGATGTCAAGCTATTGTCCATGGGAAGTGGTGGAACCCAACGGGCAGTGCGACGGCGAGGAGGTCTGTAAGTGTCGGGAAGATCCCCCCCACAGCATCTTCTATGTGACCGTGGCTGCTCACCTCCCCCCTGCGCCCACCCTCCCCTGTTAATCCCAGAACATTGTCACATGGAGACCTGAGACGCTGAGAACAACAGGACTTTGTGGAACTCATGTGGGAAACCAGGAATACAGCTGTCCCCTGGGCTCCCTTGTCATAGCCTGGCGTGCAACCAGGAGACCTGTGCTTTTCCACAAGGTTTTGGGTCTGCCACACTGAATAAATAAGATTATTTTGAACTTCCTGCTTATTTGTCCTATTTACAAGCAAGTAGGGGGAAGAAACTTTGCCTTTTTCTTTTCAGAAGGTCCTTCCTGCAATGGACAGCCACCAGGTCTTTGTCTTTACTTACCTATTCCCACTTGTAGTAGGAAGGCTGCCCCATTCTGTGGTTCTGTGATTTGATTCTATGATTCCATGATTTGATTCTATGATTCCATTATTTCATTCTCTGATTCCATTATTTCATTCTATGGTTCGATTCTATGATTATTGTGGTAAAGCAAACATCACGTTCAGGAAAGGCAGGCAAGCAAATTGAAGGGTTGGTGCCTCAAGAGCTGTTTGATAACATGACTGCAAACAGAGTAACCTTTGAAGAGGGTCATCAGGAGCCCAGCGTGTAGGAGAGTACACGGCTGGGCTCGGTACGTGGTACTAGTTGAGCTGGAAGTGTCTCAAAAAACAGTTACCAAAGGAGAAGAGGGAGGCAGTGGGAGAATGGGGCTGCTTCTGTAGAGAAGATCCCAGCAGCTCTCCTCGAGTAGGAGCTGAGCAGCTCCAGAGCGAAGCAGACACCTGTAAAAGAATGGCCAAACCAAAACTTGTTCGCTTGGGTCGCAGAATAGGCAGATTTGCAAAAACCCGTTGGCTCTGTCCCCTCATGGACACCAGACTCCAGATGGAGAGACGTGTTTCTGAACCTGCGGAAGAAGCAGAGCCACGCAACAAGGCGATGGCAGCGCCGTGGACATCTCCTTCCCCGTGGCCGTCGTTTCCGATGCCATCCCGGGCGAGGAGCCCAGGCGCGTGCTGGAATTGGCCGTAGCTTTGTTCACAGTAGGACGTGTGCTCACGCTGACCATCAGCCGGCGGATCCACCTCTTGGTGCGCCTGAAACGGAGCTTTTCATGTTCAAAGGGGATGGGAGATTTGAAGGTTTGGAGGCTGGCGCGGGGTATGAAGGTGCCTGCCTCTGATCTTCATATGCCTCAGTTCTTCCAGGAAAACCCAAGCTAATTGCTGTTTTAAAAGACTATTTAATTTTAAAACCTTCTCCCCCCCCCTCCCCATTACTAAGCCGGCACGGCTTTCATCACGGAGAAGGTATGTGCCATGTGAAGGGAGTGAGGAAACGTGAAGCGGGCTCTTGAACGGACTAAAAATAGTGTGTGGGGGGGGGACAGCCAAGGAAGTCACTTCACAGGAGATGGGGATTGAGTGGCTTCCACTCTGTGGGGCTTTGCTGAGCCCAGCTAATTAATGTTTGTAAAGCACTTTGAAGATGAAAAGCACCAATTTATCACTAAGTTTAATTATTTGCATCGCGTTACTTAAGACTTTCCCTAGCTGCCTTCAAACGCCACTGAACTCTTCCCTCTGAATGGCGAGGGAGCCGAGTTTCAGAGTTCTTCAACTCTTGTTGAAGGCAGAGTTTCAGAGGCTGGAGTGAGGACCCTGGGACAGGAGCAAAGCCCCGGTGGCACCTTGCACGGGCACCTCCTGGTCTGCAGCTGGAAGGTGAGCTACATACACCTTGACTTTGACTTTACCTGGACCTGGGGTGTTCAGAGACACCGAAAGAAGGGTTCCTGTTGAGTTCCTAATGAGTTCCAGCCCCCTTTAAATTTAAACAGCTCTTCTACGCTGGCAGTTAAACCCAGTTCTGGATGGGGCCACGTTTATACTGCACGGGCGTGTTTCTAACACATGCAATTAGTGACAGAACATGAACTTTTGCTGCTAAGGGTGTGCATGCTAATTGGCAATCCTGTTAGCTAATGCATGTCAAAACAGAGGCAAACTGAGATGCAGATGTACCAACAGGAGGAGACGTGAGGGACGTCATCGCTTAAAGAGCCACCTCTGCTTTTTGGAAGAGGAGGGCTTTAAACAGGACTAAATTCATTGGGCAGCTCCTCAGATGGGGTCAACCACCGTGATGCGATAGGCTGCAAAGTTCATGGTGAAACAGGCCAATATTGTTCGCGCTGATGCGGCCAATCTTGGCTCTTTTCTCAGGTGAAACAGTTAAAAGATCCCTCATCACATTATTACACCTGTCTTTGCGAGCGAGGCGTTTTACTTCTTCAAATAGCATCCCTAGGGGACGTTTAATTCTGAGTGATTTTCTCATTAAAAAGTATGGTTCCGCTCGCGAGGAGCAGAATGTCCTGGTAAAATAGGACGTGACGGGGCCAGAGATTTATGGGTTCGACACAAGGATTGAAATCTTGATTACCGAATAGAAGTGTCTGCAGAATTAATGATAACTTTGGGTTCTCCACTCGGCTCAGTGGGATGCTGCTCATCATTTTCCGATGATTAAAGAGGAAAGTGTTCCTTAGTGTTTCGGCAGCTCTAATCAGAAACGCAGCGTTAGCTGCAAGGGTGGAACGGCGTCATCAGGCAGAGATAACTCGGGGTTTCGCCCGAATCGCACTTGGAATTAGCTCGGGAAACTCCCGTTTGCTGCAGCCTCCCTGCACCCCCTGCTTTAGCTGCAGGGGAGAACACTGGAACGTGGGGGGCGTCTCTAAATCTCACATTTGCTCAGGAAAAATGTTTGCTCCCCAGTCACTGGCAGTAGAAACTGACCCTCTGCTTCTGGGAAGAGATTCCAAGGGCCTGGCAGGGAAGGCTTCCCGGGACAGAGAACCGATTTTGCGCGCAGGAGCGAACGTTTGCACGTGTCCTTCTTTGGGGAGGACCCTCTTCTGCAGCACCACCAAGTCCCTTAGTCAAGAACTGGGACGGGATCTTCTTATTTACCGTGAACAGAAGCAGCGGGGCGCTTCGGTGCTGGGTGACGAGTCCATGCGGGTACCATTTCTTTCCTCCTTTTTCTCCGCAGTGCAGATTCCCGTTAGACATTCTGTGCCCGCTTCACGCCCACGATTCCCGCGGAAATCAATGGAAGTCCCGCGTGCGGGAAGAGGCACGGGAAGCGCGCCGGGGATTTGCACCACGGATTAAGAGATTCCCAGTGCTGATCAAAGAGGAATTTTGTCCGAGGTTTTGTAAAGCACTTTTGAATCCTTCTTGATGAAAGGCTCTATAAAAATGTAAAGCTGCTGTTGTTGTTGATGTTCCCTTGGTACGCAACGGGAGAGAAGATGCTGAAATTAAAGCCACGTATATTAATAGTGAGTAAGGAATAAGCAAATTCTCCTAGAATTTGATCTGCCTTTCATCGTGCGCACTTGGTCTCCCATTTTCGAGCAGGGCACAGCAACGTCCTGGAAAATCACGGCCTTGAACTCCACCAAGCCGCAACTGCAGATTATATATTATTATATATAATTTTGGAAATCTGTCTGGGGTACACCACAAGGCAAGAATAAAAGGAAAAGCGTAAGGACATTTGTATTTGTCAGCGCCTCCCCAGACGGGGCCCTGAGGATACGATATTCTTAGAATAAAGCTTTCATTTCACAGCGCATCGGTGGGAAAATTAACAAGCTCTCCTCGTACTGTTCCATAATTCATTTTCTTTGTTTTAGATATTGAGCTGAGCTGGTACAGGTACTTACTTAGATGGGGGAGATTTTGAACACAGCTTTGGATCCTGGCTGGTTTGGGCTGGTTGGTTTTGTTTTGCTTTTTTTCCTCTCTTATCCTGCCACTTCGTGGTATCTAAATAAGACGATGTCTCCACTTTTTTCAGCACTTGCCTTTTAAATGGGAAGTGCCAAATTCTACTATAAATACATCAGAGCAAGCTCACTTCAGGGAGCGCAAGGGATGAAACCACATCTCCTCCAGCACCAGGAGCGATGTTCTTTCCGTGGAGGAATGAGTCTGCTCGTCTCCAGTTGGCAGTCGGAGACCAAGACACCAGAAAGCTCCGAGAGAAGTTGCTTGGGGTGAGACCAGCCACCACCTCTGCTCCAGCTGAACCTCAGCCAGCCTTACAGTGACAGCAATTATTGCTGCTGTTTTATGGGAGTACAAAGTTACATTTTTGCCCAGAATCACCCAAACGCAAAGGTAATGCTCTCAACTCTATCTTCTATCAAGAAGTGCCCTGTGTCCTTCAAAGTCCGGAAGCAGAAAAAGGAGGCTGTAGCAAAGCTAACTTTTCTCACTGGGAAAACTCCTGCTAGAACAGCAAAAACATCCAAACCTGGAGAAAAATGTCACCCGTCTCCTCCAGTTCTGCTCATTTTGGGGCAAAAAGCAACAGTTTGGATGTGTAAGTATGTGTGTATAGTAGCAGGAGAGTGGCGAAGGTGCTGCGCCCCTTGAAGCCGAACAGCTTGGTCAGGAAAAGGTTGCCTACATCCTTCTTCCCTCTATAAAAATTAATTTTTCGGGGGGAAACATGGTTTTCCTGGTACAAAGCAGCCTGTTAGGGACTTGCTCAACTTGGGCTTGCTTCCACTTGACTATTTCCTTTGGCTACACCTATAGAGCGTTTTAGAAAATGGAATCCCCCAAAAGTACCATTCTGTCCATCTCAGCAATGCTGAGCCAGAAGGAAGACACAGTTTGAGACACCACCTGTCCTAAATAATGAGAGAATTACCACTTTTAAATGCTCTGGCAGCCGAGGGGATTGATGCAGGTGGAAGATCTCTTCTTCCCCATCCTATCTGCAACTACCAAGTCAGTCTGCAGTGGACATGCCTCACTCTACAGCAAGCGGGAGAGACAAAATCCTCTTCACCTCGGTGCCCGTGCTCCTATAACCGTGCACGCTTTGAATATTTGTGCACGTCTCAGAGCCCTGTCAAATTCCTGAAAGCAGTGGGCTCCAAAAGTTGAAGCGAGAGCAAGAAAAAAATACGGTACTGTGGTTTTTGATGGGTCTGCTTTGTGCCACCCCTGCAGCCGGCCACGAAGCAGCCCCAGTGCTGCCTTTGATGTCTGTAAAATGTATTTTTCATCTGCTGGCTCTCGTCTGAAGGGTGTTTGGCAGGGTACCTGCGAATGGCGAGGTTGCCTCCTCTGCGCCTTTCACTGTTTCGCTACCGCTGTTGTGTCACCTCTTATTTTTCTCCTGCGTAAAGCACCGTCTGAACCTCCGGAATCCTTTCTCGCAGCGCCCTTCCTGTGTCTCTGAACATTATCGTCACCTTCTAGACCTCTGCTCTGGCTGCTATTAATTTTTGACGGCGCAGGGATGAGTGTAGCCAGACCTGGACAAAGGGTTTTGAACCCAGGCACGTCTCTGCATTTGCAAATGTTATTATAGTGTTTTTAATTACAAAATCTTGATGGCAACCTCTACGATGGGGACGTGGTACAAAGCCACCTTGCTGCCTGCGCTGGGAAAGCTTTGTGCTCTACCAGCAGCCTTGTTTAGCAGAACTGCCGGCTATTTCTGAGCAGAGGAGATGACAGCACCACAAGACATCCATGAGCTGCTTGCTGGGACCTCTCCCGTTAGCGAGTGGATCTTGCTTGGTGCCAGCTTTTCACAAAAACCAGCTAGAAACCAAGGGGACCATCCACAGCCTTTGCTCGGTTGGTCCCTTGGATGTCCATCACCAGAGGACAGAAATCTGTCTTTTCAAGGAAAGTGAGAAACAATTTTTAGTGGTAGAGGTTATTAAAAAGGGTGATGTTCAAAGCTGGTAAAAGAGTTGGAAATGATGCCAACTTGTCGCTGACTGAGGACTGGGGGTTGTCCATCCTGGACCAGCTTCAGCAGAAGCAGAGGGACAAGTTTGGGCTGTAGCACTGTGCCAGCCTCTAGCAGGAGGGAAGGAGTTTGTTTGTCATCGATCCTGGTGGTGACATGCTTTGATTTCCTCAGTGCTCTGAACCAGGTTTGGGGGTTTTCTTTTGCAAACTTTCTGGAAGGATTTCCCTCATTTCCATCTAGTCACCAGCTACTAGTGTTAAGTTTTTGGCAGCTGAGAAGTTATTCTAAGCCATTCATCTGCCTGGATTGAGGCTTTTGTGAGGCTGTGGAATGTCAACAGAGCCCATAAAGCATCATTTCCCAAATTGTTCCACCATTTCTGACAGTCCGCAGGGTCATGACCCCATCCAGATCAAACCTTCATCTCACCTAGCCCTCAGACTGCCAGCTGCAGGCTCCCGCTCAGGCGTGTGGCCTGTTTCTTCTGGTTCTGGCCATGCAATGAGCAGATCCCAGCAGCCAGGTCTTAGCACGTGGGTCTCTGCCGAGATGCCTCTGCACGGAAGGGCTGAGATCCTCAGGGTGAAGGACCAGCTGTCCTCAGGGTGAAGGACCAGCTGTCCTCAGGGTTTTTGGGTTCAGGAATGGGAGAGCAAGTAGGCAAATGGGAAGGGAGAAGCATTTCAAAGCAGCACATCCTGGACCAGGCTGCCCAGGGAAGCTGTGGATGCTCCATCACTGCATGGAGCCAGGCTGGACGGGGCTTTGAGCAACCTGCTCTGGTGAGGTAATGGCTACCCCGAGCTGCCCTGACTGGGCACAGCTGGCAGAGCCTGGGATGTAAGAAATCACTTCCTGCAGCGTTTTCCTTTTATTAAAAAAAAGCATTTAGAAGCTTTTCCTTTCTCAAGGATCTTCTTTTTAACTCTGTGCTCTCCTTCACGACACTGGGCAGCCTGGCTGAGCGCACGGCCCTGGCCAGGGGGAATTTTCTTGGGATACAGGTGTTTGCCATCCCAGCGCATCAGCCGGATGATGGAGCCGCAGAAATCTGAAACATCACTCGGATAAAAGTCAAAACCACCTCAGAGGAAGGCCGGGTCCTCCTTCCCTGTTGGGGCTCTCCTTGGTGCTCCTGCTTTTTGCTTTGTTTGTTTGTTGCAGAGGAAAGTGTTCCAACAAAGGGATTAACACCCAGGTTTGTGTCTGAAGTGCCTGAAATGAGCGATTAGTTCTGTTTTGTTTCTTCACGGGGGAAAAAAAAAAAGTGATTTGGGTCAAATGTTCAGCTGAAGCAAAAAGAAATCGTTTTCATGGTAGCAGCAGCAGGCTCCATTTACAGCCCCGCATTTACAGGTCTCTCTTTTAGAGTGCCTGGTTTTCCTAAGAAAACCTGTTTTTTTCTCTAGTCAGAGACAACCTTTTCCTTGTGTAAAATTCTGTCATAACTTAGAAAAAAAAAACCAATGGCAACCACACGATTACTGTTCCTGTCTTTGCCGTCCTAACCGGCCTGCGTTTGCCATGTGGGCGCCCAGTTATGCCTCGGGAGAAGCCATGTACCCCATAAAGAATTTAGTTAATTTTCAGTGTTTTCCCAAGTCCTGGAAAAGAACAATGCGCTTTTAACAGGTCTTTCATCAAGGAGTTAATAGCCAGATGAAGGTTCTCTTTTCATCAGCTCCTAAGTGATGCTCCATTTGATTGAAGAAGATCAAAAATGATGATCAGAAAGTAAAAGGGGAGTTTTAAAGGCAGCCTTTGTACAGTATCTTAACTGTCTCGCTCCTGTCGTTTCAGAACTATCACTGCGTTTCTTTCAGGATTGGCGAAAAAAAAAAAAAAGTAAGTATGAAGTTCTTGTGAACCGCCAACACTTGCCTTCCTCTTTAATTCTCAAAACCCTTGCGCTGATGGGGGGCAACATTCCTCTGCCAGACAGTGCCCGGGTCCCACGTGAAAGCAACGCCAACCGTGGCAAAATGATTAGAGCCTCTATGGACAGAGACGTAGCCCTGCTGTGCAGGGAAACTGAGGCACAGCAGGACCAAAGACCTGGCACCATCAGGAGCGAGTCCATCCCGCGGCTGGAATCCTTCCCCTGAAGCGAGCCCTTGCATGGAAGTGTGCCTTCAGTCCAGGAGCCGTCTGGGTTTCCAGTGCCCAGAACTCCATAGCTTCTCATCGTCCTGCAGAGAATTAGAGAACGTCCCGTTCCATCTGGGGCCGGGTTTAATGAAGCCCTGGTGCACTGTGTTTTCAGAGCACCTCAAAAAGGGCACGTTTTATTGCAGGTGCTTTGCACAACCTTCGCTGGGATGAGATGCGATGGAAAGAGGATAGCGAAATATGGATCGATGCTACCGCGCTTCCGCAGTTCCGAGGACCGGTTATCTGAAGAGCTGATCCTCAAAATCAGTTCTCCTTTCAGCAGGATGGATAAATAAATCAGCAGAAGAGCCAGTTAATGACTCACTGTTGTAAATTAAATGGAATTTGTTATGAATGTGATTCACTGAAACTTTCCTAACAAATCAATTTGTTTCAATCACACTGTAATCCAATAATAATGTTTAGCATTTATATGGTGCTTTCAATAGCTCATGAAACTTCCCAAGCATTAATTGCCTGCGTTTCACAATAATTTTGGAAGCTGCTGAGCTGGGCTGTCTCTCCCCTACAGATGAGAATGCCCAAAGAGCTTAAGGAAGCGTTCGAGCCTCTTGAAAGTGTTCTTATGTCTCCGATTTCCCTTTTCTTGGTACCTGCCCTCAGCCCCGGTGCGCAAAGCACAACCATCTCTGTAAGCAATTAGAAAATTTGTGGAAGTAAAGGCCACCAAAGCCCATTAAACAGGATGATGTGGGAATGGTCTGTAGCTCGGGGACTCACTAAATGACAGACTTCCAGAAGCTGGAGCTTGCTAGTGGAAGAAGATCCCTTATAGCTGCCCGTTTACTTAATGTACTCTTTCTTTAGGTGCTTGCTAATGGTTGCTGTCAGAGACAGGATGCTGGGGCAGACACACCTCTGGTCCAGCCCTGAACAGCTCTTCTTATGTTCCTCTAAGGATTTGGGTGGAATACCAGCTGAAATGGGGCTGTGGCTCTAAGAAGCTGACATCATGATGTCTGTGGAGTGGTTTGGCTTGGAAGGGATCGTCAAAGCTCACCTTGTCCAACCCCCCTGCAGCGAGCAGGGAGATCTGCAACCAGAGCAGGTTGCTCAGATGACTGGCTTTCCCTCCTTGCTCTGGGCCTGCCATCCTGAACTGCAGATGAGCAGCAATGCCGCCTGCCCTCGGTCTTCTGCCCTCGCATCTGCACCCTCTGCACTGAGCACGGTATCGCTTGGAGGAGAAAACAAATGTTCAGCTCCCTGCTCATGGCAAAGCACTGATGTCTGGTGCTCCCTGCTGAGGACCTTCTCGCTGTGGGCTTCGCGGGCAAATAAGTCACCTTGATGCCAATACATGTCCCCGTTTCCTGATGCGACGCAGAAATCGTATTGCTGCTGCTTATCAGCTCGTAGCGCTCGCTTAATGGGCAGCTCTGCTGCTTCAGCCGGGCAGTAGCGAGAGCAACATCACAGTGATAAGGGCAGGAGAGTAAGCATCCATCCGCGGGTCAATTAGTAACGTTAGAAAAGAGGCTCTGAAATAACCCCGGCAGTAATACGTTCATTCTTGTGCATGTGTCCAGAGCTGTTGCTTGGCGAGTATGGAACAAGGGAAAGAACAAAGAATTAGGGACATGTTCTTTTTTAGATACACCCCCAAACCTCCCTTTAATAACGATCTCTCTCACGGCCCTAGCAGCTTTTCCCTCCAAACTCTGCAGATGGTATCTGCAGTCGCTTTTAGGGACGCTGGGTTTGGAGCCAACCCTCCGTTCTTATCAGCCGTGGCCAAAGCTTGGCCTATCGGCACCAGACAGGTAGAACTTTGAGCTCAAACACCCACCCCTAAGACACTTCTCACCAAAGAGAAGTAAGACTCCCCTGGCAGCCCTTGCAGAGGTGAGAGGCTTCCCTGGCACGGGGACTTGGCCATGGCAGGGCAGGCAGGGACAGCCCTTCGCAGAGCTGCCGAGAGCCCACAGCTCCTGGCGTGCGGCAAACCGGCCCCCGTTCGAAGCCCGTGAAACTACACCGGCTCCTATTGCCTAGGAGCTGAGCGAGGGATCCAGCGGGAGAGCTCTACCTCGGCCCAAACAGTATTTTAGAGTCACTGCTGAGAATCTTTCTTGTATGGAGCCTTTGTCATTTCACGACAAGGATTTTGAGGGATAATTTTATTCCAAAGGTCCACGTGACAGCGCGCTCCGTTGTCCTGAGGAGATGGGTTCACGTGGTCCTTGCAGCTTGCCCTGGGACAAGCCGGGCAACACCTGGCTATCAAATGCTGAAGGAATTGTCCTTTCTCATTCTACAGCCTCTTTTTTTTTTTTTTTCTAATTTGAATCACTATTTTCTATCATTTCCTTCTGATGTGTCTTTAATCTCAATTTTAAACGCCAGTTGTTTTGCTGGTCTTTTCCCCTAACTCCTCACTTCATAGTCCTCCCAAGCCAGCAGCAGGCTAAACCTCCTGAATTCCTGAAGGTCAGGCAAGCGTTTGGAGACCCGTGGTCTGCGATGTAAACCGAGGGCCCCGAGAACAGCTACAGCCCCCACTGCAGCTGGCACTGATCGGCAAGCATCTCATCAATGGGAACAGTAGCACATTCACGGGCGAGAGATATTATCTTGGCATATAAATAATGAAAACCTCTAAAGCGCTCCCAGATGTTGGAAACAAGATTCCTTCTGGGCATGTGAAGAATTTGCTTAGGGGGAAAACAGAGCAGCCACACAAAAATGGAGAGCTGTTTTTCGGTCCGAGGAAGTGCTGTTTATGTGAAAGCACTGCTAAAAAAAAAAAGAGAAGAAACACCTCTATGACTTGGCCCCTCAGCTGGCAGGTACCTGCAGAGAAGACATCTGGGCTAGTCGGGTGATATTGCTGCGTGATTGTCTCTGTGACGAAAGAGGCCCTGCTTTCCTACAGCTGCCAAACACCCCGCTTACAATCAGGTTTTCAGCATGTCCTGGAATCTGGGCTTCCCTGAGAAAAACGAGCTTTGTGATCTCTTATAATGACAGCTTATTCCGTGAGATAAGGCTGGGGGAGGGGGGAAAAAAAAAAGAGAGAAAAAGAACAATTAACAATTAATTATTTCTCATGAGAAAATGCTTCAACTCACAGTCCAAGCAAGTAAAACTTCTTAACAGTTAACGTTTGGACTTTTTAGAGAAAAGCAAACTTTACAGAAAATTTATAGTTACGGCCAGTTTTCTTAGCCTTTTGGCAATCGAAACGCAATTCATTTACGCAGCTTAGTCTGCTTAAACTCTTTTTTCTTGCTGATCCAAGCTACTCACTTGAGTATCTTACTCCTGGGAGCATGGACCAACAGGTTATGAATAGGCTGATAAGAAGTCACCCTCGTGAACACAATCCTTGTGCAGAAGTGTTATTGGTGCAAACCCACCTGGAGGTATCAGTGAGAAAAAAATGAACTATTGCTTAACCTTGTTGCCCTTTTTTCTCCCAAAGCCATGGAGGAAGGGTTCACCTGCCAGGTGAAGTAGCAGAATGGTGGTAGAAAACTGAGGGTGGGATGGGGCAAGGCTCAAACCGGCCAAGTGCAATGCCTATCGTGGGGATTAGATCTCTGATGGACATCAGACCTCTGGGCACTGTCACCATGGTGAGGCCACTCCTGGTGCCTCATCTGGAGTCTCAGCAGGTTTTGGAGGTTCTTGCACTTCCAGTAGTTGTGAAGAGGGACCGTGACCGGACCCTGCAGGGATGTATGCACGTACTTTGTGTCTCCTGGAAGCTGCAATGACTCCAGTCTCATTTGGAAAGATTTTGTTGGATGATGTGGTATAATGCTCAGGAATGCGTCACAAGCCTGTTTCCTGTGCTGGAATAATCTGTAGGTGGCAAGAGGACCTCAAAAATGGTTCAGAGACACCCAGGCACAAGGCTCGGTGTTGTGGTTTGTGTTTGTTCCCAGCCTGAACTCTCGTGACCTAGAGTGCAGGGGACAATGGCAGCACATGGAGAGGCTGGCCATGAGGTTACGCACCACAGATGTGAGGTACTGCCTCCATCTTGTGCTTCAGGCTCCATCGGCACATCTGGGGCTCTGCTCCAACATCTGGGTGCAGCGCCAAGCCGTATCCTCGCTGCGTATCGGCCTGAGCCTTGGGTTCGCTGTGGTTTCCATGGAATAGAAAGGCAGGCGTGGGCTGGGCAGGAGATGTGCTGCCTTTCCAAGGGGCTTTCACCCTGGGAGCAGGACCTCCTGGCCAGCCTGGAGGAGATATTCCCCAATTCCCCATCTAATGCTGGAACAACAGCACTTCTCTACCACACGGAAAACTGAAACAAAACCGATTAAGAAACCCGACAGCTTGACTGAGCTATATCAGCCCATCATCTCTTCACTGGAGAAACTGCTATAAGACATGTTGCAATTTGGCTTTGGCAGGAGAATTCCACCGTCCAGCTCCAGCAGAAGCCCTTTTCCCAGACCTGCAAGGCACCGACATTTTGCGCAGCTGGGGCCATGTTATGGATCTGAATTGAGAGGGCGGCAGAACTGCGGGTCTGCGTGTGGTTTTGACACAGAAATCGGTCACGGGGAAGGAATTCTGCCTGAAGAGCCTGTCTCTGCCCCCCCACCCGGCACGTCGCATTTGGACGGAGAAGATATGGGTGAAGCTGTTTCAGAAGAAAGCCCTGACTTTTGTGTACTTCCCCTCCTTTTACATTGCCGGATAATTTAATGTGATGCGTGGGGGGAAAAAAAAATTTAAAATGTGGTGTTTTATCAGCTCTGTGTTCAAGCAGGTGGAGCTGTGTTTGGGATGAAGGACAGCGCTTAATTTAAGCTTTCTACCATAGCAGCAATTCTAAATGACAGCATTTGTATCAAGAGCGGCTCTTCCCAGCAGTGCTGCTATAAAAATACTGGAACAGCGGTGATATTATTACAGATCTGCTCCCGGAACAAAAGTCCCGCTGTAAGAAAATCTCTGATTTCGAAAAATCCTCGCTGGTAGGAAACGTGCCCTCGGTCCCCGTACTGGTAGGGCTTGGAGGATGGCAAGTGTTGTGAGAGCTTCAGGGCAAGCAAAGGTGGAGAAATGGGGTCGGGAGCAGTTCTGAGGGTAACAGGGCAAGGCTGGGAGCTCGGCTGAGCTTTCCAACAGCCCTTGGTGCACCGTGTATGGGAACACGCTGGGGTGTTGTACAGCTTGGGGTGTGGGTAGGAGCAGGAGGGACATCCCCCCGCTCCCCCCAGGCAGGAGGGGCAAGGTCCTGCTGCAGGGCAGGTCCCCTTTGCTTGGGGGAAGAGTTTAATTTGGTGCCTGCATGAATCAGGAGGAGAACAAACAATTAGCCTGCGCCTGAAGCTGCCGGCTTTCCCATTGCCGGTGATTCAGCATCTTCTTCCCTGCCCACTCCCCACCGCACCAGGGCCAAGGATGGGGCTGACATCGGCCTCTCCCCAGCAAAACGGCTTGAGATGTCCTCAGCCCACACACTGCATGGGCTTGGGCTTCAGGAAACCATCCATTTCTCATCTGTAATGAGAAGTGACCAACCTCAGCCCCATTAGCCCAATATTAACATGTTCGAGGCAATGGAAGCCGCAGCCTAGAAGAGTCATTTCCGCTCTCCTGGGTTTTGTGGTGGGACTCAGAGTGGTTCAAACCAACGTGACTGCAGGAGTGCAAGCGCCTGTGCTGGTGGGCTGGGCAAGGCGTTTTGTGCCAAAGTTTGTTCATCCTTTCTCCTCGCGTTGCATCCAAGAGATTTTTTTAATTACCCTGATGTTTTTGTCTCCTGACACTGCCCTGCAGGTCACCCCGCTCTCCAATTACTGCTTGTGTGAGGAAGTGCTGCTTGACACTGCCCTCAATTTCTTTTTACTTTATTTCCATTTGCGCTTATCTGCGATGGAATGAAAGTATGAACCACGTCTGAAATTGGCCATTAGGGTTTTTACGTACTTTAATTAGTATTCTTTTAAGAAAGCCCATTTCTCTCTCTTTTGTTTTGTTTTGTTGGGGTTTTTTTTTGAATTCTGGTCCATTTATAGCTGGTTCTTCCTACCCTCATGAGTCTTAGTTTTCAAACTAACCTCTCCAGTTCTTTCCCGAATCTTCCTGGTGCCATAGTAATTTCCTTACAATGAGGTGACCAGGAATTAATGAGTAATTTACTTCATCTTCCTCTGATGATATTTTGAGCACCAGGCTGTGCAGGAAACAGTTTTCCTTTTGAATTAAAGGCTGCTGTGCCCTACCTGAGATCTGCAGAGGCTGAGAGCTATGTTTAGGTGCACGCTGCGGGGTGAGGAGGAGGATGGTTGAGCATGAGCGGCGTGACCAGGCTCGGAAGCTGGTGCAGGACACCATGGGTCACTCGGCTCTTCTTGTCCCTCACTTCACTCAGTGTTTGCTCAGCACTGGAGGGGGACTTCACAGGGGAAACGATCGGAATGCATTTAGCTGAGTTTATCCCTGTGGGTTTTTCATACCTGTCCTGTCCCAGAAATGTGTCCCGTGTTCCCTGGTGACCCCATGGGAAGGCAGCTCTGAAGGAGGTGAAGGTCAGTGGAGGGTGCGGAAGTGGTTGCCAGCCATAAGTTGGTTTCATCCGGGTCACTCTTCCTCCCCGCGCCTCAGGGATGAGAGGACAGGGAGGAAGAAAGTTTCTCAAGCCCATCTCAAGCCACCCGAGATTAGTTGCAGAAGGGCAATCCTTCAGCTGACTCATCAGATGGCATCCCAGGGAGTCCTCTTACCCTCTTGCTGACTCCCATGGAGAGGAGCAGGTTAGGCTGGCTGGCTTCAGCCCAGGGAGGCAAATCGACCGACCTTAATTGAAAGTGGGTGTCAGCCCACACCGAGGCTCCGTGTGATCAGTTTAAATGAAGATACTTTCCATGGCCGGTCCCGTGAACCGAGCTGGCTTTCTGCTGACACAGACACCGCATGAAGGACCGGGGAGACCCGAACCCCGACCAGCCTGGATGCACACAATGGGTGGAGGCAACCCAGGCTCACCCCTGGGAAGAACGCTGAGGTCGCAGCCTCCTTAGCGCAAACCACTCAGCTCCTTCCCAGTTGACTGGTCAGCTTCATCTGCAGCCAGCGTGGCTTCTCCCAGGCCGGGTTATCCATGTCGGTGTCACTCCTGATGCACGGTTGTCCAAGCAGCCCATGAGCACCTTCCAGGCGGAGGACCGCACCGCCTGCCCAGCCAATCTCCTCCAGCACTCCCAGCAGCCCTGCTAGTACCAAATGCTTTCTAATCTCTACCCTAAGGTGTCCTCGCTGCAATTTAAACCCATTTCTTCTTGTTCTACCTGCCGAGTACAGTGGGGTTTTTTTCCAGCTTTTCCTCACAGGTCATGTTTCCAAGACCTTTGATTATTAAGACTGTCCTGTTGCCCCATTTTTTTTCACATCTTTCTTGAGGGCCAGTGCTCAGACCTGGACATGGCATTCCTTTAGTAACCAGGGGAAACAAACCTTCTATTTATGTAGTTCAATCTGATTTACTGCCCATGTTTTGGTTTGGGGAAATTAACGATATTTTCAAAGCTTGGGCTGGACAATGCTGATGTCACTGAGAAAAAAAAAAGTGCAAGCAAGTGTCTGGCAGCTGTGAGGAAGAGGCAAGACCTGGGGAAGAACAAAGCCATGTCCCATCCACCCATTATCACCCATCTTCTGCAGTGACCCGCTTCCACCCCAGACTTCCTGAGCACAAAGCTTGCAGGGACAACCAACAATGCAAAAGGGAATAAGAAGCAAGTGATGGTTTGCATGAGTTTACCTGAGGCGAATCAGTGTGGCGAGGACTAAATGAGCACTGTTTGTACCACAGCACTGCCTGTGCTGGGAAAGAGGTGGGCCACGTAGCTGCAGCGGCTGGAGCTCTCTCCTGGTGATGCGTAGGTAGATAGAAATCACAGGAAAGGGGAGCACATGAGCCCGTGGACCTCCCATCCAGCCAAAGCCACCTCCAAGACCCTCTCTAGTTCCACACCAGGCTCTTACAGGCACATTCGCGCAGCCTCCTCTTGTGCCCTTCCTAAACATCCTGCCATTACAAGATGTTTCTCCTCCGGGTCAAAGACCATCACTGCCAATTCAAGTGTCTCTGCGGGAGGCTGTATCTGACCCAGCGTGTTTCCAGCAAACTTGCCAACATTAATATCAAACGGGGCTCCTGCCCGGTCTTACTGTACAGACAACAAGGTCAGTGTTAAGCTACCTAGATGAGCCCCATTACAGGTGACACAAATCATACCTTGCCATTTATATATCATGAAGGGTATCACCAAGGATGTTCTCCCCAGCAAAGCTGCGTGCCATTAAACCCATGCTGCTTTCCACCAGAAAAAAACCCAAACGGTGAAGACAATAACTTTGAATAATCTCCATGGTGAGTACAAATGAGACATACCCAGGTCTTTATGTCCTCTCTCTCTGCTTTGCATGCCAGTGCAACCTAGGGACACGGTCTACAGCAATGACGAAGGGCATTAGAGCAGCTGCTTTATAGCGGAGGATGGTTTATGAGGACTTCTGCAGAGCACTGCAGATAAAACGAGGATGCTACTAGACTGTCGGATGATCCCCGTAACTGGTTAGAGCAAGGTGACCCGGGCAGGGTACCGCCACCGATACAAAAATCTGACGCCACCGTTATGTATGTAGAGCGGCTCCTACATCAAACGAGTCCCTCTCGTGGTGCCCGTGTAATTCAGCTGCCCTTCATTCCGAGCTGCCACTTCCAGGCACAAAACGGAGCAGCATTTCTGCGGGGAGCGGATGTTTTTCTTGCTCCTTCGTTGCAAATGCAACGAGAGGCCACCCTTTTTGCTGAGCGAGCGGTTTCCTTGTGTGGCCAAGTCTCGGTGTTTTCACTGGCAGGGCGAGGTGGCAGATTTTAGGAGCCACAAGAAGCAAATCATGCTTCGGATCCTGTAACAGCAGCGTTGAAGAGTTCTGCACTGAAGTACACAGCGGGGGCAATTAGATGTCTTTGCCATGGCCAGGAAAGGTCAACAGAGGTCTTGGTTGTCCACCCCAGCCCCGGAGCAAGCTTGCACAGCGTGGGGACATTCAGGTAGGTCAGCCCTGGAGCAGAAGCCAAGCTGGGAACAATCCAGAGTCTTGCACAGATTTGGCAGGGTAGGAAGTGGGTTGGTCCTGCTCCATTTCCTCCCAACAAGAGCACCAGCAGCTCATGTCCTCGTCTCCCAGTCCGTGCTTGGCTGGAGCGGTGCAAACCCCGATGCTGGTGCAGAAGGTGGGAGCGCAGCTCCTGGGATCACACCGAGAACACGGGATGTCTGCAGAGAGGTCACCTGCACAACGAAGCGTGGGACACACAGCGATGTCCTGCTATCACTTCAGCCGACCTCCCCTGCTTTCCTGCAGGCACCCCACCTGGCGTGATGAATTTGTGGGTTGACGAAGCTGTTTCTTGGCCTATTTCAGAGCCAGCTCAGGTGGGGATTATAAAATTTTCCAGAAGTGTCCCAGTTCAGAGGCAGCTTTTCATAGGCTCGAACTTGCTGCCACCGAAACCACAGTTGCCTGCAATCTCAAACGTCAGTCCGTGTTTTGAGGATCCTCAGGCTCTTCTGTGCCTGAAAGAGATCTGCTTTCCAGAGTTTGGAACACCCTCCTCCAGAAAGGAGCCCTGCGGCAGCTTGGTGATCCAAAGGCTTCCAGCAGCCTAAAAATTACTTGTGGCCGTTTTAGCTGCTTTTCCTGGGGAGGCATCTCCAAGGAGCAGGGTTTTCTCTAGACCCACCTCCCCAGCCCCCATCCAGGCACTGCCTTCTTTTTTGGAATGCTTTATTCATGAAGCATTCAACGAATACTTCAGGAGTGTTGTCATAGTTATTCTTATCTCCTTCCTCAAGCAGAGGGAAATCACTTGTAAACATTTCCAGCTTCACTCCCCTTTGCTTAGATTAGCAAACTGACCAGTACGTCACTGCTCCTGGTGATAAGCTCCAAACACTCCTTCCAGGAGAGCATGGTCAGACCTACACAGCTTCTTTGTCTCTCTGTCATGCTGTTCCAACATGAGGCAGTTTCTGGCACCGTCTCACCTGCAAGCGGTGAGGAGCCCTACCAACAAATCGACATCTCTTTTGCTCAGCGCTGGAAGCCATGCCATCGACGCCTGGGATTTTTGTCCCCAGCCTCACGTGATCTGGGTTGGTTTCAGATTTTTTTTTTGAAAGGGGCAGTTATCCCAGTTTCCTTTCTTCGGAGCTCATGGCATTTCACCAGTCCAAAGAGACAGCCACCTCCCATTGCTTCTGAGGAGACGGGAGAGACCTTCTGCTGGAGGAGCTGCCTGCCAACGATGCTGCCCGTGGGGGGGAAGGTGGGTGTCTCCTTCCATGGCTTTCTGTGGGTACCTCCTTGCTGGCCTGCTGAACACTGCGTCTCTTGCTTCAGCATCGCTGTTGCAGAGATCTGCTTCACTCCCAGCTGCCACTTCTCTCCTTCCTATAATTTTGTGCCACAATTTCAGGCTTTGGACTGCGAGCCCAACTGTGCCTTAAAAAGTGTTGGTTATTGTCCACCAAAGAGTGTGTTCTGCCCTGCAGGAGAAAAGCGCTCATGGAAACAGAAATGGGATCAGAAATCTGATAGATCTCCTTGGATTCTCACATTCCGCCTTTCTGCTGGCCTTCACGGCCAGAAGCTCCTCACCTCCTCGTCCACCACCAGCAGCCTAGAGCAACCTTCAGCCTACGTTCAGGACTGCGTGGGCTGTTTCCACCCTCCCCTGAGACTTTGTGGGTGCTGAGCCCGTGTCCCACAGAGCCCATCACAAAGCCCTTGGTTTCCACCAGCGCCCGCAGCAGCCCGGGGACCAGCCTCAACCTGGTGAAGATGGTGCGCAGAGATTATCTCCCATCTGGCACGGATGCACGTGTGGGAGATTAAACACAGAAAATCCAGCAGCAGCGACAACAACAACAAACAATTCCATAATAGTTCTCTTTCTGTTCTTTTTTTTTTTTTCCGAAGGAAAAACGCATTGACCGTCTAATTTGGATTCATAAAGGAAACCTATTAATGAAAGGCTTCAAAGAACTGTCTCAGAACTTTTAATCAGTAGTTGCGTTTTAGCATGGATTAGAAGAAAAAAAAAAAAAGCAGAGGGGGCTGGGTGGTGGGCTTTGTTGTTGTTGTTTTTTGTGGGTTTGGTTTAAAGCATCAGACTATTTGAAAGTGGGCTGGGTGAGGGAGCCCAGCGGGGAGCCTCTTCTCGCCCACCTGGAGAAGAGGCCCCCTGAATGCTTGTTTTCATTCGCACGGGCCTCGCTGGCTCTTCAAAACCCTTTCCACCCGTTGCCAAGGCAACGCGGAGCCGGATTGCGGCACACGGGTGTTACGCATCAACTGGTGTGTTGCACTTAACCGCAATAAATAAGCAAATAAACATGGAAAATGGCCACGGGCCAAAGAAGGGCACTGTCTTTTATCGTGGACATCTAACATTTATAGGGATTTCAAAGAGGCTGCCAGGCGCATCGGGAAAGAGGCAGTTGATCAAAAAAGGAAAATGCATGTGCACGCACAGCCCGTTCTTCTCATTTTAATGGGTCTTCTTGCTTGAATAAAGTGGAAGGAGCTGGGTCTAGAACGTGCAATCCTGCTTGCGAGCTGGAGGTACCTTTTCATGCCATTTGATGGCTTTTAGCTGGGCCTGGCTCTTCAGCAGAGCTCAGCTTCGGCATCAGTGTCAGTATCAGTGTTAACATCAGCATTCACATCAGTGTCAACATCAACATCAGTGTCAGCATCAACATCAACATCAGTGTCAGCATCAATATCAACACCAGCATCAGCATCAACATCAGCAGCTGGTTTCCCACCAGGCCTGCACACCACCCAAGCTACAGGTGGAGGTGCTGAGTGCTAACAGAATAACCACCACGGCAGGTGCTATCAATCTGGCTTTCAGGGCCAGCTGCTCCTTGGCTCTCACTTGAGTCATTGATACTGCAGTGATACACACCCCAGCTGAAGGGATAAAAGACCATGGGTCTGAGGTTGTGGTTTCCAGGCAGTGTGAGCAACCAGCCTTGTGCAGAAAGATGTCTGGGGAGATACCGCAGGCTGTGATCGAGGATGAGGATCAGCACCTGAAGCCATGTGGGTGAAGGGAATGGTCTCCAGCGCTGCCTACCTGCCTGAGGTCCCTGGCATCAAGGGGTAAGAGCTATGATACCTTGTCAGATTATTGGAGAACAGCTGAGGAAAAACGTGGTGTCCCTGGGAATATTTGTAGTGAGTCCAGCTACGTACGGCTGCAAAAATAGTTTTCCTTTCGGCTCAGGAAGGGAGGTGCTGGCTGCAGCTGCTGGCAAGGGAAGAGGGAAGGGAGTGGGACTACGCTGTGTCATGCAGGGCCAGGGAGGTGATTGTCCCTCTGTACTTGGCACTAGGGAGCCTGCCCCTCGAATCCTGGGGTCAGGGTTGGGCCCCTCTCTCCAAGAAGGACCTTGAGGGGCTGGAGCGTGGCCAGAGACGGGTAACGAAGCTGGGGAAGGGTCTAGAGCAGGAGTGTGGTGAGGAGCAGTGAGGGCCTGGGGGTGTTGAGCCTGGAGAAAGGGAGGCTCAGGGGAGAGCTTCTTGCCCTTGACAGCTCCCTGAAAGGAGGTTGGAGTGAGGTCGAGTGGTGTCTTCTCCCAGGGAAGAGGTGACAGTGCAAGAAGAAAGGGCCTCAAGCTGCATCAGGGGAGGTTTAGGTTGGACATGAGGAAAAAGCTCTTCCCCAAAACAGTTGTGAAGGGCTGGCCCAGGCTGCCCAGGGAATCACTGGAGGGGTTTCAAGGCTGTGGAGATGTGGTGCTGAGGGATGTGGCTTAGTGGTGGACTTGAATATGCTGAATTAATAGTTGGACTCAATGATCTTAAAGTTCTCTTACAACTGAAATGATTGTGTGATTCTCTGCCGTACCGTGACGCCCTCGATCGAATCCCCTCTTTAGCTAACACCTTCTGCCTCGTGGCTTAGAAACAAAACAGAAAAGGTGGTGTCATGCCACGCCAACCACCTCCTTTCTCCTTGCTTCACCTTGTAAGCCCTGCTTGTAGCTTCACCTGGGTCCCTGTCAGCACACAGGGACCCAAATGTGGGTGCTCCTGCCCAGCTCCCTGAACTCCTCCATCCCTTGGGAGCCTTGTGGTGCAGAAAGCAGCAGGAAGGCTGTTTGTCCTACTTGGGGTGCATAGTTCAAGCCTGTGCAAAGTTCATGCTATCAAACTGTGGTAGTTTTGACCGTGTGTGTGTATGATACATCCAGTGTGTCACCAGGTCCCCTCAGCATGTGGTGAACAGCACCACGTGGCTTTCTCCAGCCCATGGGTTCCTCTGCTGCTCTCACAGCTCCCTTTTCTATGAGGACATACAGTGCTAGCAGCTCCTCCAGCATGGCAGCTCTGTTATTTGAAGCTCCCAAATGTTAGTGTGACATGGACCTTCCAGACGCAAAGATTCAAAAGCGTTCTGGTACCAGATGAGGGGACATGCATGCCTGGGACATGATTCCACACGTCTGTATTGTTGTATGTTGCATTAGATAGTTTTATATCCACCAGATACCTACTCTTCTACATCCCTATACTCAAACATGTAATGCCTTTAACATGTAGACGTACCTGCCAGATGGACCAACCACGCCAGGTATTTAAGGGCTGAGCCTTCAGATGATGTGTTTGGTTCTAGTTCGTATTTTCATTTCATTTCACTTCTTAGGTGAGCTGCAACCTTGTTTATTTAGGACTTTCAAATAGGTAGCTATATATAACTGTGATTGCTGAAATGAGTGTAAACATCATTAAAAAATGTATCTCCTTGTGCAAGCTCTGTAACTGTCACAGCCAGAAATACACAAATGGAGATGAGGAGCAGTCATGCGGGTACTGAAAACAAAAATATTTATTTAAACAGTGATGAGAAACTGACTTGCCCAGAAACACCTGGAGCTGATCGTGGCAAATGCATCTCATGTAAGCCCAGGGCTGGAAAAATGGTTTTATGAGGACTCCAAAATTCCTACAAATCACACTTAAAACCTAAGGCTTCAGGAGGGGGAGGAAAGTGCTGTGGAAGGAACAAGAGTGTGCACCTTCTTTGGGGCCCACGTTGGGTTTGGTACCTGTGTTTTGGCTAGATTGTCTGTTCAAAAGTGTGTTAGGAAACTCAGGGAAGACCTTGTTTCTCTCTGAGATGTGTGATGAGACCTGCTTGGTAGATCTCTGTGCTAGAAGAGGAGGCTGAGTCCCAGGGACATTGCTTGCCTTCACACAACAGAGCAGAGAATTGAGCCTTTTTTAAAATTAAAAGCAAAAGACAAAAAAATGCCTGAGCTGCTGCAATAAACGTGGCTGTCCAGATCCTCAGCTGAGGCCATGGAGCGGTGACCCGGCGTCTGGAATAGCATACACCTCGTCCTCCTCCCCGGCTCACAGCTCTCCGGCTCGCTAAGGCCCTAATGATACATATTAGAGGATGTCCACTGTGATCTATGGAGTGGTTTAAATTGCATCAGACTTAGGGTGGCCTCTCACGTTGCCCTGAGTGGGGAAGCTCAATAATTCTGAGCTACTCTAGCTCTGAAAAATTGTGCCTGTAAATCTTTGTCCTCCAGCTTGTCGTGTTTCCGAGATGATGGTGGTGTGGCTGCATCGAATGTTCACCCTACAAAGTGTGTGGCTCAAAGCAGAATTTTTTTTTTCTTGCACATAGGGAAGTGTTTTTGTTCACCTTTAAGGCACAAGCTGCATTTCACCAATCTGCTTTTTTCTGGTGGTACATCTGTTAGGAGGAAAAAGGCATATGGGTGTGCTCTGAGGAGAAGCAAGCTCCTCTAGGTGAGATCAAGTCCTTGAGCCCGATAGCACCAATTCCTTCCCACGTGAGATGAAACCCAGGCTGGCAGCGAGGAAGAGCAGAAGTCCTGTACACCACCGCAGCCCTATTTAAACCAGAGTGCGGGAAGGGGCAGGGGGAACAGGAGGAAACCATATGTCGGCTGTCTGTAAAAGTATCAAATTAAGCTGATAAGTCATCTTTGCTCGGAGATGAGTGTGCTGTTGGTCTTAATTAGCCTCCTTTGAGATGAGGAATTGCAGGGCTTGGCAGTTTACTTGCTGATCATTCCCTGGTTGTGTTTTCCAGAGGTTATATGGGGGTTAGGATGGGTAGTCCCCACTTCACATGGCTGAGGTAGTATTGCCCTGGATCACAGAAGAGATGGATTCACCTAAATTTAAAAAAAAAAAAACAAAACACCAAACTCCAGCAAAAAGCCAAACCCACCAAGACAAAACCAAACCACAGCTTCTATGGCTCTGGAGAGGGTCCTGGTGTTCAAGGGGTAAAAAAAACCAGCTTGCCATGATTTCAACAAGCTGTGGCTGCAGCCCTGCTGCCCTCAGCCCCTTGACTTCACCCTGTGCCAGTGGCCCCACCAAAAGCAGTGGCTAAGTCCTAAGGGTTCGGACTCTCCGATCAGCAATGCACTTAAATACGCACTCAACTTAAACATCCAAACAATGCCTTTGAATTCAATGGCCGCACTCGTGGGTTAAAAATAAGCTTGCTGCTAAGTGCTTTCATCAGATCAAGGTCTCATTATTTACTCTCTGTGAGTAGTTCCAGGGGAACTCAGGTCTTTGCTCTTTGGGTTAGTAAACTTGTGAAAAATAGCCTGCTCTTCTGATTTATGCAGTGGCAAAATGAAGCATACTCTGAAGAGCTAAGTGCTCTAAAAATCTTCTTGTGTGATGAAACCTATGTCAAACAGAGTAGAATTTTAAAAAGCAGAGACTTCCAAAAAAAAAAGTCTTCCATAGACACATTTTGCTGGAGATCTTATGGATGCTTTAAACTGATGTCTTAAGGCTTGTCTTTTGGGGGCTTTTATTGGCAATTATTTTTGAAAGTTAGTTGCCACTTCTGAGTGGATTTGAGGTGGAGTTTCAGTGGGAGGGGAGCATAAATAAATAAACAACGAAATGCAGAGTCCCCATGCTCATTTCTGAATACTACTTCTGCTGTCTTAAGGACAATTTGTCCTCATGCACAAAGCCTCTCCAAAGCCTTATGTCCCTAAAAACCATATTATGTCCCTAAAATAGGACTTACTTAAAGCAGGTTTTAAGGCATGTGATGCTTTCACTCTTCCCCTTTGCATCTGGTCACCTCTGCCCCAGCTGGCAATCCTGGTAAGGAAAAGTCTTAGCTGAACAAATAGGATAAAACACCTCTTTTAAGAGGCTGTTTAAATCAAGACCTCCATGTCTGGTCCTGGCTGGATGTTTTCCAGAATCTCCTGTAGCCTGCAAAATCCTATAGAAGAAAACCTATGGAAGAGTCAGGCTCCTCCAGAAAGCCCAGTACTGCTTGCTTCTGGTTGAACTGGAAATGCCACAAGGACAGGGTCTTACCTAATGAATGGTGCTTGAGTAATGGTCCCAAGCGCCTGCCTGAAAGGGAAGGGTGGAGGCAGCAGCAAAATATCTTGAAAAGTTAATGAAATTTTTCATTTTGGTAATTGAGGCGAGCATTTGATTGATGTTTGGTTCTTTCCTGGCTGGAGGCTCACTGTCAGAGCCAGTTTGTCCCATCCTCGCATGTCAAGGCCAGGCCTGGCAGGTCAGGAGCTTGGTTTCTAACAGCTGTGCTGAAGCACATGCTCTCCAGAGGGTGAGTCACATCATAGGTGGGCTGAGCTGCCCTCAGGAGGTACCTGTAATGACTGTAGTGGGAACCAGGTTCTGACAGCACCTCCAAACTTAGCACGATAGGATGAATCTGGGCTTGCACAGATTATTCTTTTTTTCTTTTCCTCCTTCCACGTAAAATTTCACTTTGCATTGACCTTCTGCACTGCTCCTCCCTCCAAAGCAGTCTCCAGGGGAGCGTCAGAGCTCTTGGAGCAAATGGGCAGCGTTGACCCTACAGACTGCCACCACTGATGCCCTTCCCTCGGGTGTTCCCGAGGTGTCTTCCAGGGTTTGCACCCCTCCTGTGAGATGCCAGCACTATTAACATTCCCTCTGACAAACTCCAGAGAACCACAAGCAAAGCTCCTGCATGCTGAGAATAGCTCCAGTGCTAAATATAGGGGATTTTTATGAATATCTGCCGCTTCCATTAGAGCAGAAATACATTATTAGAAGATGTCTAAGCATTTTGTCAGTGCTCACTGGCTGTATCAAAACGTAGCCTAAGCAGTTATCGCCGTATTCCTGATTTAATATTATAACAACCACCGGCTAATCACAGAGCCAGCAGTGAAAACTGCTCTCATCGTTATCTCCCCGGCTAAGCAACTTCCCCGTTATTTGTTGTATACTGCAGATTTTGGCACGTGAGGGGTTTTTTTTTTCTCTTCTAATGTTAAATGTGAGATTTTTATCCTCAAAGGAGTGATTATCTCAGAGCAAAATTGGCAAGGTTAAACACTATCTATAAAAAAACATTCAGCAGCGTGCCATGAAATGAATTACATAATATATCAGTCATCTACCTGGCTTTTGAAAAAGCGTGAGTATGTCTTCAGTCTGGGTGAGTATTTTATATTAGGCTTCTTTTTCCATGAAGGCAAAAATGACCTTGGCTATTAGGAAGCGGAGATATATTGAACCGGGTAGAATCAACACGGTTCCGTTTCATTTAGTCCCCGCTAAAATGGAAAGGAGATAAAATACAGATTGAATTTATTTTACTATATATTGCCTCATTTGAACTTTGGTAAAGCCTTAGCCACTGAGGAAAACCCTTCTCCCACCTCCCTTCCGTAATCTCTTGCAGATGGCATGTTAAGGAAATTGCCTTGGCTTTATTGATTCTTGGCAGTGAGGTTCAGCTAACAGCCGGTGGGTTCCTGGGGACATCTGCTCTCCTACAGACACAGGAAGGTGGCACTTTGACCTGGCAGCTCTGTGCACCAAGACAAAAAGGTCCCTGACACTTTAAAAATCACTGATTTTATTATTATTTTTTCCCCCCTTAGACATCAGTAGGTCTTCTCTTTAGGACCTCACTTTAAAGAGCTGTATCGTACTGATCTGAGTGTTTTACAGAACGAAGGCAAACTGTATCCTGCCAAGATGGAAAGGCCACAGCCTGCAAACTACATTCTGCCAGGTCACCATCACTTTCTGTTAGCTCCTTTCCAGAAATACTTCCCTTGCAATTATTATAAAATGACCAGTGTGTGATGCTGCGTGACACTGGCCTCCCACAGCTCAATCACTTCAGGTGGAACTTCAGACACCTCCAGATTTCAATTCCCTGATGAACTGAAGGGATCAACGTGCACTCTTTCTTCTCTTTATTTTGATTTTAAGATTAATTAGTGTCTTCAAAAGTTCTGGGGAGTGTTTTCATTGGGCATGAACCAGGCTAGCTCTAGTGGAGCCCACAGAGGTACACCCGTTCTTACCAGCTCAGCAGCTGGCCCTCTGAATGTGAAAATCTACATTAGCACCTACTTTATAGGTGATAATTGCTGCCGAAGTGCTGCAAGCCCAGGATATTAGCACTAGTTCTGAGAAACTTCACGGTGGGTCAAATTCATCCCTATGCCCAGGAGCTGGTGGCACGTCTTCCAACAGATCTCATCTCCCACGGTTCTCCTCAGCCTCATGACTCCCCTCCCTTCTTTGTCTTCTCACCACAATGGTCCTTTTCCTGCTTTCTGGGGGGCTGCACTTATTTCAGACTGGGTGTTGGTTGTTTGGGGTTGTTTTTTTGTAAAGTTGTGAGAAGTGCAGAATTGCCTACATTTTGTCAACCCTTTCAATGTGGTATAACCTTAAAGTACTGCTGGTTCTCATGATGTTGCACTGTCCCCACAATATTTGCTGGTGTTCTCCTAGAAACACCTCATCTCAGTTCCCATTTTAAAAAATAATACATTGTTCTCCTTCACAACCAGAGGGCTCAACAGCTCAAACCTCCAACCTTCCTTCTGATGGATGCTGTGTCTGCTTCTCTGTAATGCATTTGGTTTTTCAGCTAACTTCTTCTTTGTGCTCATTTTAGCTCATAGGGTCTTTTTGCATAACAAGCTAAACATTCACTAGAGTGCTTAACTGGGCTTGATGGGGCTTGTAGTGAGGTGGGCTGTAGAAGGACCAGGAACGGACAGAATGAGGGGTTTGATCTTTGTCATATCCTGTCTGGGGTCTGAGCTTACTCCCTGGAAGGGTTTCAGTGGGCTGGGTTACAGGTCAGCGCTGCATAGGCATGATTCTATTTGACGTGTCTTTGCAAAATGAATATGTTAGTGGTATAAGACCTCCTATGGGCCTGATATGGAATTCTACCATTCATCTGTCAAATTAGGCTCCCAACACAAAGCGTGGCTGGCCCAGCCTGGTGTTGGGGGGAATTCAAAGGCACTATGCACAGCAGTGTGATTTACACCTCTCAGCCTCGTTCCTCACCTCTGCTGCAGAGCTCAGCACTGCAGAGCTCACTAGCACTGCCAGGGAGGGGCTTCCCATGTGGGAGCTAAAGCCATTTTCACCCCCATTAATTCCCCCCATCAAGCACTAAGTCTGGGCGGAGATTAAATTTCACATCCATCTGATCAGGCACTCCCTCGCTGCTCCAAGGCAAGCCTTGGGTAGCTCACAAGCGCGGTCTGTACTCTGTGACCTTCAGCTGTACCTGAGTTTAAGTTCCCAGAGAGCTCTTGTTGGCTTTGCTGATTTCACTAGCAAAATCCAAGACAAGAAGGAAAACCTTCCAGGCCAGCGTGTGTCTCTTTTCACTGGGTGCTTTCCTTCCCTTCCCTACCTGCCTTCCATCTTTGCCCTCTCCAGTTGCTCGAGGGTTTGAGTGCCTCATGCTGGTGCAGGGTTTCTCTTCATCCCTTTCCACCGAGCAAAAAGTTAGTGCTTTAATTCTGCTCATTGAGGAGCTGCTGTACAGAGAGGTTAGACAAGAGTAAGTCGGGAGCAGAGCAGATGTTCTCCAAGCACCCAGCCTGCAGGCTCAGCTCCCGTGCTGTCCCTTCCTCCTCCTTCCCTATGTGCTGTGCTTGTCATGATCACAATCATCTACAACCCTACCAGCCTGCTCTGCCAGACCTTTGTGTAGCTGAAATCTCTACATGTGAGGGCATTAACCCCAGTTAATTCCCTTTTTCCTCCGCCTGCTCCAGCAGAACCCTCTCTGTGCCATTAAAAAGGGAAGCATTCTCTTAAAACCCTTTTTAAAGCTGCCTCAGAAGGTCTGATCCAACCCAGAGATAGGAGAAGTTGTCCCAGTTTGGTCACCCAATGTACCCTGGCCAGCATGGCATCGTCGTGTCACCTTACCGCGTGCCAAAGAGCAGGAGGCTGGCTGGCTCTCCTTAAAATCCGTTTTGCCCTCTGCTTTTACTTCCAAACTGCCTATTTGCGAAGCTTAAACGAGACGTGACATTGTACCAGAACTCTCCCCGCATGCCTTCATTCTCCTCCCTCCCCAAACCCCGGCTGACTTTGAAGAACAAGGAGCGCGAGCGAGTGGGCTGCGATATGCGCGCGGCGTTGGATCGTGTCAACGCTGGGTATAATCCAGTACAAATCCTCTTAGTGTCACTGGCACCGTAAGGGCTGTTATAATTGCTCATAGCTTAAAACAATTTTGCAGCTTTTCTTCACCTCCGAGTCGGTTCCAATTAGAGGAAGGGAACTTGCTGGACCTGCCGAGTTGCTATTTAGGATGCGGTCCTGTCCCGACAACACGCTGTCAGCCCTGCTGAGCAGCCGGGAAAGCGGCCACCGGGTTACAGAGACGTGGCAAAAACAGGGAGAAGAGGGATGTGCGTGCTCCAGTTTCTTTCAAAGCCTCTCAGACGTTTATTCTGTTCTGCCTGACACCGTGTTCGCCAGGCAGCCTCCAGCGTCACCTGTTTTGGTTGGGGGTTTTTTTTTTTCAAATAATGTTCCCATTGTAGAAATTTGGAGGAAAGAGAGGGGAGAAAGGAATCATAGAATTGTTTTCGTTGGAAGAGACCTTTAAGATCGAGTCCAACTATTACCCCACATCTCCACAGCTTGGAAACCCCTCCAGGGATGGGGACTCCACCACTGCCCTGGGCAGCCTGGTACAGCCCTGCACAACCCTTGCAGGGAAGAATTTTTTCCTTTCTTTCAGCTTTGTTCCAAGCTGAAGTTTGAAATGGAGGTGTCTCCTGAGAGCATGGAAAAAAGACAATGTACTGAGGTATCAGCTGGTGGGCTGGAGGAGTTCAAGGATGGATGGGACTTTGAGAAACCTGGTCTAGTGGGAGGTGTCCCTGCCCATGGCAGGACAACAATGAGATGATCTTTGAGGTCCCTTCCAACCCAAACCATTCTATGATTCCACGAGCAGAAGCCAGGGCTTAGAGTGGCTTGGCCGTAACATACACAGGACAAATGATGCACGAGTGAGCAGGTACAAAGTAAACAAAGGCTCAGGGGTGTGCGACCCAAGAATAAAACAAAGATTTTTGCTTTCTTTTCTTCCTTCCTTCCTCCCTATCCGCCCACCGATAATAACAGAAGCGCACAGGAGGAAATGGATTTCAGGAACTGGGTCTGGAGAGGAAGACATGCTCCTTGCTCCCTCCTGTTATGCTTGGCTTGAATCAGACGGACACACCTGGCCTTCTGAACAGGCACTATTTATACACCGCCTTCCCCATGGGGGTGTGATTCCCCACCCCGCTTCTTCCCCCACATTGTCTTCTGGCCACCTACCAGGGCATGGTGGAGAAGAGATCCCGACGTCATCTGGCATGGGCTCAGAGAGGCCACTTTCTGCTGCCATCCATGCTAATCGGCCCATCCATCATCTCCCAGCACTGATTGTGCCTTTCTTCCTCCAGCTTTGCTCGGTGTGCAGGTGTGGTTGATGCAGCTAAGCTGCATCTTTCTTCCCTTCTCTCAACTGCCCCAGAAGCATGGGAGGGGACCTGTTTTGACCCTACTGCAGCTCCCCCCAAAACCTCTTCTTCTCTTAGCTCCCTGGTGTTGGAGCTCCTCCCCAACCCATGGTACCTTCCACCCTCAGGTGACTCACAGCCAAGGTGAACCTCCCCAGATGAGGATGCTTTGGGGGTATCATGCAGGTTTCAAAGCTTTGCAGCAAAAATGGAGCAGGTGACTCCATGGAAGAAAGAGAAGGACTTTAGACCTGGAAATACCACTGAAAGTGGACTGTGGGACAGGAGCAGAAGAGAAGGCATGGCCATAGGCATGGCCAACTTCATTTCTCCTTGCAAAATAAACCAGCTGAGTGGAAGTAAAATCTAATTTACCTATAAACCAAATCTACTTTCCTGATGTTAACATGAGGGGGGTTTTTTGTGACCAGCAACTGCAATGAAGACATTCATCAGGAAACAGAACCAGGCCACTGTATCAACTGTGTGCCCCATGCTCAGCTTCTGTAGGACTTCAGAACAAAGGTGGCTAAAGCTGGTTCAGCCTCTGCATTGCAGCTGGTCCAGAATCAGGAGCTAGCTGGTAGATCTGCAAATCCTGCTTGACATAGCAACCTGGGGAATTACCATGGGGGAAATTAGAGTGTAAAGCTGCAGAACCAGCAGCTACTCAGCAGTATGAGCTTGTTTCTACCCTCTGGTACCTGCAAGGTGACCTCCCCATCAGCAGAGGAGAGCCGTCTGCCCGAGGTCTCAATCACCTTGCCGCCTTCTTGCAGTGATAGCTGGCACTAGAACAAGAGTATAAAGAATAAGCCAGTAAATTAAAATGACCCAGCCCTGTGGTGTCGAGAAAATCTGCAGAGGAGATGACTTGCCAAGGTACAGCCTGCCCACAGCTCCCAGTAGCCTCTGTGGGGTCTGAAAGCGTGCCATGGTAGACAACAAATTACTGGCTTTTTTTTTTGCACATCTCTGGAGGTTTTCCAAGGATTCCTGCAGGACTTTGTTGACTTTGCATCAGAAAAGTTCACTGTTCAGGAAAATAGAGACTCATTCTGAGGTTGCTTTCGTAAGATACATTGGGAAGGGAGGTTGAGGATGGCCAGGCAGGGAGACGGATGCTTGTGTTTGCACCACGTCTGGTTACGCGCCCAGGCGGAGTGCCAAGCGAGGATGTCCTCTTGTTCTCCTGCAACTGGATCTTTTCTTTGTGAAACGCATCCTTCCCACCTGGCTCTCAGCATGGTCCCAGACATCAGATGACGTTTGCCCAGAGGATGCTCCTTCCCCTGGCTCCTTGCAATCTCAGCTCCCTCCTCAACCCCTTTCATCATATTTTATGCATGGCAAAATCACACGTTTAAAAAGTTCTTTTTTGTTTTAAAGCAGCTCTGTCATTTGTACCAAAGCCGACACGCTGATAAAGGAGGAATGATCCTCTCCCTGTGATGTCACGGCAACTTGCGTTTCAAATTCATTTGGTAGAAACAAACATGCTTAAACTTCGGCTAATGGGAGAAGGCTGCCTCTGAAATTATTTCCATTTTCAAGGTCAGTAAGCAAAGAGCCGGCCCATGTTCCTTGGAGACAGCCTCCAAGCAGAGGCAACGGCTTCCCTGTCAGCCAGCTGTTATCTGCGTGGTCCTCCTCTGCTGTTTGATGTGCCACGGGCTCCTTGTCACTAGGCTCGGAGATATTTTCATCGTTCCTCCAGCTGACACCCTTTGTGCTCCCTCTTCCTGGGTGCAGAAATCCCCATGTCTCATAGCAGCAAGGGGCTGGGACGTGCCTAAGCCAGCTCGGGCTCTTTCTCGTGCTGTTAGCACAATGCCTTTTATCCAGAACGTACGTTTCATATCCATCTTACGACCTCTTTCGCACTCTTCCTGGCAAATAAATACATTGATTTTAATAGCCACTTGCATTCGACTCAGAGGAGGGTGATTAGGCTCTTAATGAGCTACGCAGTGTGTGCTCTCTGTTGGCTACATCTTGAGGTGCTTACTCGGGCACATTGCCACAGAGGCTGAGATGGTGTAAAGCGCTTCCAGATGTGGCCCCTTCAGACTGACTAGGAGACTAAGCATCGTTCATCTCGGCACCCAGAAAGGAATACACCGCCTGATTTGCAGCCTCTGATCTCCCTTCCCTTCCCCTCCTGCGCTGGCTGTGAAGGGAAAGGTGAGGAAGCACAGGCAGGGAAGCTGCCTTGGTGTTCCCCGGTGCCTCCCTCAACTCCACATAGCCTTGGAGGAGATGTGAAATAGTTTCAAGGAAAGCAGTACCTCCCCTTGCATCCCTTGGAAAATCTCAGAGTGAGCAGTCTGCCTGCCCTGGCCCATCCTGAGAAGCCTCAGCTCCTTCTGTAGCCAGTAGCAAGAGGTGACAACTTCAGGGGATGGTTTAACTTCCCAGCCAGCCTTTTAATCACCTGCCTTGTAGCGAGATGGATTGACCCCAGGAGATGCCTCCCTCTCCCTCCGTTGGTTATAAAGGGAGGCTGCAGAAGTAGTTTAGATGAGCTGGTCTAAGGGCTGGAAGCCCTCTGCTGGGAGGCCAGGCTGGGAGAGTTGGGCTTGTTCAGCCTGGAGAAGAGAAGGCTCCAGGGAGACCTTCTTGTGGCCTTTGGGTGCTTAAATAGGCCTACAAGAAAGATGGGGGCAGATTTTTCAGCAGGGCCTGTTGGGACAGGACAAGGGATGATGGTTTCAAACTAAAAAAGAGAGATTTAGACTAGAGAGAAGGAAGAAATTTTTGATGCTGAGGGTGGTGAGAGCCTGGCCCAGGTTGTCCAGAGAGGTGGTCGCTGCCCCATCCCTGGCACCATTGCAGGTGAGGTTGGCCAGGGCTCTGAGCAACCTGCTCTGGTTGCAGATGTCCCTGCTTACTGCAGGGAAGTTGGACCAGATGACCTTGAAAGGTCCCTTCCCACCCAAACCACTCTACGATTCTTTGATTAAAAATGAGATGATGTTATTTACGTAACATGGAGATGAGAGCAGAACAGAATGAATCCCTGGTTTTACCAAAACCAGAAACAAATACTGCAAACACTTGACTTTTGCCTCTGCAATCCTTTACAGTATTGCAGGGGATTATTTCTCCTGTGGACCTGTCTCAAGACCTGATGGGAAAGGCACCTGTTTGTACTGATAGATCAGAAAGGGACTGAAACATCTCAGTCCTCTTCCGTTACACTTAAAGAACCATTTTAATATCAGTAGCTATCAAGGCGAAACGATTTCTCTTAAGCTGAGATCACATCCTATATCTATTAATGTCATAATATATTATTGTGCATTATATATAGCTGGGTGCATAGCGTGCGTGTAGGAGAAGACGCCTCTCTATGTATCGTAACTCTAGGTGTGATATAAACATGACAGATGTACTATAAAACAGCATAAAATACTCCTCGGATGGTTCTGTAGTACACTCTGTAACAGTTTAACACCATATATAGCTTACGTTTGATTGTCAGAGGCAGCAAGATGTGATCTTTCACGGTTCACACAAGTAAAAGGAAAGAAAATCCTGAATAAAGAGGACAAACGTTCGGTAGCATGGGCATAGGGCTCTCAAGACTTACAGGGTGTTCCTCACTCATGTCACCAAAGGCAAGGTGTTTTTAAACAGTGGTTTGGGGGAGCTTTTGCTGGGCAGAAGCTGGTCCACTTGGACACACACCTTTGCAGATTCTTTTATGAATTTTGAGAGGCCGTTGCCAAGCGCACAGGGTCCACAGCTGTGACTCTGGACCCATATTCAGGTGCTGGCTCTCTCCTGATCAAGCATCTTAATAATTATTAACAATATATCAAAGAAAAGGGAGAGAGAAAGCTTTCTCCTGCCAGTTTCTTTCGCAATACCAATGTGACCAATGACTATCCAAGCACGTGGAGGAATTGATCCAGCACGTTGCACGACCAAAATCACGACCGGCTTGCAAACGATTCATGTGCCGGAATGGCTAAATTCACACCCAACCTTCACTAAAATAATTAGCATTGATAGGATTCAAACAGAGTTTCTGTTTTCCAGAATTCTGGGATAACTCAGCCCCCTTCTCCCACCTCAGAAAGCCCTGTCTGTTCCCATGATTCTTCATAGTTAAAGAGTTTGACTCGTGAGTTAATGTGACTTCAGGGAAACGGCGGAGAATATAGAGCTATTTTCTTGGTTTTTCTCTAGAATATAGCTAGTCTTGGTTTTCTCTAGAAAAATTTCTGTGGGTCATTGCAGCTTTAATTCAGAATTGTATTGACTGGTTTCTTTCTGCATCCTAAGGAGTTGCTAAGCAACATGGATTCTCTCTTGCCATGCGTTTGTCAAGACAGAAAAAAGTGGGAAGAAATAGAAAAAGATTCCCCTTCTCCAACATATCTATCAAGCCACAGAGTGTCACTTATTTCAGTCTCATACTATTGATATATTATTCACTTCCTTGGTGCTGTAGCTGGTTCTGGAGTCTAAGTTCAAAACCTGTGAAGGTCTCATTTTTTCTCTCACTGATAAGGCATCGTTGGATGATGACTTTCACCAATGAGTCTACCCTTAGCCAAAGGCTCATAGATCTGCTCATAAATCATAAATGGGCAGTGCCAAATTCTTAGGTTGTTCTTCTCATGAGGATTGGGGGAACAAGGGCTGGGCTGTCCTCATCCTGGAGCTCTCTGAGGTCTTTAGAAAAGGGGACTCATTCCAGGCAGCCTGTAGAGCCGGAATGTTGTCGTTTGGGCCTCACAGACACCGCATGCAGGGCCTGTGAGCCACAGCAGCATCACAATCAAGAACATTGATCACCATGGCAATGCTGTGGTGATTACCGTGTTATGCACTGGAAACTATATAGTCAACATCAGCAGAATACGGTTTCATGGCAATGCTGCTTGAAACATCTCTCAGAAGCCTGCATATGGCCACAAAATATATTTTAAAAAAACCCATATATTGCATTTTAGCATCTGCAAGATGGCGGCTCCCAAACTTTATGGATTTTCCTTCTTTTCTTTGCTCTTTGGCAAAATAATTCTTTGCTGCGTGGCTCCCCGTTACGCTGCAGGTTTTGTGTCCACGTCTCCTCAGAAAGGAGAAACTGTACTTACCAGCTGGTTAGTAGTTCTCTTGCTCTGCCTGGGTTGTACTGCAAATAGATTTGTACAAGCAATAATCTGCAGTTTAAGGCCAGATATTTTTTGCCCTCAGAAACATCTATTTGGAACGTCAATTGACTGCACGTATCTGTGGGCTCTCAAACTGGAGAGTAGAAAGGTGGGATTGATTGAGGAGTTCTACTTCTCCTAGACAGCCTTCTGAGGGCCAAACCCAGCAACTCTGTTGGCTCATTCTGAATGAAAAATCACAGTAAGTTTGCAGGAAAAATGGTAAAACTCCATGTTTCAGAGACGTCGTCAAAGGGTGGATGTGGCCTGCTGTGTTTTGTGTGATGGTTTAGCTGCAGGGCTTGCAACGGAGCTTCAGAAACAGATTCGTCTTGCTAAATTGGTTTATTTTGAATGTATTTATAATTATTATTGAATGTATTAATACTCATTTCCTGTCACTGTTCTCACAGAGAGTTTTATTGGCAGATACATTGGGAAAAAGCATTGGTCTTAATTATATACTGGGGAGCTGACCTCATATACATATATATATATATACACACACACATATATCTAATGTATAATCACAAATATGTACACCAAACCCATAACTATAGGAATTAACCTAAATCACATCAGGAAAGGGAAGCATTATATCTGCAGAACTGAAGGAACTTGAAGCTCACCCACCATCTAACCCCACAGTGTGGTGGGTGAGACCGAGATCCAGTTCCCTTTGGGCAGTTCACCGGGTGTTTCCAAATTCTCTGGAATCCTTCAAGGTGCAGGAAACCTCCCCACATTCTTCAATTTCAGCTGAAGGACTGGAGGTGGATCAAAGGGTTGTGCAGGCCTAACGCCATCACGAAGAAATTCCACCCCCAGTCAATAAATAATAAAAACCTTTCAGGTCTGACTATTTGAATACAATTTCTACAATCTCAGCCCCTTTTCTTATCTTGAAAAATCCATATGATGTGCAACTCCAAGCTCTGCTGACTGCACGGTTCTGTATACAAGTCTAGCGCAAATATCTGTGCTCATGAGCTGCTCCGCTCTCACTAGGTCTGAATACTCATACGAACAGAGCTTGCTAAAGTGATTTTTGGGATCAGGCTCTGTTTATTAAAACTATCGAACTCCCTTTTCCCCCCTTTTTTTATCAATTACACTGACTTGGGCCATAGTGTGCTGGTAATGTGTCTGAGTCACACACTCTGCGCGCGTACGTATGGACACGTATTTATATATAGCTCGCTGTATTTATAGCGGAGAATCTTGAGCCTGGTACAGGAACCCAGGGAACAAAGCAAATTGGAAAAAGCACCTTTCTGAAGCAACGGGAAGACGTGCCATCAGTGCCTTTCTGTGCAATTACTGCCTGCCCCAGGCACTGCTCTAAGGCACGGAGCCAAAGGTTGACTTTCTGAACGGCTCCAATACTTTAAATCTCATTCTTATTGCTACTTTGAAAGGGGGGGGGATTAATAGGTGTGAGTTCATTAGTTGTCGCTGAAATTCTTTACCTGCTCAGATCATCCTCCCATCGAGGATCTTCACAAACGTTGAATCACGTCTTGCTGCATCTGTGAGACTTATAAGCCTGGCCTTGAAGCCAAGAGTTGTCTTCCCATGGATGCGCCTGGAGTCTGGCTCAGCCACCCGTTTTTAAAAGCATCTGCATTTTTACAGGAAAAAAAAAAGTAATAAGGAGGTTAATTGACTTTGCCAGGTTCACACAACAGGTTGTGGCAGCTCAGAACAGAGCAAAAGTCTCCCGACTCCTGGCCTGGGCTTCATGCCTGGGGTGGCATTTGCCACCTCTGCTGAGGAGAACAGACTAGAAGAAGAATCTAGAGCTAAAATCACACTAAAAAAAAAAATCCCTCTTTGCCTTTAAGCCCCCCCTCCTGCCTGTTGATGCATTTGAAAGGAACGGACCTTTCTGTACTGAGGTTTAAACCCGTCAGTGGGGGTATCTGCCAGCACACCCTCGCTCCTAAGGCACAAACCACGCTTGTGAGGAGTTTAAGAAAGCAGCCAGTAAGAATAATGCTCCGTTGAGCCCTCCTCTGTCAAACTTGTGAGCCGAAGTGATTTTTGCCAATACTTAGAAACAAATAAAACCAGCAAAACTTGGGAGACGCAGGATGGAAAACTTCAGCTTAATGGGAAGGAAATGGACAGTGCTCCCCTGGACAGCAAAACAGGTAAGGAGAAGCTGCTTTGCAGCTTTATGGATAGTTTCTGGTAGCACCTAGGCGGGGTTGGACTAGATGACCTTTAGAGGTCCCTTCCAACCCAATACATTCTATGATTCTATGGTTGATTCCACACCTGCACACTAGAAGGTGTTATTAGACAGTACACTGCGTTTAATGTACCCTGGTCTTTGCACACCCTGTTTGCTCTCTTCTTTATCCCCCTCTTCGTAAATTCCAAAATGTGCGATGATGCAATGCCCGTATCTGGTTCCCTAAGATGGCACTGTAATGCAGACCTGAACCCCAACCTCACCTTTTAGCAGTGGATCCAAAGAATGACTTTGGTATCTCCTGTCACCTCCCCATCCTTATTGGACTGGCGATTCAGGTTGCATGCACCCCAGTTGTTTTATTTGCCCCGACATCTCCGCCAAGCACTTCTGGGGAAAGGGGATGTCCTTGCTGCACCAAGGCACGTCCCTGCAGCTCCTCCTCGTGTGGTCAGCCCTCACTCATGCCAGGAGTCTCACTAGCCTTGGTGTGCTCACCTCATGAGTAACTGCAGCTCACTTCATCAGGATTTAGCCTCGTCACCAAATTTACTCCAATTCTGGAGGGCCAACGACTGAGCCAACTGCTTTGTTTTGTGGGTGGCTTCGACAACACCAAGTGCTGGCCGCAGAGACTCCAGCTATTAAGAGCTGGCCCTACCTGGTTTGTAATGGATGGGTGGAAGAAGACAGCCTGAGCTAACTCACTCTCAGGGTCCATTCAGTCTACTGCACCACATTATCTCCCATTTCCAGCCATTTGTTCTTTAAATCTTTTCTCAGGTACTTCATAAAACATTAATGTGAGAGGTCCCAGAAATCTCTCTTCTTCTCCTTTGCTGTAAAAAGAAAAGAATTACGAAAGTGCTTCCCTTCAACCAGCGCTTTCTTTTGTAAGAGAAATATTTTATCTAGCCACTGAGACAATAATTTCTGTTTTCAGAAACAGGAAGAAAAGTATAAACCATGTGCAGCCAGAACAAATAATAGAGGGGGTTTGCCAAGCACATTCCTAAACGCACATATACAACTGGCACAGCCCGTGATTCCTGGCATTCAGAGCTGTCACACCATTTATTTTAGGCTTAAGATTTATGAAAGATTAATGATGATAAAGACCTACTGCTAGTTCTAAGCAATCCAGGGATCTCTTGCAATTTAGAAACTGTAGCCGGTGATTGCCGCAGAGCAGGAGAAGCCAGAGCGGTGGATGCGGGTCAGAGTCTGCAGCAGAAAAAAATGGGAGGATTGACCTGAAGAGGAGCATCGTGAGGTTCTGGTGGATGGGCTTTAGCAGGTTGTGCTGCAGGGCTGTGGGACGTCCCCACCTCTCTGCAAGGAGGCACCAACCCCCGGGGAGAGCTGCAAGTGCAGGCTCCTGAGGAGGGAGAGTTTGCGCTAGGACACCAAGCTGAGAGTGAGAGCACTGGTGGGACTGGTGCCGATGGTCGCGGGGCAGTGATGCAGGCACAAGCTGCAGGGTTGCAGACACTGCTGTCCGAAGGGTCGGATCACTGACCGTGAGTCCAAACCCTCATGTGCTCTTCCTTTGGAGAGTGAATTCCTCTGCAGCTGGCTCCAGCAGAAGGTTTCTAGTCAGACAGGGCTGCCTACATCTTCTGGGGCATGGACCACTCTTGGTTGCTACGAACGGGCCAAATGCAGGAGGACAGGCTGGCATGCAAACCCATGGAGTGCAGATCGGGTGCCCACTGCCCAGTCTTACTGGTGGTGAAGGCTGGAAGGACCCTCTCTGTTCCCATAAAAGCGCTTTCTAAGTGATGTGCTCTCTCTAGCCCTTCCGTGTGCCCTGTGCATGGGCTTTGTCCCACAGTGGCTCAAAACCTACCGAGCTGTGATGGGGCTTGGCATCAAAGAGCAGCCCAGGGGTATCGGCATTGGCGAGGCACCAACCATAAAAGAAAATCCCAGATCCAGATAAAATGAGTCAGTGCAAAAACAGTGTGAGGCTTTGGGCTAAGGACATATTCCCTTCTTTCTGGTGAATATTTTCATTTTCTTCTTTATTCCTGTTTACCTGCTGTATGAAAGGGTCATGCCAGCAAACCTTGGCTCTGCTGTGAGGATGGCAGATGTGGCTGTGCCCTGGAGAGGGCTTCAGAGCCCGACATGCAGCCTGTCACCCAGGGTCCATCTTCCCTGCCTCTGTCTGGCCCTGTTTTAGGGACCCCTTTTGTGGAATTTCCTGGCAGGCAGTGCTAATGGTGGCACTGCAGTCAGCTCCTAGGAAGGAGATGGAGTGGTGGCCATCAGAGGCACATGGGCTTTTCAGCAAGTCAGAGCTCATGGGAAAAATCAGAGCAACTCATTTGAGATAGAGAGGTTTGGGTTTGGTTTAAATGCCAGAGAAGGGAAGAGAAGGATAGTTTGAAGTAACTGAGAATTAAAAAATAAAAAGTAAGGAAAGAACCCTCATCTGCTGATGGTTTAAAGCTCCTGGAGGCAGGAAAACTGAGAAAAGGCGAGCGAGCACTCCTCCCATGCTCACTGGAAAGTTGATCCTTGTTCTCCGCTATCATTCATGGATCCATAATAAATATTGACTCCCACCCCACCGCAGGACGTACGTAAGTGCTCTGGACACATCTGTTGGCAGGCATTATGATCCATGTCTTTGACTCTCTCCAGTAGTCTCGTTATAAATAATGAGCCAATAAATACTCTTGGAAAAGTTTTTAGTTGGCATTTGGGAGCTTCAAAGAATCTCATAGAGCCTCCTTCAATCTATATGCACTGCTCTTCATTGATTAGGTGAGCTCATTGATTTCTAGCAAGATCAAAGGTAGAAGACAACTGGTGGAGAGGTTAAATATGGAGAAGACCTACTAGACCCTGTTGCCTGTTACCTGCTATAGTAAAAGATGCTTTTCCTGTACAGCGGCCAACAAAATATCCCTCACACTATCATATGATTCCAGAAATGGTCTGGACATGTAAGGACATGTTTTATTTCCTGCAGCCCTGGCAGCTCCCAGCGTCAGGAATTTTCTTCTGTATCTTTACCTGCTGTTGGCCACAGATTAATTCATCCACGTGCTTTCACTCACCTCCGGTGCTCTCCTCTCTTGTGTTGGGCTGCCCAGCAAAGCATCATGTTATTGATGCCTCATTGAGGAGCTTGCAGGAAACAGGGATATCCCCAGGGAAATACAAGCAGACTAAACTAAACAGTCTTGTGATGGTGTCCCTATTGATGGCCAGCAGCAGATGAATGGAAGAAGGGGAAGTAAGGAAATAAGAGCCTTCCCTCGTGGCATCTGGCAGGCTGTAGACACCTCCTGAGCTAGCGCTCAGGTCAGGAGCTTTGAGTGGGAAAGCCTTTGATGGACCTTTTCCCCATGAGTTTGTCTTACTTCTTTTTGAAGTCATTTGTAGCAACTCTTCAGCCCAAACGGGCGAGATGCGTTTTGCCTTTGCGTTGCACTCCAGGCTGCTTCTCAGTTTGTGGCCACCTGGTAGCCAGTGCTTTTCTGAACACCATTGGTGAGTATTTCTCTTTAGCTAACACCTGCAACTGGGGCTATTTTCCCCAGCTCTATTAACTCGCATTTTTCGAAACGAACGCCCTTAATTGGATCACTTTGAAAGGATATTCATTTTCTGTCCATTTATTCAATCTCCCATTCTCCCCACTGGGGTTCACAACCCCTCTGAATCTGAGTGGAATCAAGGAATACAATTAATGTAGAATACACATATGCTCTCAGATCATTAGCGAGAATGTTAAATAAGATCAGGTCTAGTATCTGGAGCACCCAACTTTCCAGCTATTCCTCACCTAGCCATGTTGATGACTAATGATGCCTTCTACAGCCAGGCAAATGAGCTTTTGGCTTACTGCCAGTCAAAAAATCAGGAGAAAGCAAGAGAGGAGCTGGTTTCAATCATGCTGAAAAAGGAAAAAAGTTCAGCACTATCCAATGAATCATAAAATCCTGTATACTCAGTTTGGAACAGACGGGGGTTCTCCTTACTTGACATGGTAGTTTCAGTTTTGTTCAAATCACTGTCAAGTGTTAAAGGTCCCTTCCAACCCAAACCATTCTGTGATTCTGTGGTTCTATGATTCTATGGTTTTTTGATGCTATGATTCCATGATACCATGATTCTGTGATTCCATGATGCTATAATTCCGTGATGCTATGATTCTATGATTCTGCGATTCCAGGATTCTGTGATTCCACAATTCTATGATTCCTTGCTTTGGTAATGGCCCTGAGCCCCTTCAAGATGAGACGTGGCATGAACTGCTACCACCTCTCACCTCCTCCTCCTGCCAAAGTCCCCTTCCTGCCAGCAGTGCAGGACAGCCCTTCTTCACCGCTTACAAACCTGCAACCTCAAAGCCTCTTGCAAACAAAATCTAGGACACCTTTGTCTTTGTGTGAACTCATTCCTTCCTCCACGGATGTCAGCGGACACAGTCTTCCTAGTTGCTCACCTCCTCACCGATGCCTGCCCCCCTCCACAAAGTCTCCTCTGTGTTTTTCACTGATGTCCCAGTTAAGAGATAATGGGGTATAAAGCTTCAGGCTGCTGGAGCACTGTCCCGAACGGCAGAGCAGGGCCTGCTGGTGCATTGCCAGATTGAGAGTCCTCAGGATGTGCCTATGGAGGAAGGGGAGATGCTTATTAGCCCGACCGGGAGTTCTGTGCGCGGGAGAGGAGCGCTCAGCGGCCCCGAGGACGTAAGGAAGATTTGCTAACTTTGCTTTCTACTAGTCATGCAGATAAGGAAGACTCTTAGGCTCCAATCACAAATTGGCATTATACAGTATACTCCCAAAGGCCATAATTACTTCCAGAAGCAGAAATTTGAATGACCCAGATAATTAGTTCAGTGCAGCTGGTCCAAAAATTATTTACATAAAAGCCAGTTTTACTTGAGGGGGAAGAAAAACAACCTTGCTACTGAAAGAAAATGACCCAGTTAGCTTCCCACCGCGAGTCGAGGAGGCAGAGCACGACTGGCAACGCCTGGGCCAGCGCTTCTCCCCTCTTGTTGTCAAAGGGCGAGAGCCAGGCTGGCAAACGAGCCCCTCTGTAGACCAACATGAAGGAAAGCAGTGAAGAAATGGGAAAACTGAATTAATTTGACCTTGCGCTTTCTGCAAGGGTCACTCTCAGGGAGGTGTGAAGGTCTACCACATTCAGAAGAAGACATTTCCCATAAGAAAGATGGGATGGTCTTTTCAGCGGAGCCTGTTGGGACAGGACAAGGGGGGATGGTTTCAAACTAAAAGAGAGAGATTTAGAATAGAGAGAAGGAAGAAATTGTTGATGCTGAGGGTGGTGAGAGCCTGGCACAGGTTGCCCAGAGAGGTGGTTGCTGCCCCATCCCTGGAACCATTGCAGGTGAGGTTGGCCAGGGCTCTGAGCAACCTGCTCTAGCTGCAGATGTCCCTGCTTACTGCAGGGAAGTTGGACCAGATGAGCTTGAAAGGTCCCTTCCCACCCAAACCACTCTATGATGTTCTGATTCTATTTCACTTGCCAAGGCGCAGGCACATGGGGAACATTGAGAGGGGTGAGGAGCAGCCCAGCTCTGCTCCAGGCTCTGCGGGAGCTGGCGTCACTTCTTCCATGCAGGGGACTGATGCAGCTGGAAGCTACTCATTGAGGTTATCTGGATTAATTTTTAACCAAAACCAGGTCCTCCATCCAGCTCGGCACGTAGCTGGGCAGCAGCAGAGGCACCCTGGAGGGGAATGCCCAGCAGCTCTGTGGTTGAAGGCTCAGGGGGCCAGTATGGGTAGTTGAGAGGTTGCCCTGCAAGCTGCTGGGTTAAAAAGGAAAGAAAGGATATGTTTTTAGAAAGCACTTAATTTAACTCCTCAGTCCCTGCCAGTGCTCCTGCCCTGCAGGCCAAGAGGATGGTGGCTCAACCCATCCAGGGCTGTCCCTCTGTCCCCCATGAGCACTCTGGGGACACGCTGGTTCTTGCTTCTCATAGACTGGGGCATCCTGTGCCCCGCTCATCAGTAAACCAAGATGTGCTGCTGCAAATATAGCAAGACATGGGGCCACAGGCCACGGTAAGTGCGAGAAAGAAGGAAGCCTGAGCTGTATATCCCCATTTATCATGTCCTTACCTCTTCGCCAACTACCCCAAAGGCCACCTCAGGCTGTGGCCACCACAGAATCAGATTGATGCTCCACAACCAGGGAAGGTGTTTGCTGTCCCCAGTACGCCACAGGCATCACCCGGCACCCCTGCTCCTTAGCTGTCCCTCCAGACTTTTGTGCCACTGCTTCTCAAAGAGCTCATTCGCTCTCAGAGCAGAGCCCTCACCCGCCCCCCAAAGGAAGGCAAACAAAATCTGTGAGAAACAAACCAGGGTAACTAAGATCTTTTCTAGGAAAGAGAGAGTGCAAACACACTTACTTTAAAAAAACAAACAAACAAACAACATCACAAATTGCTCTCCTAAAATGTTGTGAAATGTACGAATAATGACAGTAAATTGCCCTGGATCTCACCAGCCTCACATTGCTGTTTGCTGTGCCCCTGGCTATGGGTAGCACTTGTTACTTTACAGGTAGTAAATAATCAGATAACATCCCATAAAGCGACAGGGATCTGGTTCGCCTCCCACTTACATGGCTTTTGTGCTTACGTGCCCATTGAGTTAATGGGGTTAATCTTGATTTATACAAAGGGGAGATGGCAAGGTGAATGAAAGGCCACAGAAGACAAGCTGGAGATAGTGTGGGCTGCAGGAACACAGCCCTGGGATGGGGGTAGCTCCACCAAGCTGCAGAGGATAGGGAAATTCAGGCCCTGCTGCCTTTTGTTTTCAGGGAATGTGCTCATGTTGAAGGTTCCCTTCCCCTTCCCTCTCCCCATGGGTCTCAGGGCCATAAGAAGCATTTCCCTTGCACAGAGTCATGGGGGTCTTCATGGTGTGCATTTTTCTCTGCCCTTTGCCCAAAGGCAATGCACACAGTCCAGCCTGCACAGAAGCCTGGGAGATAGACATGAGTGGGCTTTCAGAGATGGGCATTCAAGAACCGGTTGGTGGATACTCTGGCGCATCCATTTTGTGTGGTGCAAAGTCACACAGAAATCAGCCTCCCCCGTCAAACTGGAGCTTGCTCTGGTTCATGACACTCAGGTTCCTGCCCTCAGGAGCTGAGCACAGGCCAGCAGCATGGACACCTTGCAAATGTTGCTGGGCAGGCAGAAATACGTCTCATACAAAGGGCCAGTGGATGCCAGGTCCGGCAGGAAAAATATTAGTTTGCAAAAGAAAAAGTAGCTTCTTGCAGGACTGGGGAGGGGTTCTCAGGGATGTTTGGGTGGGAAAGCAATGCCATTCTCCCCAGGCCGCCCTGATTTCCCCCTCGCTGTCCCGGGGAGATCTGCAGGTGTGTGTGCTTTCGCATCCATCTCTCTCAACGTGTGAGAACCAGCTCCTCAGATGCCATCGGGCAACAGCAACTGAGCTCAGCAGATGCGCGGCAGCAGAGCTGGTGCTCCAGGATGCCTCTCTCAGAGGAATAGCACAGCCTGGGCGTTTGGAGACAGCGCTGTCGGTAAATATACCCACGCTGACTTTTCCCGTTACATAAGGGGGATGTTTCCTCCCCTGGCTCCTGGGATGCTCAGGAGAGGATGCAGGATGCGCTCCCAGTGCTCCCACCACACCCTTGCTGTCGGGAACCGCTGCTCTCTGTGGGCTGACCTGGCTCCCACTCAGGGTGACAATTACGCTGCCCTAACGGGTGCTCCCAAGATGTGTCAGGCAATCGGGATTGCACGTAGAGCCGGTGCTGAAAGCCACAGCAGGTTTGATGCTCGCTCCGTGCCAGGACCGCAGCCATCAGCTGGTGAACCCAAGGAGCACCAGGGTGGAGGCATGGAGCAGATCTTGGGTGGCATTCCCTCCGGTCGCAGAGATGGAGTGCGGTGGGTGCGTCGGGGCGGCTGCTCCGAAGATAAAACCCCTCCTGCCTTGCAGCAGAGATGAATTTGCCCCTCTGGGCCAGCTGCTCCCCAGCGTGGGAAGTTCAGGAACCTCCCTGAGGTGCAAACAGACATTTCTAGTAGCAACAAAATATACACAAACATTTTAAAAGATCACTTGAAAATTCCAGCTCTCCCCCTCAGCTGCTTGCCACCACCCGATTTCTAAATGAGCGGGATTTCTCCTGTGATCAGCTTCATACATATATATATATATATATATATATACACACACACAAGCATGCCCCCCTCGTACACAAAGTATTCCCCATCTTCGAGTCACAGTCTCAGCAGAGCACAGAATTAGCTCCTGTCTCCACTTCACAAGCTCGCCCTCTCTGTTAGTTTATATAAAGCCATTTCAGCCCCGAAGGAGCTGGCATCTCGCGTCCCTGCCTTCCCCAGGTACTGAGTAAAGAACAGAACCGTGGGGGCGAGGAGGGGGATGTTCTGTTTCTGCTCCCTAACATGAAACGTCCCGGAGTTAAATACCAACAAAAATATTCAGTGTTAATGTTTAATACTGCCGGGAACTTGTCACCTCCACTTACCGTCTTGGAGCTGCCATTCTCTCGCAGACTCCCACGTCTGAGCTCTGGGCCTAACATACTTTCTGATTATATACTAGAAGAAAAAAATAGTAAAGCCGAGAAGAAGGGAGAGACAGGGACTCTGTCTCAGCTACAAAGCTAGGTAGGGCTTTCTTCCCCTTTCCCTCTGAAGAAATAAAATGACTCAACATGGCAAAGCTCCTGGCCTGCCGCTTTTCGGGGGTTACCTTTCTGAAGCCTCTCTTCTCTAACCTCTGTGAGATGCTCTTGGGTGTGTGGAGATTTGCGTGGCTGTGCTGGGTAACCAGCTTCATCACCCTTCTCCTCCCGCCATCCCCATCCAGAGCCTGCGTGGCCATTCTGCAAACAGGAGCACAGAAATTGGGTGACCCGGGGACAGAACGGTACCTAAAAGCAAACAAATAAAAACTTCGCCTGCCACGCTTCACAAATCGACTCGAGGCTGATTTGTGGTCGGGAGGGTCCTCCTGACAAATGCCTGGATGTGGCTCCACAGAGCTCGCTTGCAAACCAGTTTTGGTTTGCTGTCTTGGTGCCATCACAAATGTTTCTGGAACCTCACGCACCAGAAAAATCCGCAGCCAAATCTGCCTGCAGTCAGTGGGAACACGGCACATCACGCTGCAAACAGAACTGGGCCACCCTCCCTGTCTCGCTGCTTTCTGTAAAATGCCTTATTATCCCTCCAGGCTGAGCGGTTAATGAAAATTCAGACTCTTCGAGCTTGTTGCAGTGAGGAGGAGAAGCGGGTGATGCAACCAAGGATTGCTGCTGCAATTCTGTTTATTTGGAGGGCTGTGCAAAACCCTGCTGCTTTAAGCGCAGGAGGAACCACACACCAAAGGAAAAAAAAAGGAGGAAGGAAAAAAAAAAAAAAAGAAGGAAAAGCAAAAAAAGAGGTCATTTCCCTACCCTTCACTCCAAATCACCTTTGGTCACCACCCCGACCCAGAAGTAACATCAAAACCACAGGATCAGCCAACTCTGCTCAAACTTTCTTCTGCTTCTGGGACCTCTGTTGTTCCTTCTACACCTTGGCTGGTTTTTTTTTCCCTGCAGCAAGAACCAGGCTCAGCACAGCCCTGGAACAACCACCACTTCTGCTCTTGGTGGGGAGCAGGGGGAAGACCACCACGTCTGATGTCTTTTACAGCCGTTTTAAATGCAAGATGCCTCTAAACTGCTTGCTTTTGTCACAAAGGTTTAACCCAGCTGTAGCAACGCTCGCCCCCAGTTCCTGCTGCTCCAATGTTCAGCTAAAACCCCCCAAAACAAGTAAAACTGAGCTTTTTGTGGAGCTCAGACCCATTAGGCTTATAACACACTCGGGGAAGTGTCGTCATCCCTCCCTCTGTTGCTTCCCTCCCTCTTCAGCATCACTTCTGGTTTGAGGATGATTCAAATGCCCCTTTGCTGCTGATCTCTTGGGTACAAACCTACAAACCTCCAGCAGGGTCAGGTCCAATTGCCCAGGATGCTGTCTCCGGCAGCTGGGAGAGCAGATGCTGCAGGAACTGGGCAAGAAAAGGGCAAATCCAGCTTCACCCTTCCTCTGGCGTGGGCTTCCAGCTTCCGGTGAGCTGTGCTGGAAGGGTGTCTTCATAGTGGTGTGTTTAGCATCATAGAATTGTTATAGTTGGAAAGGACCACCAGGATCATCAAGTCCAACCTTCATCCTAACATCTCTTGAGCCACTAGACCATCGCCTCAAGTGCTACATCTACTCGGTTTTTAAACACCTCCAGGGATGGAGACTCCACCACCTCCCTGGGCAGTCTGTTCCAGTGCCCAACCACTCTCTCAGGAAAGAATTTCTTCCTAATATCTGATCTAAACCTCCCTGATGCAACTTGAGGCCATTTCCTCTCATTCTAGCATTAGTAATTTGGGAGAAGAGACCAACACCAGCCTTGCTACAACCTCCTTTTAGGTAGTTGTAGGGAGCAACAAGGTCTCCTCTCAGTCTCCTCTTCTCCAGACTAGAGAGCCCCAGTTCCCTCAGCTGCTCTTCATAAGACATGCCTTCCAGACCCCTCATCAGCTTCGCTGTCCTTCTCTGGACCCACTCCAGCACCTCAATATCCTTCTTGTACTGTGGTGTCCAGAACTGGACACAGTACTCAGTACTCAATCCCTCAAGAGTCTTTTCTGATCCCAGCCTGTCCCACCGCTTTTTGATCGCATCTCGCTTTTGGCCTTGCTGGCATCCTCTAGCAATCAGCCCCATAATGACACGTGTTCGTTAGACATGTACCGCCTGGTCAGCAACACAAAGCAAACCCTGAGCTACTGGACCCCAGTAAAACACTGGGAAATAGTAAATACGCATTCTTTGTTCATCTCCTCCCTGATGTTCCTGGTTGTATTTATGTTTATCACATTTAATCAATCTTACCCCCGCAATTTACACCACAAACTTTGGAGCCTGTTTACACCTTTGCCACCTACGCATCCTGTGGCAGTGACTTCCCAGCCTTCAGACTTCGCTGGTGACTTCCTTCGATTTATTCGGCGTCCACTCCTTGATTAATTCACTGGGTATCCCTCTCTCACTGTCGAGATGAATAAATAATCCTTCTGTCCAGCCGACCGCTGTAGTCCACCTTGGCCCCAGCCATCCCTCTCCAGACCCCATATCCTGGGCAGTTTAATAATAGATTGCTGTTAAACTGAACCGTGGTGAGAGTAAAGGCAGTTTCTGTGGCTGCTCTCGGGGTTTCATTGTCCTGTTTCATTGACCTTTGACACTTTTGGAGAGTATTTAGGTCATAGGGAAGTGAGATAGTGGAAAAAAAGAATGTGAAAGCCTATGTAAAGAAAGTATATTCCACAATATTTCGGGGCGAGGAGGAAGTGTACTTGCTTTGGGGCTTTAAGAAACAAGATGTAAGGCATGTATCCTTAATTACATGAAAAAAGCAGCATGCACAAGGTGTTGTTAGGCACTCACCTGAAATAATCACAAATCTTTATGTTTTGTTAATGGGCTTGGATCAGAGGTGGAGCTGCTCTGTACTTTGGGAGAGCTGACTTTTTATTTCTGTTGACATATCTTTTCAAAAAGGGAAAAGATAGAAGATGGAAAACATCAATATCACCGACTTGCAAACAAAAAGGAAGGTTAGGATGGAGAAGTCTGAACTGAAATGAAGACAGAGACCTCGTGTGCGGTGTAGATACAGAAGCTACTTGCGTTTCCAGAGAACAGGCTTACTGGGTAGATAGACAGAGAGATTAAACATCAAATATTACACAGTGACCCAAAATAGTTTTATATTCACCCACATTAAACTGGAAAGAGAATTACATACTACTATGAGTTTGGAAGTAAATTAAAGTTCATGGAAATGTTTATGGAAATCTCGCCTCTGGAAGGGTCATGTGCGGCACCAAGAGCGCTTTGAATGGAATTCCAAAATTCTTTCACTCTTTATTCCCAGAGAACTCCGCTGCAATTTCTTTTCCCTCTTTGCCCAGTTTTGCAGTGTGCATGCATTAGGTCTTGAGATAAAACTGAGACCAATGTTGTTTTGAAGGTTTCCAGGCGTCATCTAGGCTCAGGTTTGCTAACACACCCGAGGAATCGGGGGTGTTTGCGGCTGTTTCTGAATCAGTAGTGAAAAACCAACATGAGTGTTGTACCTGTGAGGCTGAATGAACCAGCACATTCCTGCCTTGCCGTAGCCCTATAATTCAGTTACACCTCAGCTATGACCGATGCACGATTGCGTTGAATTTCTTGGTTCCTAATTGCCAGCTTCACAGTTTCCATGACCATCCATGAGTTCATGTTTCCTTCATGAGTTGCTCGCGGTCATGTTATCTTGAGTATTTGATCATTCAATATTTAGCACCTGTGCTCCCTGGCTGTGGGATGCAACCTTCAGACGAAGAAATAGAGACCTGAAGAAACCACCTGAGCTCCCCCAGCAGGGAGAGATACCTCCAGCAGCCACTTCGGCCCACCCTAGACCACGGACCTGTGGGAGGTGGCCTAAAGTGCAGTGGGGCTTTGCTTCTCTCACAGGGGCTGGACCCTCTTTAGCTCAGGCAGACCCACCCCATCATTTCATCCCTGGGCTGCGAAGTAGATTTCTCATGTAGATAGTGCCCAAGGGTGTGATTTTTAGGCAAATTTATTTAAAACAGCGCAAAGGGCTGTATGTTTCCTATTTACCTTGTGAGGGTTAGCTTAGGGTGGTTGGGACTTGACTTATGGTTGGAATTCTCTCCTTCTTTTCTGCCACAAAAAAACCACCAAGTTTTGAAACATACCCGTCACCAGAGGACGCAACTATGAGAAGCATTTTGTTTTGCAGTGACAAAAAGGATCAAACATTGCAAAAGCTCGCCAACAAAACAAGCTCTGTGGCGAACCATAGCCGCCCTGTGGAAGATCTGCAAAAGAGACAGAAACTTGAAACAAAGCAAGTGAAGGGGGAAAACCCCTGCCAGGAGGAATTACCAGTCATTTTGGAAGCAAATGCTCTGGAGGGGAACAGCCAGAGGAGGATGAGGAAGGGGCTACGGAGACCTTTGAGTGAGCAGGGAGGATTGTGGCAATGAAGGAAGGATGTGCTGGAGATCCAGTGCTCCATTTCCTGCCTCTCTTGAGGGTCACCAAGTGTCCTTGGGGAGGCCAGAGGCCACGTGCATCTTCTTGCATGCAGGGAAGTGTGCTGAGGTGGTTTGGGGATGGGATGTGTAAGTGCATGCAATGGCAGCCCTCTTCTTCCTCCTCGGGGGTATGCGACAGTTGCTCTTGCACCTATGGTTCCAGGATGATTGATTTATTTTTAGACCACTTTCCCATAGAAATCAGGCTCATGCAACCTGCCTGAGGACCCGTCCATTAGCCTCTCCTGGTAACTCTGAAGCCTTTTGTTTTCAGGCACAGTGACAGAGGGGTGAAATTTCAGAAATATCTCATCCCTATGGGTTTTGTGAAAATAAAGGACTAAGTGGAGAAGAGAGACCCTCTTCGCTTCTCTGCTGAAGGACTGACTACAAGAGCTCGGCTGTTATTAGGCATCAGAAACCCGCGCGGGTGAGTCCCTCCCTGGGCTTCATTGCTTCTGCTCCACAGGAACTCACTCATGTATTAACTGAATTTCCTTGTCCTTCTCTTTATAAAGCTAGTGCTCCACTGTAACCAGGATAATGACATCTTTCGCCTGAAATAGGATGCTTATGAGAGCCTAGCTTGAAATAAAGATTATAAGAATGTAATGTCTAGCAATTGTAGCATCCACCACGGAGCAGGAGAGCGAGAGACAAACAGATAGAGAGGTAGGCAGACAGACAGAGAGATTTCTTAATTGAACTCTCTGCTTGGCTCTGTTTCCTTCAGGCAAGCACCACAGGTGGCTAACAATAAAGGACCGTAAGGAAGAATATGAAGGCTTTTTTTTCAACAAATTTGACGTACCATAGGCAAGCTTTTACACTTGCATCAGCCTATACTGAAGATCCCTAAATAATTCAGAGCATTCAAACGGTCTAACATTAGCAAAGTAATATTCTCCCCACAGGTGCTTAAAAGTAGAAAACAAGGTGGCAATTTTTCCTCTTTTAAAATACTAATAGTATTTCATTCCCCTGCTCCAGAGCTTTTAATATCCTCTATAAATCAATACCTACCTGGCTATCTATCAATAAATGAATAATTACATTTCTGCCTATCCCCAGCCACTCCGAAACCATTTATTCTAGTTGTTTAATCACAAAGCTGTTATTGCAGGGAAAATTCAAGCAGACGTGAAGACATAAAGCCAAAAATTGAGAGCTAAGCTGAGAACCTTGCTGTGATAGCTGTCTCTTCTGAAGCAAGCTGCTTCTCACTTTCCCAGGAGAGGCAGTAGGTATCTCTTTGCTTTCCAAAACAATAACTGGTGCAGTAAAGCTCAGCCAAGCAAAGCAAAGCTTCACTCGCTTCGCTTTTGACAGTCAGCATTGGAATGCAACAGGGAGTCCTTGCTGGTCTGATCAGGAACTCCCTCTCTGCCCTTCAGAGGACCTGGGGTCCCAGAATGTTCCCACCAGAGGCTCCATTTGGAAAGGAATCAGATAACAAGACCCATCGGTCTCTGTAGAAAAACTTGTTCGTCTCAAACGAGTACTCTTCCTTCTGTGCTCTTTTGAACAGAGCTACATCTGGGAAAATGGAGACCACCCCTCTTCACCCCCTGGAAGGCTTCCTTTGCCCTCAGCAGTTGCGTCCCCCTCCCAGTTAGTTCCCTGTCCTTTTGAAGCCACGTGCCTGCCATTAGGAGAGCAGGCGCAGATGCAGTAGAGCGTGTGTATACACACACACACACAGAGGCAACACACAAGGTGCAGAGGAAGAGGCCAGACTGCATGTGAGTGGCAGTTCCTCATGCACTGACATTACCACAGTCTTCCTCCTGCACCTGGGTGAAAGCCTCGGAGAGAACTCAATTTAGGCCATGTCTAAGTCAAAACACTTAACACATGCTAATGACGCAACCCTCCCTCCCACCTCCATTAGGCACACGCTTTTTGTCCGTAGGAAGGATGGAAACTCAGATGACTTGCCAGAGCTCAGAGCGGTGGTAGGTTCTCCCAGCTCCCCATCCTGTTCTTCCTTCCAGACAGGCTGGGTATGTTTACTGTGTCTCTGCTTTTGTTTTCGCTCACCTTCCATCCCCACGGGGAGCCCTCAAGCACGTATTTATTTGCACTTTGAACCTGTGCTTGCTTGCACGGCGATGCTTTAGCTCAAGCTGGGACCTGATTGCTGTAGGGGAGGCAGAGACAAGATTGCCTGTGTGCCAGCAAAGCCTCAGCGCCTTCGTCTGCAGCTCCCCTCGTTCACCCCAGCACTCCCCAGCCCTCCTCCGTTGATACCAACGAGTGGGAAAGAATCCTACAGCAGCTCAGAGCAAACCATGTGCAGCACCAAGAGCCATGGGTGAGAGCAGAGCAGTGCGATCAGCCCGATGCTGCCTGAACCTCACTCGCAACGGCAGAAACGGCAAAAGCCTTTTTGTATACTCTCATGTATACCGTGAGTGTTTCTGAACATATAGATGACTTATTATGCCAGATGTAGCTCTGGGAGGTGTCCTGCGTCCTATAAATGCTAGGTTACAAGGAAAACGCTGACATATGTATGTGTATAAATACATATGTCTGGGTCTTTGTGCAAAATAACAGCCTAGGCTGGCTGGATGGCGAGCTGACTAACTGGCTAGCTATACACATCCTTCAGTGGAAATAAACCCAACAAAAGCCTTTGAGCTACATGCATCTTGGAACGCTGACTTGTAAACCCCTAAGTACGCTGAGAGGGCTGCAGCCACCCCAGATTCCATCAAGTTCCCTTTCCATTGAGGGTGTGGCCCTGGAACTGACTCCGCAGGTCTCAGCATCCCCAGCAGAACAAGGTGGGTCGATTGGGGAGCTTGGTCCTTCGTTATTTGGCTTTAATCCGAGTAGCACCCACAAAGCTTTGGTGGGTATGAGTGGAAGAGTAGCCAGGCAGAGAGGACCTTGGTAGTGCAAGAGCCAGGAAAGGCCCTGGCAAAGTGTTTTTCTCATCACTGTGGTATCCAAATTAACATGTATTTTCCAAGGATGAATCCAAACACATCCTATTTCTGTCCCTCAGCAGCCTGCCTGTGGCAGAGGTGGGCTGGGCAGCCCTTGCACCAAGGGGTGCAGCAGCCCTTGAATATTTATTGCCATTCTTTTCGTTTAGTCTTTAAGAGGCAAGGAGAATCTCTTCATTTGTCAGGCAGACCTTGCTCAGAATGGGGTCTAGCGAGCAATCCTTCGCGTGCTGCCAGCAGCACTAGCCCTTGTGCTAAGTAGAAGCATTTTGTGGCAGCCTTTCCACTGGTTCTCCCCAACTTTAGGGCTGCTCCTTGCCCTGCCACACAAGCCTTCCTGAATTTTGCCCTCAGTGACCCCGCAAGATGAAGACACCCTAAAAACCAGCATGACACGCTACCCTCGTGAAAATAAACAAACAGCCACGACTTTGAGCATGGCGGTGAGATGCTTTCCTCGCGCTCGTCTGGCCCATGCCTGGGAGACACGAATTCTCCACCGCTATTGCTGCACAGCCCTAAACGTGAAATAAAGGGCTTTGTGTGACTGATCATAATTGCTTCAAACCAGACTCCAAACACCTGGCTGAGGAACGATGGTACCACCTTGGAAACGAAAACATGGCTCAAGAGGGAAGGAGAGAGGTTCTAGCTCTTGGTTCCCCTTTTCACAAGTCTCCCAAGATTGTTCCCCTGGCGTCTCGCTCCTTGGGGGAACCACAAATTCTGGTGCGTTCTGATTTAACCGAAAGGATCGCCAGTTAAAACCACGGCACTCATGCTGCTGCAGTAACTTGTTTGGCCGACTCGTTTTTAAGAGGTTGCAGAGCTAGAATTGTGTTGTTTCAGGGGAGGACTCCACCACCAAGCACAAGCAGCTGATGTCGTATTATTAGATTTGGGACTAGAAAGAATGGAGCCTAGACATTCCCGTACCAAAAAAATAAGAATTTTTACTTAGCATTTCCACTCTGTGCTGTGAAGTGATAAATACAATCAATATGTGTCTAGTAGCTCAAGTCAAGACTCAGCCTCACCTCTGGCCTTCTGCTCCCTCAGCGGTTTTATACAGGCCTGGGCATTTGATGACATGCCTCCTGGAAAAAAAAAAAACAAAACAAAAAAAAAGAGCTTAAGATAACACTTACAAAGTTTATAAATGTTTTACAAGAAGCTCCCTTTTCGATTATGGTGAGGCTCGGGGATTCCAGGCACTGGCAGGAGGAGAACAAAGTGTCATAGCTGAGTTAGGGGGAAAAAACTTCCCTTCTTTAGCTGGTCTGGTAAAAACACCTCTTCTCTTTGGCCATTGATGAACAGTACCTACAAAGAGCTTTCTTGCACGCACATCTGGCTGCATCGCTTGCGAGAAGCGCTGGGATTACGAGCTTGCAGCCTGGTGGGTCCCATGTCAGTCACAGGAATCAGCAGACTCACCTTTTGCCTAAAAAAACCCATAATTTGCAAAGAAAGCCTAGGGAGAATAAATGAAACCAATGAAAAATAAAAGCAGAACTATGCAATACACATGTGAAAGGTACAGACCCAGCATTTAGACTGTTATGTCCTATGAGTGCCCATGGGTTGGTAGAAGCAGAAAGAAATAGGAGACTTTCTGAGTCAAAAATGTATGGAAAAAAAACCACAGAAGAAGCAGAATGCTCCTTAATGTCTCTGGGCCTGCTTACTTAATGACACTGGAGCCACATACATCGTTATTCCAACACCCATCATTATTCCAAGCCCCATAAGCACCACACTGGTGCCCGTCACCCTGCCCCAACCCTCAGGAAACGGTGGCATCACACTGTGAGCATCAGCGCTCCAGTGACCAAGGAAGCAGCATGGAACAGAGCATTTCACCCTGAGCCCAGCTTTTACTGCCCTTGAGAAATCCACCCTGGCTGAAATTTTGGACAAAAACACTTGGATGGGCCATCATGCGAGGTAGGGAAGCACCTCACACAGCTAATGGGAGTTCTGGCAGGAGGTTCAGCTGTGTGGGAGCTCCTCGCCTCTAAGGGAGACCTTGAATAACGCAATTCTGAGTTAAAATGGGACAGCTGCATTTCAGAGAAGCTTGGTGCTTACCCTGGGATTTCTTGGGCTATTCTGATGGGAATCAGAGGAGAACACATCCCAGAAAATCAGATGTTTCCATGACCAAGACTATGTTGCTGCACAAAGATAGCTCATTACCTTGTAAATACTCCAAAAGTACGGGTCTGTCCAAGACATGTCTGCTGCTAATACTTTAGGCAGGTTGACTATGTCCTAATTCATGCTTGCGAGACCGTATGATTATAAAATCTTAAAGCACCCAGTGTTGCTAGTCATAGTTCACCCTAGAACGCGGTGATCGCCTCATATCTGTGCCTCATTTACGCCAGGATTTAACATTGCCTCTGCAAACACATGCCAGATTCCTTCAGCTTCATCGCATCCAGAACATTCTGCAGCACTTTAGCCGTGTGACGACTCCATGACTCAGAGGAGCATCCCGGCCCAGCCGGTGATGGCAGATGGGCTATCTCTGCACAAGGAGCATTGTTCCATAGAAATACAAATTCTGCTGCCGAAGGGGAGCGCAGTGCCACAAAACAGTGGGCACTCCAAAAACCAGTGCCTGCTCATGATGCATCTACAGCCAGCAACTCAGCCGGGCTGAATATATCTTAATGTTTGTCAGACAGCGTGACTGTCACGTCTTGGGGGCTGCACTTGCCTCCTTGGGCCAAGGATTATCCACTGTGGTTCCCATGCTTTTAGGGGAACTATCCGCTTTTCTCACAGCTCACCCAAATGCTATAAAACCTGCGCCTGCAGAAGGTGCTGCCCATCACCCTGTACCCACAGGAGACCCTGGTCCACAGCTTGGAGACACCCTTGTCTTCACCAGGGAGCTGCTCACCCCTTGTAGCTCTGGTGTGCTCCCTACCATAGCCCTGGTCGGTGCTGTGCTGAGCAAAGCAACCCCCACACCAACTACGATTTCATCGGACCCCACCAAGAGCATCTCCTGGAAAGGTGCTTCGAGGAAGACCCGCATATAAGGCAAAGCACCGCGTGAGCCCGGCAGAGAACGGCTCGGGACGTAAGCCGAGGAGACTGTGCACACCTTATCTGGGATGCCAGAACACCTCCTTTATAAGCGGAGCCCTGTCTTATCAGAAAAAAGAGGCTATTTTTGGAGGCTTAGCTCACGCTCCGGCGCGGTGGGTGACCGGTGCCGCAGGAGCTCGTTTAGGAGCCAGGAGATAGAGAGCAGCCGGGGATTTCCAGGAGCGCGGAGTCACCCTGCAGCTGCACCAGCCTCTCTGGACACTTCCAGCAGCCGAGCAGGACCAGCTCGGTGCCCTTCAATGATGATAATTCAAAGCAGTTTTGGCCTAACCTCTGCATTACCGACTTACCCTTTTTTCTCCCCTGCTCCAGAGAAGCAAGGGACAGCAATGGGGACAAGCAGACATAGAGGACAGTACCTTCATACTTAGCTTTAACACATGTAATAAAGTTCAGTTCTGCTTGAGAAGTCAAAGAATTTACCACATTTCTATGCACAGCGCACTAAAAAACAATAATTTATTCTTCGACAACAGGAAACAGCTGATAAAAGAAAAACTCTTTTGTTTTAGGCTTACAGACCGTTTCCCATGTGTTATGTTTGCTTTGGCTGTCTCTCTGGCATCCGCTGGTGGAGATGTGGAGGAGGGAGAGGCAAGGGTGTTGCTCAAAACACAGGACCCCAGATGCTGTAACTCCTGGTGTCCTCTGTGGCAAGGTAGCAAGGATACTCCTGAAGCCTTTTCCTCCATCCCAGAGACTTTTTAAGGTAACTGTGTGAGGCTACTGCCCTAGCAGAGCTCCAGAAAGTCACTGGAGGCACATCACAAACTTCCCGGGAATAGACAGCCTAGGAAGTCCATAGTCTGGAAATGGAGAAGAAAAAAACCAAAGGAATAGCCTAAATAAACCAGTATGGGATTGCTGTCACTTGTTACTCTGCAGCCCTTTTGGGCTTGGCTGGCGGTTTTATTTCCTGAAGGAAATGACTCCTCAATGAGTGTCACACTCGTGTCACCGGCCATCTCGCCTCCCTTTCCCTACCTGAAGAGTGAGTCTCAATAATTTTGGGTTGTCCACAGCCCTACGTTGCTGCGTGGCCAGGAGAGGCCTTGCAGTGGCCCCTTCGCAGCACCTTGTGTAAGGAACCTCTTGCATGGGCTGAAGTTGTTCCTGTGCTCCTTGCAAACAAGGCAGCTCAGTGCCTGAGGAGCCTGGAGACCATCGCCTCAGACAGAGCTCGTGAAGGAAGGGGAAAAGGATTTATCGTCTTAACTATGAACAAAGAAGCTCTAAGGTCGCTTTCTGTTTGGTTCTCACCTGCGGAACAGCAGGGCTGCTAAGTCTGGTATTGGTGCATTTGTTCTTGCTTTTCCCCTAGAGAACCCTCCAGAGGTCTCAGAGATGGGAAAAAATCAGGATATTGAGTCTTTTCTGCCCAACAGTCCTTGCAGTCTGAAGAAGGGCTCCTGAACCCTAAGCTTGTCAGTGCTCCTTGGATCTCAAGCAGGTCCTGCAAAAGCTATTGCCTGTACGTGCAAGCAGGAACCGCCAAAAAGGCCCTGCCAAATCACCTTGCTTTCCCAGGCTTTGAGGACTTTGAATGTTGTGACGCAGCGATAAAGTAACTGCACCGTGTATTTAAAATCGTCTGAGAGTTCCACCGTAGTCCTCAAATGCGGCGCTAAATAGGGCAAACAAAAATAGCTGTTACTTTGACAAGTGCTTATTTAAAGCCTGTTTTGTCAGCATCGCTGCCCTGGTTCTGACAGGGAAGTTGTCTAGAAATTGCATAATTACCACTAGGAAAGGCAAAAGCAAAGCAGCACCGTGCGGTCCCATCAGGGAGCAGGTCATGTTTGCCATGGCTGGTGCACCCTCTGTGAAGGCTGCGGCAACTCCAGCTCAAGCCATGGCCTCAGGAAAACGCTGCTCCTCACTTGCTCCAGCCCGGGACCTTGCTCTGCTCTCAGCTCTCGGGTTGCTCTGCCAGGGGAGGTGATAAGGACTCTATTTTTCTCACTCGCCCACATGATGCTGAGAGAAGTTGGCGTTACAGCCTTTGCTGCTTGCTGTCCAAGTGTCCGGCACTCATCACCAAGATCTTGATGGACTTCAATCTCATAGGAGTGGGGACTGGAGAGCAGGGGGAGAAACAGCCCAAAACCATTGAGAGATCCTTTTTGCACGTAATAGAATTTGTAACAAGTTCAGCACGCGAGCTTCTGTGGAATAAAAGAAAATATTCAGTGCTCTTTCCCTCCTTCCCCTTCCTCCTTGCTTTGCTTTCCACCTCATGGTGGAAAGGAGGTGAGAGAAGATGACTGGAACCCAGGAAGTTCATTCTTAACATGAGGAAAAACTTCTTTACCATGAGGGTGCCCGAGCCTGGCCCAGGCTGCCCAGAGAGGTTGTGGAGTCTCCTTCTCTGGATCCATCTGCTCTGCACTCTAGTCTAGCTCATTTTCTTTCAGGAAAAGCCATAGGGAAAGGGAGCAGGGAGCTCTGGCCTCCTGGTGAAGATCCTCTCTCGCAGTGCTGCTTACCAGCTGTCTCTGCAGATTGGCACTTGGCATCCACCAGTGGGAAACCTGTTTTAAGTGCCTTAGTCAGCACCATATTGATGGGGACAATCTCGTTAGCAGGATGAGACCCTGCCCGAGGTTGCCCAGAGATGTGGTGAATCCCCCATCCCTGGCACCATTGCAGGTGAGGTTGGCCGGGGCTCTGAGCAACCTGCTCTAGCTGCAGATGTCCCTGCTCCCTGCAGGGGGGTTGAAGACGATCTTGAAAGGTCCCTTCCAACCCAAAACATTCCATAGTTTTATGATTCTATGGTATATGGACGCAGCGGCAGGAGCAGGTATGCCATCCCATAGTCGAATTCCTAAGGCACCATGTAATCTTCTCCCTCCTTGTAACCTGCTGCCCCATGGGCTGCATGCCTTCCAGCCACAGGAGCTCTTGGGGTGAGGACCCTACAGCCAAGGGCTTTCTTCATAATACAGTCCTCATTAATTTTAACAGCAGAATCATCCTGTGCACTACATGAGGATGGGGACTTAGGGAAAAAAATTAGCATCATCATTTAATTAAAGATGGATCATAATAATAAAACCTGCACAAAGGGACTGGCATGGGATTATGAAGAGAACCTTAATTGTGGAATTCTTCCTGTTTGGCTTTGAGTCTCTGATTTTTCCATCTCAACACAACCTTTTTAACAGCTTTGGCATGTAATTTCCTGGTTTTTTGGGGTTTTTTAAAATAAATTAGGAAAGACTGAAGTGTTATCATCCAGCTTCACACCGACACCTGTGTGTGTCATCAGCAAGGCTGGAATTGCTTCTACCCAAGACTCTTCTCGCTTGACCTAAAGGATTAGCTGATAGAAATAACAGGTTGCGCTCTAGCCCCCTCGCAGCGGGCCAGATCTGAGGGGACTTTGGCTAAAACACTCTCCTGTGGTGAGCATGTGCAAACTGCACCTTTTCAGAGGATTAGAAAGAACTGAGGTGAATTTCTTTGACAGTACAGTGATACCAGACATCCAGTCCCTGCCTCAAACGAGGGGTACTGCGATGCTTTCTGAAGACAAAGCCACCAGCCTTCCTTTTCCCATGTTTGTTTTTTTTTTCTCCATTGTGTTTGGGAGAGCTGAAATGTTTCAGCTGGAACTACCTACAAAACAAAAACAAACCCACACCAAAACAGAGAAACCCCAAACAACAGCAAGCGGTGCTTCAGAAGACATCTGAAAACAATTTCACGCTGAACAGCCAAAGCTGGACAGAAGTTACACAAAGCTGAAAACAGGGAAAACATCCGAAACCCTGGATGCCTTTAACAATCACCAGCGCTGCCCAGTTGCTCGGGTTCCCCTTGGCAGGGGGAGGATAATCACCCTTGTGTCTTTCAGCAAAGCCGTCTAGACTCCCTGGTGAAAATGAAGAAGCTGTCATCATCACCAATCCCATCGGCAGCGATTATGAATATTATCTGGAAGAAAAGCAGGGCTTTGTTCACACACAGGATTTCCTCGCAATGAACCTGTGGACGACATCCCATACGTAAGAGCAGAGCTTCCCTTTGCGGCTGGGTCCACAACCGTGTTGTGGTCACAGAATCCCAGCATGGTGGGGTTGGAAGGGACCTCTGGAGATCATCTTGTCCAACCCCCCCTGCTCCAGCAGCTCACCCAGAGCAGGGGGACCAGGATTGGATTTGAATCTCCCCAGAGAAAGAGACTCCACAACCTCTCTGGGCAGCCTGGGCCAGGCTCGGACACCCTCACAGCAAACAAGTTTCTCCTCCTGTTCAGCTAGAACCTCCTGGGTTCCAGTTGGTGCCTGTTGCCCCTTGTCCTGTCACTGGGCACCACTAAAGCCAAGGCTCTGCCCCACAGGCACCACTTACCAGGCAGCCGAAGGAGCTGGAAAACACACTCTGGTGCTGATGTGCCTGAAGAGATACTGGTGAAGATGTAAACCACAGCCACTTGCATTTCTCTTGTAAAAAAACCTAAAAGCAGGTGCAAATAACAGAGCAGCACCCTGAGCGCAGAGAATTACTCGCCTGTACATCCTTAACAAATACGTCTAACTCTGCTTCCAACCAAGGCTATTCAAATATTTTTATACAGATCCCTTGCTCTCTTCACGGGGAAAAACTGCTCAAGTTCAAACTTCTGCACATTATTGTTGGTTTATTTCCGTGAAGCTGAACGCCAAAAATTATGACACAGCTCAGGAATGCTGGACATAAAGGGAGATTTCCTTTTTTCCCCCCTTCAGCTGAAATATCTTTTGGCAATAAATCCCCACCGGAAATGTGCTTTCCCCGATTCCCCGGCTTAATTAGCTCAAACAATGTAAGATATGTAACACTGACCACCATGGGAAACCTGATAACAAAGAGCAGCGATACAATGCGAGCCTTTCAGAGGTGCAGGCAGAACCCTGCAAAGACAAAAGCGGATTCAGTGCGGCGTCGAAGCCGTTTCTTCCTTCGCTGCTGCAGGAGACACCAGCACCACGGTGAGACGAGTTCATCTCTGCCGTGTTTTTTTCCCCCCGGTAACGATCTAAAATCGCCAATTCCTCTACAGGACGGAGGTCACGCATCAGGGTTTTCAGCAAGGAAGAGGCAGTGCCTAATGCTGCAGCTCCTCGGCGCTCAGGATGTGATCGCTGCTATGGCCATGGGGAAAAAAATAGGAGAAAACTGTCCCCAAAACTGGCAGCACACATGGGAAGGAGTAGCGGTCCTGGCTGGCAAGACTGCATGCCCTCGCACGCTCCTTTTGGAGGGAGCTGAGGCTGCAGTTTCCTCAGGAGTTCTTTGCTGGCCTATATCTTATCCCCCTGCCCTCGCTGAGCTCCTGACACCACCCCTGCATCATCCTTCAGCAAGGGTTTGTGCAGGTGGACGGTGAGCAAGAAGGATGTGCCGACTCCCAGTGCAAACATTCTTTTTCTTCTTGCCTTTTTTTCATTTCACTGCTGCTGCCAGGGTGAGTTCTCCCAGTGCTGGGCTACTGCGAGAGCTGCAGAGCTGAAGGAAGGGTGGAGGAGCAGGGACAACAATGCAGAGCTCCTTCTTCATCTATTTTTCCAGCCGGGCCACCAGCTACGCTGTCAGTAGGACGATAGCAACCCCTTGGTTTTATGCAGAAGAGCTGGTGTGAACATTTTCTTTGGTTTGCCTCCAGAGGGGATAAGAGTCTTCTTGGGATTTGGGCCCGATTGTTTTCTCAAAAAGAGCTCCCCCAGGGCTCTGGCAGAGTTTGGGTTGTAACTTCTGAGGCTCTGCATCTGGAGATCTGCCAAGCTTCTGCCTCTGGGTGATGCGCGCTCCCATGTGCTGGGAACCTGCCGACCCCACCCCACACACGCACACGGTCTTGGGCAGGAGGGACAGCTTTTTTTCTTTTTCCTGGGAAAATTACTGCTACGCAGGCACACGACAGTTGTGTCTGAGCATTCACACAGAGGTGGGATGCAGCAGGCCTGTTGGGCACGTGGCAGATGGTTGGAGGCCTCTTGCGCAGCAAAACTTCTGCATCCTACTGCTCCCATGCAGGGTGGTTTCGTACCTTGAGTTCAGTGAGTTCACGTGGAGCTGGTGAAACCCTCCAAGACACCACATGGCACCCTGTCATTGTCACCAGGCTTCCTGTGCGCTCAGCGTGGTGACTCAGTCCAACCGAGGTGTCCAGCCTGGTGTTTCACTGGCCCGAGCTCACTTAAGCAGTCCTCTCCAGAAGGTCAGCTCAGGAAAGGAATGAGCCAGAAAAAAGCATGCTCGCTCAGGGCACTCTTGCCAACATAAAAGAAATGGGCACAGGGCAACTTCAGCCCCTGCCCAGTTCAGGAGGCTGCACAACATGGAGAAATGTCCAGGAAGACTTTGGCTACCTGTAGAGCTTATGGTTAAAAAAACCCAAACCACAAGAAATAGGTTCCTAAACTAATACACATCTATCAGCATTTAGCCACTAAACTGCAGGATGTGATTTTGCAGCCAGAGGAATTCCAATTGTTTTCCTCCTGAAGTTTGCATTTGGCTAAAGGAAGATGAACTCTTTGAATCATTTTAACTGACTCGTGTTATTGGGGAAACTGGAATATTTCAGTCCTCCACTCCTTACAAACTTAAATTTATAGAGAACAGTCAAAATGAAGAGCTGCTACGGACCTACAAATAGTCTTTCTGGAGCTGCACACACGTTTCTTCACCTGGTATACTCCTGATCTTTATTTACCATGCAGCCAGAAAAAGCATCTGGCTTGCTGGAAAAGTGGAGACAGCTCCAGAACTTCCTCAGGAGCTGCTGCTCTGGTTATGGCACTACAGCACCCATGCTGAAGGACGCAGTGGTTGGTGGCCTCTCTAACCCCAAAGTGCCTAGCTGAATGTTTTCTTTCTCGTTCAGCCCCAAATGAAACCCAAAGTTTCATGTGAGCAACGACTGTGGATAAGATTGTGGTCCATCCCTAGGTAACTGTGGGGCCCAAACTCAAGAGTTGGCTGAAGAGACCTGCCACAACATCAAGGAACAGGCTTTTGATAATTAAGCCAGTCTTCCACTCTGAAGGGCAATTGATTGTCACACAAATTATTTTTAATGCGTTCACTCTGTACGTACGTATCTCCAGGTAACTCCAGCATTTCATCCACATTGACAACCGTCATACTTTCAGAATTAAGTCTTTTCTCAGGAACACTGCGTAAGGACAAAATCATCTGCCTCCCATCACACCACGTGAATAAAACTGAGGCTGCAGGATGATGCCAAACCACACATTTGTGGAAACAATTAAGGGTTTTCTTAGCTCCCTTGGACTATCTTGAAACTCGAGCATGTGCTTAAAATCCTTTGCACTGCTGCGTTCTTGGAGGTCAAACTATTAATAGGGAAAGCAGCCAGAGAGCAGTGCTGATCTAACAGGCCTTATACACCACGCTAGAAATGTTGGTAGGTCACAAAGCCCTCCACTGGTTTGTTTTAACTGGTGAACTGTATCTTGGGTCTCCTTTCCATCAGCTGACATTCTGAGCAACTCATGGTCCCAAGATACTGATGAGAAAAAATAAAGAGCACAGCTGATGAGATTCAGAGCCCTGAGCCTGCAAGCAAGGCCTTAAACCCCAAAGACAGCTCAGCGTGGACCGAAAGGTGGACCTGTGCAAGCTCCAGGTCCCCAGATCAGATCTGAAACCAGTGCAGGAGTCACTGTGCTGCGGCATTGCTCTGATGTCAGCAGGCAGCAACTTTAAACAAAGCCAGGCTCTCATTCGCAGGCACGCAGTAGATGTTCTTGCCTCCCAGCTGTTTGTTACCCCCATCTGCTGGGCTGCCATCTCCTGACTTACAGCGTGGACAGGAGGGTGCTGGTGCCTGAGCCGCAGCCAGTATCAGCTAGACACTGCACATACAGCACCTTGGCCTGAACCCTCCCTTCTTGGTGGCCTCTAAGTACACAGTGAGGCACAGCCTGGCGTGGCTGAGGCGCGGGGACACGCTCCTCGCCATTACTTGTGTCCCAGGGGGGTCGTTGTCTAATGCCAAAGTCCCCTGCTCATGTAGGGGAACAACATCTGTGTAAAAGGTGAGTGAAGAAGTCCACAGTACTCCACGGCCAGCCACAGGATGCAAACGCAGGCCAAGTGCTCTGTGCTTTTGGTCGCTGCCCTACCTTTTGGAGTCACGGCTACGGGGTGGCATAGCTGCCTCTCATTATGGAACTGGCATGTGGATTTTAAACGTTCTTTACAGCTCCCCAGATCAAGCTTGGATTTTTACTTAATTATTACAGTTTGAGTATTGCAATATATTTTTCATTATTGCTGCTAATTATGACTTAGCCCTATTGGTTCTTAGGTCCATCACTGCTTGGAAACTTCTGTGTTAGATCCCGTCTGGACACATATCAAAAGATTCGGCTACTTTTCCAGAAGTTTTGAATATGCAAAATTGCCTATATTCCTGGAAAGGAATGGAAGTTAGCATATGAAAGAGGACAAATCAGGCAAATTAAAGGACAGGCTCCAGTACCTCCCATCTCTGGGACAATTTCCTTAAAACTGAGACACGGCAGCCCAGAGAGTCTCTTTCTGCAAAGCTCCTGTTCACTCGGAGTGCTTGCGTTGTAGCATCACCCTTTATCATCAGGCTTTCTGTAATGGTCAGGGTTACGTATCTCAAGCCACGTGAACCAGTTAAGCCAGGAACTGCAATTTTTGGGGTGATATAACAGATTATTATTATAATCACAGAATGGAAGGGGTTGGAAGGGACCTCTGGAGATCGTCTCATCCAACCTCCTGCTCCAGCAGCTCACCCAGAGCAGGGGGCCCAGGATCACATCCAGGCTGGTTTGGGATCTCTCCAGAGAAGGAGACTCCACAACCTCTCTGGGCAGCCTGGGCCAGGCTCCAACACCCTCACACCAAAGAAGTTTCTCCTCCTGCTCAGGTGGAACCTCCTGGGTTCCAGTTGGTGCCCGTTGCCCCTTGTCCTGTCACTGGGCACCACTGACAAGAGTCTGGCCCCATCCTCTTGCCCCCACCCTTTAGCTCTTGATCAGCATTGACCAGATCCCCTCTCAGGCTTCTCCAGGCTGGACAGCCCCAGGGCTCTCAACTCTGTTCAACTTCACAGGGGCAACTTTAATGAATTATTCCTTCTAGGTACAAAAGAGGGGAGAATTTTTCCCTGTGTGACCGAGGCTTTCTTTTTTCTGCAGTACTTTTGTAACCAGCAACCTCTGTGCACCTTATTTCAACTTTTGCATCAACTGGACAAAACTGCTTCACCCATTAGACGATGTATAATTCAACTGGAATCATTTTTCAGTTTACATCAGCAGTAAACTTAGTTTAAAATACATGAGATATCGCATAGCCAAATGCAGCATCCTGAATGGAGAATGAATTTTAATTACTAGGCTACGGTTTTCTCCCAGTCAATCCTAAACCCATCCTAAAGAGTACTCCCATACTTGTTTTCCTTGAGACTTAATTACTGTACACCCTAAATATGCCATCTTCTACTCCTCATTTGGCTATGCATAAAGGTTTAAAGGATCTCTTTTCTGGATTATTAAGGAGAAGATTTTCAATTTCTAAGCCGTAAATATTTTTGAAAATATTTGATCCGGAACAACACGTTGTACATTAAGCTGTAATGAATAAAATTCCCATTATTTCTGCTGCTGATGGCAGAAGGACGGAATATAAATTCAGATATGTTGGCAATTGTCAATTCCTTCCTCCCCCTTGAAAATCAATGAGAACGAAATCCATAACTTATAATCCACATTTAGAATTGTGCTTAATAACTGATGACACGATATGACCCATGGGGATAAAATAACAGAAGGACCCTTCAACTTGAAGAAATGCAAGCCTAGACATCTAGGGAGAATAATCCAAAACTCGGTTGTTCCTTAGAAGGGAAAATGAGGAAAGTAATGCTGCAAGAAGCCTGGGGGTGAGAGTAGAGAGTGAATTAAATGTGACTGAGCGAAAAAAAAAAAAAGGAGAGAAAGGGAAATTTTTGGCTGCAGATTCAAAGACATCACCTCCTGGAAAAGGGAAGAAAAGATTCCACTCCATATGGCTTTGGTGTGACCACACTAGGAATACTAAATTCACTCCTGGGTACCTTATTAGCATCTAAAAGGGCAGGTTCAGTGGAGAGCAACAATAGTGTCTAAGGGGTTGTCTGGGCTGACTTTTAAGGGAAGATTAAAATAGTTTTAGGGGTGGATTGGGGCACCTTTTATTCCCGTGGAGTAGCGCTTTAATTCTTATTCCATCCTTTTCCCCTACATTTTAACAGGCCTGCTTGCAAAGCAGAATATTATGGGCAAGTGTGTAAAAGTCTGGCCCTGAAGACAGATGTGTCGGCTGGGCCATGAACAGGGGAAGCTCCAGTGGACACCTCTGCGTGTCAGAAGGGTTGTTAACACCGGCAGGCATAACTTGCAACCAGATTATATTTTTAAAGGCAAAAATGTAAAAGAAAATGAAAACTTATTGACAGGTCTGTTAGGGTATTGATTACTCTCATAAATGAAGTGATGCATCTCTTGACATGTTTTAAACCATGCTTGCAAAGCACAAGTGACTGTGCTCAGGAGAGCAATCCTTACCTGGACAGGTGATGGACCAGATGACTTAGTGGGGCTCTCTTATTTCTACTTGCACTGACTTAGAAACTTTAACGAGACAGGGAGTTACAAGACAACCTGGCAATAAATATGCACCACTGTCTAATGTATTATTTGGCCAGAGCCCAGATAATTCCTGAAGTACACCTCAGGGCCTCATAATGACTCCAGCGCTAAATATCTTACAGTCCCACCTCGGCCTGGCTGGGGCAGTGGAATATTACACAGTGTCAACAAGGAATCAGCAGTAATCCTGAGCGGCAGCCACTAATGGGAGTGCTGGGGAGACTCTCTGGATCTTCTAGAAATACTGTTTAGATCAGCGTTGTGCTGGTTTAAGTTACTAAAACCCACCTGGGACTGTTGCCTTCACAGGGTTTCTCTGCCCTCTTCAAGTAGCACCTTCCCCTTTCTCCTTACCCAGGCCCAGGGCTTCCATCAGGAGGTGGAGCATGAAGAAAGGCTGAGAGACTTGGGGTTGTTCAGCCTGGAGAAGAGAAGGCTCCAGGGAGACCTGCCTGTGGCCTTTCAGCACTTAAAGGGGACCTGTAAGAAAGACTTTTTAGCAGGACCTGTTGTGACAGGACAAGGCGGGGATGGGTTTAAACTAAAAGAGGGAGATTTAGACTAGAGAGAAGGAAGAGATTTTTGATGCTGAGGGTGGTGAGAGCCTGGCCCAGGTTGCCCAGAGAGGTGGTCGCTGCCCCATCCCTGGCACCATTGCAGGTGATGTTGGCCGGGGCTCTGAGCAACCTGCTCTAGTTGCAGATGTCCCTGCTCAGCGCAGGGGGTTGGACTGGATGGCCTTGAAAGGTCCCTTCCCACCCAAACCATTCTGTGGTTTTATGATCATCACCACTTTGGTCAGGGAAAAAAGTCCAGAACCTCCGATGGATGGACCTGCCACCCTTCAGTACTGCAGACATTCAGCAGTGACGGTAGGTACTGGCCAAGCAATCACACCCCATCACAGGATGCTCATCACCTCCCCTGGGCTGCCCTCTCTTCTAGGCTTTGTTAGCACCTTCTGCGCTTTGGCAGAATGGTTTATTTTTCTTTCATAGATCATTAAATCTCTATTGATTTCCAGAAATTGGTTCTCCACACTGTGCAGGCTCGGTTATAAATTACTGCTAGGGGATGGGAATTGGTTTGGTTCCCCACCCAGTGTCTTTAGCCGCGAGTTTCTTCTGTTGCGGTCCCCTCACGACAGCAGCAGTCCTGCTGTTCTCCCAAGCTGAGCATAGGCCACCTCCTTACGAGGAGAAGACGTTTCATATTTATTCATTCTCCTTCCAATGCAAATCTACTCTCCTCTCTCCCCCCAGCCCAAAAAACCGCTTCCATATTAAATTACCGCCTTCCAAAAACAGGCCAGGAAAAAACAGGCAATAGATCCTCTCACCTGGTTTTTAACCGCTTTAAGGCAATATGATGTGTCTGTCAGCTGTGAAATTACCTGTACTGGGAAGCTTGGCTCCCCTAAAGAAGGTCCTCTCTGTGAAATGGAAACAGAGCTCCTTTTTGGTTTCTCACAGACCTTTCTGTAGCAAATCATTGCCAGGGCTGGCACTTTCCAGACGGCTCAAAGGCCAGCATCCTTCAGGGCTTACTGCAAAGCTCAGCTTTATGGAGGGATCTAGGCCAGTTTGGATTAAGTATGGGCCAACAAACCTGCAGAAATCCAACAAGAAGAGTTTCCAGGTTCTGTTCCTCCTTCAGGGACACCTGCAAACGTTTGTGTTCGTGGGAACAACTTTCCCAGTCCTCACCTGTAACCATTTCTGTCATTTTCTGTCCCCTTCCCTATACAAAACACTCTCACTGTTTGTTTGGAAATAGTCACGTTGATTTACAAACAGCAATGGGGAAAACAGCAACAAAGTCTATTTCTGCTATATTCATTTACTGCTCCCTCATACTCTTCTTGCCCTCACTCCCCAAACACCGTTTACAGATGGCAGCAAAGAGTGCAGAGGGAAAACAGGATAAGCATGGAGAGAAACAATGAGCAAGAGACAGAGGAAAACCCCAGGAACTTTCTTTTGAGATATTTGATAAAGTAAGGGCTGTAGGAAGATAAACACAGTGCACTGATTCCACGCAAAAAAAAAAAGTAGCTCTTCCTTTCCAAGAAACCACAGCGAAACCAAACTCAACCAGGAATTCCTCTAGCAGGGATTCCGGCATCTCTGCAGATGCAAAAATACAGAGAATCAGGAGGAGATGGAAGAATAAAATCTAGATTCACAGTGAATCTTCGGAGCTTGAAGGCCCACAGCAGAAGGCGGAGGTGAGCTTCAGGCTCTGGCCGGGGAAGGAGGGACAGCTGCCATTTTGCAGGCAGCAATAGACCTCTTGTTATCTTGGATACTGGACTCTTTCATCGAGACGCTGCTGCCAGGGCAATGCCCGGTTCTTGGAAAGAGAGAGCTTTTCCCTGGATCACCCCTTCAGAGAGGTCCACCGGGAATTTTCATTATCATTTGGACCGAAACTAAGATTACGCAGACTGGACCTTAGTTTAACATTATATTAAGCACATTGGCATCATCCTATGACAAACATTACATCATCCTTCTAACTCGTAATGTTTTTAATGCATGTATTTCACTGGGCAACAGGCTGATAGAGTTTTTGACCTCTTAAAGTCACAGGAAATATTTACCAGCTTTGCTATCCGAGCCCTACAAAGGCAGTCAGCCCCACGAACACGAGATGGGAAAGGTTGACGTTTGCTTCCAGTGGAATTCTGGGTGTCTATTATACACACACATATAGGCACATACAGAAAATTACACACGGTGGCCTGCTATAGAGAGGGACTGTATATATATAAAATGATTATAAGTGCTTGTCTCTCACACCCATCCTCGGCGCGTGCGGGTGCCACAAACCAGACATGATGTTCCAGACTGGAATGATGAAAGGAAGAAATATATTGCCTTTATGGAAATCATTCATTTTCCTCGTCTGGGAACCTCTTGAATATAAATAATATTTTCATTTATAAATTTCAAAGCGCTGTCCTAAGAATGGGTAAGAATCACTATCTCCATTTGACAGTTGGGGAAACAAAGAGCAGAATGTTTCAAGCGGCAGTCGAAGGTCACATGGAGTAAATGAAGTCAAACCTCATCTCCCGAGCCCGACTTTCCCTTGAGAGCGCACACCAGAGAGCACACCACTCACAACTTTATCAGCTGAAACGCTTCGGCCTGTGGGCTAATGCCATTGGCAACCCTGAGCCTCCACAGATCAGGCCTGAGGTTTCAAATGATCAGTGGGTTTGCTTTAAACGCGCAAGATTAAAACCCCCAAATAAATACACTTGTCTTTCTCCTCTTTGCCTCCTGCTATCCGAGCCTTTGGAGTACGCTATGGTGGTGGTTTCCAGGTATTTCCACCACCAAAAGATCCAGGAATCTTTCCTTCAAAAAAAGGGGGAGTGGAAGCGGGGCAAGGCTAAACAAACAGCACTAAATACTGCAAAGAACACTGGAGTTTCGACAAAAAACGCAGAGACTACCTATTTGTGGCACGCACTGAAGGCTGCTCTCTCTATAAAACAATCTCCCCACCCTGCCCCAAAAGCAGGTCTTACTTTCAGAGCCGCAGCAGTTCCCTGTGATGACTCCTGAGCCCGGAAAACGTCCATCACCGCCTTGGTCTGGGTCCTCCAGACCTTTCCGAAGGCAAGACAGAAGGCTCAGAGCCAAGCTCCGGCTACACAACGGAGCTGTGGGTCTTTCTGAGCTGTTTGAGCCCAGCAGAAGACGTGGCCAGAGCACAGCAACTTACAACACGGCACATACCCAGGTTTCTTCTGCAGTCAGAGCCATTCTTCCCCGGGTGTAAGGCAGTTCCTCCTGCCCAGGTTGGTAACGGGGGCTCAAAGCCACGCAAGCGAAGCGCTGGTCCAGCCTGAGCTGGCTTCTCCTGCTCACCTTTGCCGGTGGGATAACTCCACGCCGGGAAGCTTTACATCAGATACTGTTTGTCTGCATCCTCCCTGCTTTGTGCCAGCTGAAATTCACAACTCTGAAGCCGCGGTGCTCAGTTTAGGGCTTTTTTTTTTTTTTTTCCCCCTCTTAAGACCTGTCTTTTTCAAACGCCTCCAAATTAGACAATCGCTAGGGGCACTGATAGTTGTTTTCCTTTTAAGTCAGAGGCACTATTTGCTTCCTCAGTTCCTCAGCTGTTTTATCTCTTATTATGTTGAATCATTTTGAAAGCTATATCTCCCATTTAAAAGTCGTATCCCATTATCTAGGAGGGAATTTGAAAAGGTCGGTGTTAAAAGAAAACACAAGCTGAAACAACCCCAGCACTCGAGCCTTCAACACTAACTAACCCACGCGATACCGAAGGTTAATTAGACTTTAAGAAAATGCGCAGGCAATACATGTGGCACGCTACTGATAAAATGACATTGCTTATAATAAATTAAATTATAGTCGAACCTCACCGAGGCATTAATCACGGGCAAACCACTGGAAAAAAAAATTGATGTTTAGTCAGGCTGGGATCTCTTTAAGTTAATAAACAAAAGAATAGAGTGTATTCTGCTGTGGGGCCTTCCACAGTTACAACTCAGTCTTAATTCATTTGTGTATATGTTGCAAAAATAGCAGTCGTAGGTATATGACAGTGCTGGAAACACCTGGGTGGTCTCTAAAGACCGTGGATTAGCAGAATGTTATTTAATACACTTTTTTACAAGGAGCATCTCAATGGTTCGTCCTTGCTCTGCCATGGCTGTTCGCGTTTAGGTACTAGAACAGACGTGGTATGTTTTGGGGAGAAGCATAGATGGACATTCAAAAAACTGAAATAAAGTTAAACATGTTATCTAGCTTCCATTTCCCTCCCAAAGTCATAAAACTGCCTGCTGGAGCCTGAAAAATAAAGTGTATGTTGTTACCGAGTCTCATTTTTAGCAGAAGATATCTGAGTGTGTGCCCGTACGTTACATGGGTGTGTAAAATGCTATGGTAATAACTACATCAATCTGAGCTGAGAACCTGGTTCTTGTTTCTCAGATAACTTGTTGAGAGGCCCTGGTAAATGCCATTGCTCAGATTTCTTCATGCTGTAACCCCTGAAATGCTTTTACAGCAGCAAGGCAGCACCACGCATGTTGCTGACACGTGGACAGCCTTTAATGTCTGCAGAGCCTTCAGCCAGCTCCATCAGATTCCTCTCAAATGCATTTGACGCCAGCACAGTTTCATTAGGTGAAACTTCACTGGTGTTAGCCACATGTGATACAGCAGGCAACCCTCACCTTTGGAGGAACATGCAGATCGCACCTCTTTGGCATGGCTTCTTCTGAAAATTCAGAAACCCAGACAAATAAAAAAACATGCTTGAAGAAGTGGAAAGAGAAGAACTCAAAAAAAAAAAAAAAAAAAAAAAAGAGAACAGTTAGCTTTACAAACTTTGGTTTGATAGCACTTGGGTATGTCAAGAAGATGTATTCTTCTTGAGAACATGCTGGGGGGCAAAGGACCTAGATACTTCTGGATACATACTCAGGACGTGAACATGGTTCTGCAGAATGATAATCGGAGGGAGCAGGCAACATGGACTCATCACAATTCTAATTCAAGCTCCAGAAGATAAGGGATTAAAATGTCTCAAACCAGAAAATGTTGGCCCCTGTCTCAGTCAATCTTATTCCACCTGTTTGGGGTCACAGCCCTGCCTGATTCCCTCTGAATAGCGCCTGATGCACTAAAGCATCACAGAGCCAGGTCCGTCCATACTGTGATTAAAACACACACAGAGATCTGTTTGGGCTGTTATGCCAAATAAAAACATGTTTTCTTCCTTTGCATTCCTTCGAAACACATCCCTCTTTTAACCCAAACCTTTGAAAGGCTGTCCCTGTCACTGCAAACCCGAAGAAAACACTGGAAGCTGGAGCTCATCTTTGTTGGTTTCCAGGCAGCCTGGAGCAGAGGAGGGTCTGGTAAGCTGTCTTCCATCTTCTCAGCTGTTCTTATCTCCAGTTCTGTTCCTAAGGTCAGGAAAAACACACAGCAGTGATTATGCAGGAGCGGGCTCTGAGGGATTACGCTATTTGTCAAAGCGGTAACAGCAAATTCAATATGCGTAAATCTCTTCTCCCTGTGCTCTGGAATACCAGCGGGATACTGGTAGGAGCCCTTTCCTCGGCAGCTTACTTTTGGGGGCAGTTTGTGGTTGATCTAATAAGAATATTTTTTTTAAGAACTTACAAGCTGCAAGGGACAGTCCCCCAGGCCCTTTCTGCTAAAAAACCCAGCTGAGTTACTTTGCATTTTTATCAGCGACCTGGAAGAAAATATAAAATCTTCACTGATAAAGTTGCCAGATGACACAAAGACCGGGGGTGAGCAAAGAAGAGAGGTCATTGATGCAGGGTGAGCTACTAGTAAGCCAACAGCATGTTGTCTAATACACCCTGATATAAAGACGTAAAGAAGCTATGACTGTAGGAGGTCATTATTGGAATCAGGGACTCTGTCCTGGAAAGCAATGACAGCCTGGTCAGAGAATCGTGGAAACATAAAATCAGAGAATCTTAGCTGTAAAGCAGAGCAGGTGTGGAAAATTTTCCTTGTGTAGTAAAAGGTTGATGCTTTGTCACAGAGAAAATGAAGGACGGGATTTGATCCGTCTGTAAGAACAGAGCTTCATACTGGGCTGTGTGGTACAGACGACGGAGGTGTAACACCACCCAGAAGCTGCTAGATGAAACTGGACGAGTTCAGACTAGACTTTAGAAGTGCTGAAGTTTGACTACTAGAAGAAACTCCCAAAGGTTTTGCTGGATTCCTGGGCCCTGGTAATTTTTAAATCAAGATTAGGTTCCTTCTAGAAGAGGATCAGAGCAGTTAAGCACAGCAATACCTCCAGCCTCCTAGTCCATAAGTCCAACAAGCCAACGCTGAGCTTTCCTTTCTCTTCCCTCATTCCAGAAAATTTGCTTAAGTGGGGGCACCAGAGATGCTTTTGTTGACTTTCCTTCTAAACCAAATGTTTCAGAGGACAGCCATAGGCTATGCTAGGCGAGATACCAAAGGAAGGAATTCACCTCCCGTGTGATACCATATTGCCAGGCATGATAAGAACTAAAAGCAGGTCTGAATGGAGGAATCGAGCCAGGTCTCTTCCATCATACAGACCAGGAATAAATCTAGCGCTTCCCACTTGAACAAAGATTTGTCTCTTGCAAATCCTATTTGGAGAGCCAGAGAGCAAAGATGCAACCATCTGAGGGTCCCTCTAGAAAGGGAAGTGTCACTTGGGGATGGAGATCCAACAGAGGCTCACCTAATAAAATCAGCTGGGGATGGCCAGGTAGGAATTTAATTGTCATACATGAGGCTATAAATAGGCTTTTGGAAAGCCTGGAAGCGCAGGCAGTTATTGCTTGTTATTTTAAAATGTTAATGTGGATTTCAAGCTCATGAAAGACATGAGATTGCTGGTGAAGACCTGTCTAGCCACACATAGGATCAGCAAGAAATTCAGGTTCTTCCATCCCACTCAGCCTTGCCATGGAAGAAAGACCAGCTCCTGGTACGTTTTGGTCTTTATGAACGACTCAGGCCTGGGGCCTGCTGATGGTCTACGCCAGCTCTGATGCCAGCTTTGTGATACTGGTACAAGTTACCTGGAAACCAGGCTGGTGTCAGCCACTTATTTCTTTTTCCTTATTTCCTCCGTATTGTTTAGGAAGAAAAAAAGCTGTAGCACCACAAGAAAAGGAATAGAGATTGTCTAACGCTCACAGGGACACTTACGGCCTCTTATTTATGGTTATCTCACTAGAACAGCTCAAAATGGATACTTTGGCAAAACACTGCTCTTCAACAGTGCCTTTACACATCAGACGGTGAGATCGTCCCCTTAGGGCTGGTGGTTTCTGAAGAATTTGACTTCTGTCCTCTTGACTCCTAGCAGGCTCACCCACCACTTGGTGCCCCCTCCCAGCAGCACACACCTAGAACCCAAATGGTTACAACCTGGCTATTTGCAGATTCTGCGTCTTACGGAGAAATCTGTTCACATTAATTCCAGTTAGGAGGAAAAATCAAGTTGTTTGGGGAAATACTTTTAAAAATTTCATCTTTTACGATAACTTTTATCATTAGAAACCAACATAAGTTGGTTCAAACGTAAGTTTCTGGGCTGGATGAGTCAGACGAAGCTGATAACCATTAGCACTGCATTAAAAAAATAGAATAAAATACTTCTTGTAAACATCTGATTTTTTAAAACACCCCAAAACGCAAATCGGTTAGAAGCTGGCAGAAATTATTAGCAATAAGCTCTTTCGCATAGAAATAGGGTTATTACCATGTATTTGCAGCAGCTGGCGTGAGCCTGGCATGGTGCCAGCCAACTGTGTCCTGCAAACACCATCCTTCCACCTGATCCTAGGGAAAACACCAGCGAGAGACAGGGTTGTATGCCCTCCTCAGTCCCTGCGTCATATACTGCCATTGACCCCTGCAGGAGTCCTGTGCATGTGTGTGAAGAGCACGGCCCAAAAAAGGAGAGAGAAAAACAGGGGGGGTAGAAGGGCAGGGGGATGTGTTTTGCTACGTCATTGAAAGCTAGCGGAGACCACCCGGGAAGGAAAGAATAAATTAATCACAAATCACAGCCACGTGAAGTTCTTAGGTCAAATCAGATTTGTTAGAGGGTGTGGTGGTTGGGGGTTTTAAAAAAAAAAAAACAAACAAAAAAATCAGCAGAAAATTACCCTCTGGGTGATGCACATCATAGTTGTCAGCTCCCGGGTCTGCCCACACTCGGGTCTCGAAGCGTGTTTGTGGTTTGCTGAGATCCAGCGTTGTTTGCTTGCTTTTTTTGGCCAAGGACTTTTCTATATGATTACGCTTTCCAAGCGTGCCATAGATTACATGGTCCATAACCAGGTTACAAGGAGAGAACACAGGTCTGCATTTAGGAAACCATCTTCAATCCCAACAGGAACAGCTTTAAACATTCAGCCTTCAAACTTTTTCCTTATGAACTTGGTTAAAAGTAGGGACAGATCCTGCAAATCTCAGGGATGTTCAGTTTGCTGGGGGACAAAAATCCTCATAATTACAATCGAAACCGAAGGAAAAGAACCCAAAACACTTTGCAGGGCTTCAGGTATAACAAGCACAATGGTCACAGCTCGGGGTTGTAATGTCTATCCGGTGAGTTTTGCTTTTATTCTAAAAAGGCCAAATTATGTAAGGTTTTGTCAACTCTTCGGTTTAATGGAGGTGAAAACTACTGACCATAAAGGAGGTGAATGAAATGGCCTGTGAGGCTTTGTGGGTAACACAAAAATCAGCATTAAAACAATGCTTCCCTTACAGTCGAAAACATTGACCTTTTCTGAAGAAATTCAGAAGTCTGGAACATGGTGCTCGCTGCTTCGTCCAATTTTGAGTCAATAGAAGGAAGCAAAATACAAAGGGAAAGGTCATATTGACTTAGTGTAACAATCTTAATGAATCCTTGCCCTTGGTTCTGCATTTCCAGTGGAAACATGAACTCGGTGGCTCATTCCCTTCCTCTCCATGCTGCTTTCAAACACTCAGGTAGAGGGAACAAGCTTTTGCTCGGCTCAATCCCCCAACACCTTCGTGCCTCTGTTTAAACAGAGCCTAAAAACCAGCGCTGTTATTTTTAGAAGCAGCATTTACTAAAAGGAGCTGTTGTTGACAAGAAAAGCCACTCACATTTGACTATGAAACATTTAAGTGTGAGGGGAAAGGTAAGCAGAGAAGTCACAATCAATAAGGAAGAGACCGTGAAGGATTCCTGGGCAGGGAATATTTCTTTGCCTCCCCAGAGCATTTCTCCAGAGCAAAATCAAGAGTATTTTTTGGCACTGCTGCAGCTTAGAGGTGTACCAGTCATGGACCAGCACCCAGCTGCATAAGGTTCTGTACGAATGCAGAACAGAAAGACAAACCCACGACAAGAGCTCACAGATGGGTGCAGGCAGACAGCTGGGGAAAACAAGGAAACAGGGTGACGCTATAATATTTGAGTCTCTATTTCAGATAAACAGTGCAAGGCACAACGATAACATGTCTTTGTGGTTTTTTTTTTAAAGCTGCTGCTCCCTCCTTCAGCCCCAACCCCGCTGTCCCCCGAGCCTAAATGAAATAAATCAGCCTGTTAATAACGACTGAGCAGCACCAGCAGCCAAGGACAGAAGCTGAGTGAAAGACAAATGGTTAAAGTTTACTAAGTAGTTACAAACCACCAAAAACAGGTCTTAGAATGGGAAGTGTCAGACAAGCCCTTAATAACAGGTAATACTACCAGCCCCACCTATAATTACAGTGCTCCTCTCCCCACCCTCTGCATGTCACTCGTTTCCATCCATCTCAGGCTTTTCAGAGCACCTCGGCAATGTCTGCACGCTGCCTGGCAAAAAACCAGGGTGACCATTTTCAGCCCAGCTTCCGAGGAGCTGCTGCAATATACACGTTAAATAATAACAGCATAAATAATAACGAAACAGGAGGTTCGGCCCTGCCCACACCTCGCTATGCCAAGGCTCTCACATCCCCAGTGCGGTCTGAGGCAACCTCGAAAGACAGAGTGGGGATGTAGTGGAAGGAATACATTTACCGCACATCACATAGTCCCCATTAGGAGATTTTTATGATCATATTACTCTGTGCTTTGTCTTCAAACGGAGGCTTCGCTGGCTTTTCCACCCATACGCCAGAAAAAATACTTGCCACACTCATTATCAGTCTCTCGGTTCAGATTTTCCCTCTGATGTACAGCGGCTTCATTTTGGTTCTCAGTTCCAACAAGACGTATTATTGTCACCTTTTCTGTAACAATTTCCTTATACTCCTGAAACGAGACGACAGTCAAGGACGATCACTATGAGCCTGAGACTGGTACGCACTCAGAAATGTTTCAGGTGTATAGAGATGGCTGAATATTTTTGTTTAGTCATTGGTTTACACATTTATGATCATTTGGGCTTGTTTTGACGTTGTTTTATGCATTTACTACCACTTGGGTTAGAGGATTTTTAAGAATTATATCAGACTCACCTGCTCTTTTTCAAACTGTTTGCTCTGACTGTTTAGGGGGGTTCTGTGACTGCACGAATCAAACGGAAACTTTCACACTTGCTGATTTGATACGGGGTGTGTTTTAGACACCTGGTTAAGAATAAAAACCAGTAAGCGTTTGGGATGAATTTTCAAACAAATACAGGTTTGTGAGCCAAATCAGGGAAGATTTTGAGAGACTTGGTGCCTCAGCGAACAAGCTCCTGCCGACTTGTAATAACATAACGCACGAATCACAGTAAATCAAGCGTGGTGCTTTGATTTGTGAAAATATGCAAGAATCTCCTTTTAACTATCTGATCAGCCCTATATCGAGCCCTCGCGCTACCAAAAGGTCAGAATCCAAAAGGGTTAAGTATTGACTGACAAGAGGATGAAAGGGAAAGCAGCAGAATGTAGGTGTATAAAGGTCTTGAGGGACATTCCTAAAAGTCAGTACCAGTTTTTACACTTCTTGCCCAGGACCAGATGCGAATTTCAAATAACAAATAGATTCAGATCATCTGTACTCTTCAAAAATGTGAAACTCGTATTTAACTGTGTCCACGCCAAAAGCTTTTCTTCTTTTTTCCTTGCTCAAGTCTTCATTAATTTGAAAATTCATGCCATGAAGTCATTATTTTCACTCTTTCTCACCCATTTTCACCCTGTTGCAGGACCCTCCGCGGTGGTGGTGGGAGGATGGGAGACTCGTGGGGTGAGGGGGCGACTGGAAAAGGCCCCTGGCAATCTGTGCTCCACTCTCCTTTTTTTAGGGGCAGGATGTTTTGGGAAGAGAGAGTTTGCTGGCAACCTGATCCTCCCTCCGGTTGCGGAGATCTTCAAAGGAAACCGCGCTAGCAGCTGACATCCCCCCTTCTCCTGTTGGGTTTTTTTTCCCGTTCCCACTGCAGATCCCTCCCTTGGCAGACCTCCTGATCAGCTCCTTCTTCCTTCCGCAGCACAAGCTCAGCCATATTCAAGTCCCTTCGTACCCGTGTACCGCATCAGGAGGCCTCACCAGGTTGTGCAGGCAGGATAGTGGCCTCACTGGGCAGAGGCATCAACCAGCTTTAAAAAAATAATAATTTGAGAAGAGGTTGCGTGGTTTCTAAATAGGAGCAGGAACCTGATGGTCGAGAAAGGCAATGGCAAACACAGCAACACAGGGAGGGCAAAGGAAGAAGCTTGTGAGAAGGAAATAGCTGCCAACCCAGCCCTCTCACCTAGGGCTTCCCCAGGAACCACAGCAGCTTTGCCTCTGTCCTCGTAGTATTTCACAAGCAGCACAGGGAGAAGTAAATCTGTTGGCAAAGCTCTCAAAGCCCTTCCCTTACTTCTGCTTCTGGAGGCTTGGGTGTCTGGCGTTAGGTCCTTCACCCAAAGACACTTCGCAAGCCATGCCCCTGTGCTGGAGGGAATCTGGTGGGAGAGCAAGCCTGACTCGTCCAAAAGAAGAGCTCAGAACCCATGAACCCATTTCTCAGCCCAAAAACCTCCAGCCACACAACATCTGTGCCTCGAGATGTGGCACAACCCTCTCCAGGCTGGCTGGGGATGGGCTGCAGGGACCCTTTGGGTCCACGTAGCAACATGTCCACATCCTGCCTCCCCTCCAGCCCCGTGGACATCGCCTGACGAGTTATACCCAGCGACTCTGCCGTAAATGGCAAATATCTCTTGGAATGGTTTCAGTCAAACCACACTTCGCTGGCAGCGCGCACAAGAGGAGAAAGGTGGGTGGAAGGAAAAAGGCAGAGCCAGCGCAGTAGCAAATATTGACACAAAACAATAACAAAACATTGTTGTAAAACCCACACAGCTGAGCGGGTGAGTCTGCGGATGAGCAGAGCCCAGGAAAGTGCTCCAGACTCACACATCCACGTTCACGTTTCCAGCACTAAAGAACACGCTTGCAGAAACAGGACCGGTGTAAGCACAGGTTGAGGAAACTGAGATGAGGGAAATAAAAGATAAAGTCATTTATAATTATGCAGAAGGGTAGATATTACCGGATATAATAAAACACAAACAGAATCATTCGGTTCGGGTTTTTTTGTCGTCGTTGTTGTTGGGTGGTTTTTGTTTTGATTTGGTTTTTAATGTGAGTAGCCCCACTGGCATTCCTCAGCTCTCAACAAATGCTTCCTGGACCAAGCACCTGAGAGGATTAGGCCCACATTCAACATCCACAATAAAGCTTAATCTTGAGTCACATTTATCCATGAAAAAAAATCAAACAGAGTCTGCTTTGTTACAGCCACACACAGAGCAGTAAAAAGTTGCCAGTCATGCTACCTGCATTGTACAGGTTGTCTCACACTGAGCTCTGCTTTTACCTGCCCCTCAGTCCTGATCAGCTCTCCAGTTTTGATCAGTGTTTTCCCACCCTGTGGGATGGGGTCCTGACAACCAGAGCCAGGCAGGTGCTTGGGTACTTCAGCAGCAGGAACCTCTTAAATGGATGAACACGTTACAAAACGTTGATCCAATTCCTCTACTGAAACCGCCTGCCAGCAAAATATGGACGTCCTTAGAGAATAAGTCTCTTCAGAGCATGATACTGAGGTTCTGAGGGACAGAACCTAAAGCACCGCTCATCTCAGCAGCTTTGCTTCAGGAGAAAGGAGACACTGGGCTGTGGAAATACCTGCATCGAAGTTTGCGAAAGCACATTTTCACCCTCTGCCTCATATGCAGAAATGCTCTACTATTTACTCACTGGGATGATGATGACTGGGAGACACATTACCACGAACGATTATGGAGATGAATGCCTCAATTTTAGGAATTCATGTCCCAGTTGTTGCTCTGAGAAAATGGCTCTGGACGTAGATGGAAGGCTAAGCCCAACTACGGACTGAAAAATCAGATCTCTGGCGATGAAGAAGATGCAGAAAACAAAACAAGAGCTTGATACAAAAGCGGCGTTAAAACCAAACCCATTTTCACTAGCACAGAATATACATCTTTGCTTAATTGACGGTACGTTTTCTTGCGAGACATGCAAATTCTAGCTTAGGGACGAGTTGTGCAACCTCACACTCACTCATGAGTAATCCAATTGACCTCCCCGGGCGGGCTCATGTGAGCAAGCGCTCATCATCACCATCACCACCACCACCACCACCACCACCACCACCAAGGAGGGCTGAGCAATCGGTGGGGTCTCAGTGCACGTCTCTGTCCCACCACCCTCCCAGACAGCCCCGCACACACCCTGCTCCAGCACGAGCATTTTCATCGAGCTTCTCCGATCGCTACAAAGCTACGCCAAACAGAGGAACCGTGTCCCGTGCGAGGAATTAATTTGATTAGTTCTCTTAGGATACACATGATGGTTGGGGTTTTTTTTATAAGATCACAGAAAGAACATTTCAAGGTTACTCCATGAGAATAATCAATCTTTTAAAATGCACAAGTTCTCTAATTACATTTGCAAAGGAAAAAAAAAACAACAAACCACAAAAGCCGCGTATGCTGTGGCAGGGAAAAAGCCGGTGAAGTCAGCACAACTGAGCCCTTAATTTTGCCTTTTCACCAGGTTTCAGACAATTAGGTCTGTGAGCAGTAAAAAAAAAAAAAGAGGGGGGGGAATAAGAAAAAAGCACATGCTTAATTTTTACATGATGGTGCCCAAATGAGATCTCTTGGCTTCACTTAACTTCCTGTCTTTGTAGTCTGAAGAATGCTGCAACACGCTACTGGTGCACGCCTGTAAGGTAACTGGTAACTGGCTCCCATAAACACCACATTTACCAGAAAACCCCAGTAAAGATCCCTGCTGGGTTCACAGTGCATCACACAAGCCAAATTGCAAGGAGATTTCTTTTTTCGTTCTTTTTCCTCTGGAAGCACCAACATACACAAATCTGCATCTGTTCCTAATGAGATGTTTACAGCCTTGCCAATCGCACGTATGTAATAACTCGGTGCGTCGTCACCTATAGAGCTCTGGTTAAGAGACAATAGGTGCAAATTAATGTATAAACAGACATCATTTCTTCAAGCCTGGACATGACTTTGAAGCCTCTTTAAATATTGTTAAATGCCACAGCTTTCTACGAAGGTTTTTTAAAATCCTTTCCTCCGCTCTTTGCCGATGGTGAAAAGGTTTCGGGGGGACGGGACAAGATATTTATAATAACAGGACATTTCACTCTGCACTTTGTTTTAGCATGTGGGGGGAATAATAATTGTATTCAGACTTGGGTTACGCAGTTCAGAGCACAGGCACCTGCAGCAAATTAATTTGTTGTAGCACATTTATTATCTCATAGCTTCTATTTAGGCTGCAGCTGTTGCTATTATGTTAATAATGTTTTTTTATCACCGCTGTATACAACAGGTTATGGTAACACAGAAATTTTGGGGCGTGGGGTGTTGCTTTGGGGTTGTTTGGGGTTGTTTTTTAATTTTATTTCTCAGGAAGAAAAAGATGGGGAGAATATAACACATCAGGAGCGATTAGGCATTTAGCTTTCCATTTATTAGCTGATTTGAAAGAGAATGGGCAAGAGAAATCAGAAAAGAGTAACAATAGACAAAGATGGCGCGTGCAGAATTTGTGAAAGCAAAAAAAGAAGAAGAAGAAGAGGTGGAAAAAAAGAAAGAAAGAAAGAAAGAAACACCGAACACCGCAGTGCTGGGGTGGTGAGTGTTCGGGTGGGGGCGGGGAAAATGCTGCAGTTTTCGTGAAATAATAAGGTGGAAAAAAAGGCATACAAAGAGTAGGTTTTTCATTGTCTGTAAAATATAAACACAGATGAATTCTGTCTTTGGTTTGTTCATGCTTTTCACTCTGCACAGCAGGGATGTTCTTAAGAAGTTGCCCTCTGCGAAATTTCACTAAATGGAAACCGTGGACCCTGCATGATGCGATTATAATCACACCAGCCATTCTTTTTACATAATTTTTTGTTTAAAATCCAGTAATGCTTCTTGTTTTTAAAACATATATCTATATCTATAGACGCATCTAAAGCAGGGCTGGTTTACGTCCCCCCAGCAAAGCGCAGGCTGGAGCTATAGCTGGCTGTATCCCATCCGCAAATCTCCATGGACTCAAAAACAATATGAAAATTTTTAGCTGACAAGAAGATGTCTGCTGCCTGCAGTCACTGCAATAGCTCACCATGTTGCCTACTAACCAAAAGATCAAAAATTATCGATTTCATGGCGCGGCGTGCTTGGGATAGAAAAGCTACTTTAAAATTTGCATTATTTAAGAAATGAATTAAGAGAAAAGACTCGCGTTTTAGGGCACTTTGGAACGTAAAAATGGCTTTATGTTTTAATCTTATCAATGATTTACTATAATTCTATTATTTTTAGCAGCTGGGGTCTGGAAATGATTTTTTTTTGCCGATGAATTTAGGATTTTGCCGCAGTATACATCTGCAGTCCCAGAATCCTCCGGTAAGATAATCCCTCCTGCGATGGGGAAACGCCTTTAACCTTTTCGTGAATGAAAAATATGCAACCATTTTGAAATAAAAAAGGGGGGAAAGAATGATGATTTCTAAGAGCCAGGATGAAATTTACTGTGAATTGAAAGGACAAGGAAAGGCAAACATACTGTAACCGCGCCGCGGCGTTGGGAGTTTCTAGCTGTTGTCTCCATCGCTCCCACCCTTTCTTCCATGGTGTCCGTAAACACGCCTGGAGTATGGTGCTACCCGTATTCCACGCGGGTGAGGAATCGAGACCCGAGACGTTAAGAAACACGGCGTTTCTTTGCCACCACTGCAGACACGCTACAACCGCCACCTCCAAGGAAAATGTTGATTCCCGGCCATTGAAATTCGCTTGACCAGTGGGTTCTTAAACTGGCCGGACTGTGAGGGGAGCCGAGTCTCTAGACAGCCAGAGGTGTCCACAGCTGCTCGGGGCTTGCGGCTAGAGAGGGAAGAGGAGAATTTTCTGTGGCATAAGGAAAATCCGAAGCCCTAGCCCGTGCACAGCCTGTTTGGAGATTTACTCAAATGAAACTCCCACCCTGATGCTCTCGTAGTTTCAGTAATTAAGAAAGAGCAGTCTGAGTGGAAAAATTGGGTCATCGTAATTTACTATCTTATGTTTTAAGATTACGTATTAGAAGCGATTAATCAAAATAAGGAAATCTGGCCTAAAGCTACTGAAGGAAAAAGGGCAAATTTCATATATCAAGTCCCTTTTCAAGGACAGCTTTCTATAGGAGCCCAGCTACATATTTAGGGCATGGACAATTAAAGGGTTACGACGGTGAGAAATCGGGGGTTTCGTGTGGACGGAGTTTGGTTAGGGAAGAGGGAGGCAGGTGTCACACCTCCGTGACTGGCATTGTTTTTGCCCGTGCTTCTGGTTCTGTGCCTGAACACAAGCGCCGCGATTGTTTTAGGTGAGGAGCACGAGACCCGTAATCACCGAGAGACGGGCACACAGCGAGAGCTTACAGGAAAACTTCAGTGCTGCGCTGACAGCCTTTTGAAAAGGATCAATACTGCGGATTTCTGTCTGCGGGATCACGCGATAGATGTCGAATAGAAAGCCATTTTGCTATCTGTTTGGTTAGCGGTAATTAGACTATATGCATTGGGAGATGCAACGCTCCGTGTTTATTCTGTCCCCCTGCTTAATACGCCTGTAATCAGATATTCTGATGCGTGATGCCTCAGCTGCTACATCAGCTGGAGACTTTTTTTCCGTTTCTGAAGCATACCTGATAAATGAAGTTAAAGTGTTGCAGGCGTCCCCGTGCACTGAATGAAAGAGGGAAGCATTAAGGCGTATCGCAATACCCCAAACAGGAACACCGAGGGAAAGGATAACTTTAAAATAAATAAGCAAACAAATCGTTGGCCAGTGATGAGTCTGTTTCTGACGCTTGAGGTAACATTTCTAGATTACTCCAATTTAGGTCATTGCAGCCAGTTAACGAGATGTTTTGATCAGTGTCTTCTATACAAATTTGTTAATAATTTGTAGGCTCTCTCTTTCCTTCAAAATGACCCCTGATTTTTTGCATAATTTTTGAGAAAAGAGCAATCTCACCAGGATTTTGAGTTTGGCTAATTCTCTTTCTCTTTGCCCATAAAGACCAATGATTTTTTAATTTTTTTTTCTAAAACCAGGCCTGAGTGGCACAGCTAATTGCTTTAACACAGCGAAGATTCTGATGTGTGTTAATAAACTGTAGGTCTCTAGTAGGAGGCAGAAGTTCCATTGATTCGTCCTGTGTCTGAGAGTGGTTAAATATTGCCAGCATCTCCTCTCTTTTCTCCTTCCCTCCCGTGTGAGAGTGAAAATATGTGACTTTTTTAACACACTACAACTTCGCTTTGCTGGAAGAAGATTATTTTTGGTTTTATTGCTTTTTTTAAGAGGAACAGAATGATGGTTTGTTTTTTTTTTCTTTCTGACAAGTGAATATTTATTGAGTCAGTGCCTGATAAAATATCTGTAGCTGATTGTTGAATATGTTCCTAGAGAATGCACAGTTAGAAGCCAATTACGTATATGTTTTTAAGATCCATATGGGAAATCAAAGATTCAGGCCCAGAGCCCTAGATGTTGCCGTAATTGGTAATTTTGCTTTGTCCTTACACCAGTGCCGTGGCTCCTCATCCCTTACTGTGCTCCTTACAAGCAGAGCTAAATGCCAGGATTTCAGACGGAAAGGTGACCAACTAAGTTTACCTTTAGCTATTTGTTGTTTTTAATTAATGAGCTTCCTGCTTTCTACCCGGTTAAGAGTTGACTCTCCAAAAGCGGTGCTACGGGTGTTTAAAAAAAAGAGGCTAACAAAAAAAGATTTAAATCATTATCTTTTAAAATTTCACCATGAAGCTCTCCTTTGCACCGAGGATTTCTTACTGCGGCGATGCACAATGGACACGTTAGGAGACTGCTTGACCTTTGGAAAAAAAATAACGTCTGCAGAGTACTTGTCCAGCAAACAGCCACCAAAACAAACCTATTAAAGTATAAAAGAGCTCTAAGGAAACTTCTGAAGCTGTGATACGCACTCAGTGCTTCTTGAGGGGAGAGGGGGGAAGAAAAGAGGTAAAATAACAGGACTGCTTGTGAATTTACTCACGAAGCCCCACGTTGTATTATCCAATATAGCATTTACTCCTCTTGTTAGGAGAGTGGACTGTAACACGCTGTATTTTAGAAGAATTAGAAACGGCAAATGTATTTGAGAAATGGTTTTAGAGCTGAAAGAACAGTACTACAAGTTAATCATAACTGCGACACTTCCAGCTATTAAGATACTAGTTTTCCTGGGGTAGTCCTTTTTTTTAAAGGTGAAATTTAAATGTTTAGCTACCTAATAGCTAAAAACTGCAAAGCTGCTATGAATCAGATTTCTATTAGCAACGTGTCTAGATCCGAAAGCATCCTAACCACTTTGCAGTGAAACAAATACAGCTTAAAATAACGAACCATGCAAGAGGAAAGCAACCAAAAATCAACAAGAGTTTAGCATCACGTACTAAAAGCCTTATGAAATTTTTAGAGAGAGAGAGAGAGATAAGTTGTACGTTTTAAACCTGTTTTTAAAAGGGCTAGTTCCAGTTGTCCTCGTCAGGTCAAAAAGAAAAGCGGTCTGCAGTTGAGGGGCCAGAAGCAGAGACACGGACGGTGCCCCTCCTGCTCCTGCAAAACCCCAGCTCCACAAGCCCCATCCCTGCGGCCCTCGGGGGGTGGGATGGCACACAAAGAGGCTCTGAAAGGTAGCTGGGACCATGCAATGCATCAAGGGCGTTTGACTGATTCTACTGTTGTTATCAAGGACCCAATGGAATCGCTTAGAGGGAATTTGGCAATAATGCCCTATGGAAACAGCGCTTTGAACTTCGAGAGTACCTTTGATCCAGGGGTCTCGAAGAAGGGGTCTGTCAGTGTTACTTCTCCCATTTTACAGAGGGTGAAAGCGAGGCAGAGCAGATTTTCCCAAGGTTGTAGAGGAAAGGAGGTGGACAAAGAAATTAGCTCTTCCCCCGACACCCTTTTCTTTTTCTTTTTTTTCTTTTTTTTGAACGCCCAAACCAATCGCCAGGAATGCTTGCGCTAACTCTTACCATAAACTGGAATCAAACTTCTGGTGTTGAGAATGGCGAGGTCCTTCCACTCACAGCTGCAGCCCTAGAAGGTCCACCAACTCTTGGTGGCTGGATGGTCGCAACTCTGCCCTGTAATTACACTGGGGAGGAAATAAGGATTTCTTTCTCACCGCTGCCTCCCCAGAGCTGTTTTCATGGTGAGGGCTAACCCGCAGCGGGCTCAGGCCCCACTGGGTTGTGTCCCCTTGCCACCCACGCCAGGTCTGCGAGGCCTGGGGGGCCTTGTGTGTTCAGCAAGCCCCGCTTTTTTTTTTTGCTCCTGTTTTAAAACAAAAATGTCCCATTTTCAAAAGCACTGATTCAAAAGGGCAGTTGATGTGAAAACCAAGTAGCACTGGGAAAGAGGCTCCTTTATTCTGGCACCACATATTACTCAATAAATCACCAGCAAAATATAATCTTTAAGTGTAACTTCCTGAGTAGAGACTCGGAGCCCGCTTAAAAACAGTATTATCAGTGGAAAAACAGGTATAAAGGTGGCCCCTCCGTGAACCACACATCTCCCGGCTGCAAGAACCGCAGAAGCTGGAGGCTCTGAGAGGTCACAGGACCAAGAATTCAACCCCCAACATCCGCTATTGCCAAAGCAAATTTAGACCGGGGGGGAAAAAATAATTTTAAAACCCCTTTTTCACTAGCCATGGATGTTTTGCATAAACACGCTGGTACACACGACCCTTGTTTCACGTAGAGGGGTGTGCGAATGTTGTTTTTTTTTCTCCCCGGCCACGTTAAACACACTTTGCCAGTGCAAGATGGCACAGGCAGAAAAGTCTGTAAAAGATTTTGCCGTGCAAGCCCGTGCACGCCGAGGACGAAGCGGCCACGGACGTGCCTCCACACGCCGCGAAAAACCTTGTGCAATTCCTACTATTTTCCTGTTTTTCCGCCTCGCCGAAGAGGCGAGGGGCAGGCGAGGAGGAGGTGTTGCTGGGGGGGGGTGTAAGGAAAGCTCGCTTCTTCCCTAAAAAATAAATAAAACAAATACATTGCATAACGTGATACTTTCTTTGGCAACCGCTTCCTGACAAATATCGACAAGGGCAGAGCGGAGCGGCCTTTCCGCCGACGTGCGCGGGCCGGGCCGCCACCTTCGCGGGCTCCCCCGGGCCGGGCGGCGGGGCTCTTTGGCGACAAACGCTTGAAAGAAACAGAGTTGCGCTACACTTGGTGGCGTGCATTTAATAATAATAATAATAAAATTTAA
>VZZY01007185.1:120656-266708 GCA_013400335.1 Eurystomus gularis | reverse complement strand
TTTAGTGCTTTTAAAAAATTATTGTATTTTTAAATTTTTCGTTGGGGGCGGGGGCGGGGGGGGGCGGTCGCGGCTCGCCGGTGGGCTGCAGAGCACCGTCGCTGGTAGGAGGGGGGAAGAAAGCAGGGGACGGGTTTGTTTGTCCCGAATATAATTAACTAATCACGGCCACCGCAGTCAGCGGGAGATAACTAATCTGTTGCCTTGTGGGTTTTCGGTCTTAGCTGCACGCATATTTGCTGGAGAGGTTGTGCTGCTTCTGGGTGTCACCGAAATGAAGTTCCCCGGAGCTGGGGAGCAATCAAATTAAGTTGAGGAGGAGGCCGCTCCCAGAGTCTCGTAGCGAGTGGCTTAGGACTGGGGCGGTGTGGCGAAGGACGGGGGGGGACGACGGGGGCTCCAAGCCCCATAAACTACTGAGGTGTGTGAAGCAACTTAACTGTTACTCCCAGTAGGATATGGGACACTTGTTTCCGATTTCCCGTGGAACAGGGAGCTCCAGATGGTTTTTCTTTTCCAAAAAGCTGAGTTCGTCTCTCTTGAGCATGATTAGCTGCTCCTGAAAGAGCGAGGTTTCCTAAATCTAGCAAAACCTTAAACTTACCCTAGCGAAAACTTGATGGAGGACGGGAGGCTGCTTCTTTTTGAATCTCTTCCCAAAAACCTCTGCTGAAGATTACCCCTTCTGTGGAGGTACTGTGGGCAACTTGTGACTTTAGGAACGGCAGTGTTGATCTTTGTAATCAGCTACTTCTTGATCTCTTTCTCGTGGAGCAGCCATTGTTCTGACACTCTGTATATTCCAGACATCTGTGGTTCTCCCATCCCCCAAAGTATGCAAGTGGTGAATGGAAAGAGGCTGGGCTGGTATGCTGAGGTCGATGGACGGAAATCGAGGAGGGGTTTTAGTAAAACAGGATCTTTATAGTCGGAGACTGTAGCAAAAAAACTACCCAAAAGAGTATCGGGGCTTTCGTGATAGTAAGTTGAGACACAGCAGAGAGCAACTTAGCAGTTATGATTTTGCTTCTGAATAACAAAAAGGTACTAGTGCAAGGCTTTAAACCAGCGCAAAGGGTAAAAGTTGCTGGTGTTTACTGGGCCAGGCTATAATGAGAATTTTGGTAACTGTCAGTCCAGGAATCTAATGTTAATCTTGCACTTTTAATAAAAAAGTGCTGACAGTTGCAGGTATGTGGCTACGGTGTTGATTGCCTAATGGCTGGTACTGTTGAAAATGAGGCTGCTGAGGTGTTCAGACAAGGCTTTAAGGTTCTAAATTCAACCATTCAGTATAAATAATAATCAGTATGAATAAAAATCGTATCGAGCATCTCGCTGTTCTGGGCTTGTTCTAAGGAAATGTCTTATTTGCTTGGCTGTTAGTTTGGTATCTTCTGGTTAGGTATAAACTGATATGCGTGGGAATGTTCCTGCCGGTTTGTGTGGCTGATCATTTCAAAGGGTCTAGGGGAGGAATAAGTAAAAACATGTTGATGGAGAGGATAATGCCCTGCACAATAGCCTCTAAAAGCAAGGATTTCATACAAAGTAAAGCCTGATTGAAAGTCCCATCTTCAAATGTTGTTACAGCCTTAGCAAACCAAGCTTCTTTTTTCTCGCTTAAGCAAGACATAGGCTGGGCTTATTGCTTGGTAGATTGTCCGCTGTGAACATCAGCGTTTTGCTGTGACTCCGTAGTGTGTCAGTAACTGGCTTATCAAAACCTGGTTGCCCTTCAGACCTACCGGATGTTGGCCTTTCATGACTTAGCATCACCAAAACCTCAAGTTTAACCCTTAAGAACATAGTACTTCAGAAAGCTAATTTGGATGTAAAGACGAGTTAGTACTAGTGACCTTCTAAACTAATTTTGCAGGTTTTTCGAGGGGTAGAAAGGGAAGTAGCAGAATGGGGCAGGAAACATGGCTCTTGTAAGCTTCAGTCCTACAAGCTGATGTGTCTGTGTGGGGTCTGAAACTCCTGAATAAGGATGTTTCTGCAAAATATTGCCTAGTAGGCAGAGTAGTGTGCAAATACAGCAGTAATCAAAATCACTCGTGTTAATTTGTAGTTAAAGCTGGTAAGGCAGGGCTTGTGGTGATCATGTGGTTGCTTGCAGCAAAACTTGTTCTGTGACTCTGGCAGACTGCATACTGTGGCAGGAAAATCAGGACTGCCCTTACTTATCTCCAACATCACGCTTGGCTGAACCTGATAAAACTTGGTGAGAAGCTGTGCAGGCAGTTGGGTCCTCGCAGCACCCACTGGCAAGCTGTGAGCCCTCTGCCTTGCTGGGGGGTGTGCGATAATTTGGAAATGGCACCATATTGACCTTACAAAATTCTGCATGCTCCTTGGCAATCAGTGTTGCGTGTGACTTCTCTTGTCTCTTTACATAAAATGATTGTGCTGGTCACATGGGCAGGGCAGTGTTACTGACTTTCTGTTCAGCATTGGAAGACTTGTTTTGGGGGTGCTGGATGTGATACATGGGCAAGTCTAACCAGCCCAGTGCAACGTTGCCTGATAGTGGTTAACTTCTAGTAGCCATTTCTGGCACTTGATTCCAAGGTAAAACTGCTGTAGTCTGTGATAAGGCTTCAGCACAAGAGGGTGACGTCTTAATATGCTGGTGTTGTGTGGCCTGTGTCGCCTCTCATCAGAAGAAAGGAGCCAGGGAAGTTTTTTTGCACTGTTGGGGAACGTCAGGTGCAAGGAAAAGCACTCACGGAAGCCTTATTCTGGCATTTCTGTCTGTATGGAACACCAAATTGACGAGGTGAGCAGGTGAAGTGTATACCTGCAGCTCGGCCTGCCCTCCTTAATATGTTAACTCTGGTTTGCTGTGAAAGCAAATGTGCCCTGTACTTTTGTTGTCTTGGGAAGGATGGTGCAGATGTTGCTTTCCAGTTGTTGTTACAGAAAAACTTTTTGTTAAGGTTCCAAGTTGCTTTAGGAGACCATGCACAATGGCTGCATTAGTATTGCAGAAGTGCTTGCTCTGTTACTGAACACTGAATCAACTTTAATTCATTAATTATTAAATTAATTCCCTTAAAGTTTGAAAGAGTTAATTTAGTATCCTGGGCTGCTGCTTTTAAAAGGTAGCATGAGCTAGCTGGGTCTTACTGGAGTTGGCAAATGCGCAGTGTGCACTGTAAGTAAATTTGCTGCAACTAGCATTTCTGGGCTCACTTACTGTGCTAAACAGACTTGTATAAATTGGAGAAGTTTGCCAACTCTGCAGCAACTGTAGAAAGTAGTTCTGTATTGTCCTGGCAACAATTTCGGTGCCCTCCAGTGGCCAGAAATCTTAACATCCTGAGGTGCTGATAAACGCTGTTGTCTTGTCAGCTTGCCTTGGTTAAGTGTGAGCTGGAGAAACATCTTGTAGTGTCAGTCCTTATTAGCATGCTTGTTGCTTAAACAGTGCTTTTTTGGAGTGTCGGTAGGTCTCAGTGTAAGTACATAGCTGTTCTGACAGACAAGCAAAGGCCGCCACTTTCAGATTCATAAGTATTTCATTAGTGTCAGTGCAATTATGACTAATGGCTCTGCTTTCTTAAGCCCTGGCGATTAATGCTTAACATCCATAGTCAGGGCTGGCTACATAATTGCAGCCCAAGAGGAAACTTGTTAGATACTTTTTTGCTACTTTGTTAGAGGGAAATGAACTTCCCAAGTTCTACACCGGGGGAAATAGACTTGGGTAACACAGTGATTGTCAGCCTTCTTTTGAGTGATGTATGGGGTTGTGAGGAATGACTGCACAACCATTAAGTATCTCCTTGACACTCAGAACGAAGTGGGCAGGAAGCCTAAGGGCTGGCAAGGGTTTTTTACTGAGTTTTTAGTATTAAATGTGGTATAATATTTGCCTAAGTTCTTGTAAGTTATCTCCAAATGGTCATGATGGCAGTTTTGTCTGTGGTAAGACTAAAAATGCTGTTTGGTCCTGGCTACTGCCATCTCTACTACAGACATCCTACTTGGTCAAAGTAAGGGCATGAGGACTGAGAGCTGCAAATTAGTGCAACCTTATTAGGTGAGTACTGCTGGCAAACTAAACCTTAGTCAGAAACACTAGCTCATCCTTGAAGGCAGGCAGGAGTGTGTGTAATGCAGATACCTAATGGTGTCCTGCAAATACAAGGTGGGAACTTTCTAAGCTGTGGTAATAAAACTTAGTTTTGCCCAGCCATGAAGATACCCAAGCATAATGAATACTGCATGAAACCCTAATTGATAATGCTTGCTGGTGACCAAAAGATCTCAAAGTAAATCCATTGCTGGACAGAAGTGACTTAGTAAGGTTTGAGGTTACTTGCATGAGTTGGTGGTGCTTAGTTGGTCAAAACAATTAAGATGTGAGAGCAGTTGGGTCGATAATCTCGTTAGGAACTTAATGCAAGCTCCTAAACTTGAAACTGTCATACCAGTCCTTTAATACCGAGCTGCAAACTGCTGCCAAAGGACTGAGATGCCCATTTTGCAGAGGAGATTATTACTTCTGCTCTCAAGCTGAATGTGTAACACCTGATTTGTAGTTGAAGCAGTCCTCACATCTTAAATGTTAAGATTACCATCAGCACCTCTCTGGACAGTGAAGAAGGGCATGTAGATACCTGCCTACAAATAAAGTGATATATTTTGCTAGTGTTACCATACTTTGCCAGTGAAAAGGTCTCTTAAACCATTACTCTCAAACATTACCTGATAGTTTCTCTGTTGGCTTGAGCACAGCTCCTGCTTATAGCTCTTGGAAACAACCAGAGACTTCTGTAGAGGACAAACAGCTACCCAGTGCAGAAAGTGTTGCTCTCCTTGAAGATCATTTTAGTTTGGTTGCAGATCTTGTTAGAAGCTGCTGGTGTCTTTGCCCATGATTTTTACTATAAAGGATTGTGTTGACAGATGTCTTGCAGCTCCAGCATGTTTCCCTAGGTAAGGGGCAAAATCATTGTGCTGTGGATTCAAACGTTAACTTCTCTGAAGTGACAAGGTCTGGTGCTGTGAGACTTCAGCTACTACAGTCTAAGTATGCTTTTAAGTAGTGAAGAGTATAGGACCATGTGAAAAGGTGTGGTCTTTACATTGCATAATGACTCTGTCAAGCTTAGGCCAGCATCAAACAAAACCATGTAGGGTACCTCTGATAGTTGTAAGAAATTATGGTGGTAGGTACTGGCTGCTCAGTACCTTTAGACATCTCTAGGTGTCCTATCAATAGGTAATTTCCACCAAAGTTTCTCTAAAATGCCCCCCATAAGGAGTAAAGTACTGTGCATCAAAGGTATTAGAGAACCTTTATGTGATATCTCCAGCTTCACTTCTGGGGAGGTGTCCTGGTGGGTTCTGAAGTTTGAAAGCTTATCTCAGAAGGATTGTGCAGATCAGGGCCAAGGTAAACTTTACTACTTTTTTAGTAACTTACCTGATGTGCTTGTTCTGAATTCTCCTCCAGGTTCTCATGGTTTTATAGAGGAGTTATCTCAAGTATTTGGTGGCTGACAATGGCTCTCAGACTGATGTTAACTGTTGCTTTATTGAAACTTCTAATGGGTTGCTTTTAAAAGGGTACTTAAACCAGGGCACCTGTGAAGGCCCTAATTGCACAATTTAGTGCATAAATGCTGTGTTGGTTGCTCCAAGTGCTGTGTTTCAGCAGCACTCAATGCCTGCAGCTGAAAAAGATCCCATCTGGCAGCGAAAGCTTCACCAAGTCCATTTCTGATGCTCCATTTTGGTACCTGATCTTTCAGTCAGTGGTTGAAGTTGCTCTTCAGTGATGGATTAAAACTACCTGGATTCTGGGTGGCATTCTGTACTTGGGGTGAGCAAAATGTGGGTCTTGTTAGAGGTGCGTTAGTCTCAACTGCACTTGACCAGCTGTGATAACTCATGAAGTTTCATTTGGCCAGCTGGGTAGGTGTGATTCTTCACTAGCCTGCAAGTGGAGCCTTATAGCCATGCTGTAAAGTTCTTGTGGCCCCTCTCCCTCCCCTCAGCCATGTGTGCTTGAGGCTGCAAGGAATCAAAGATAAGCCTTGAGTTTTCTGACCTGGCAACCTGAGTCTTTCCTTCACTAGGCATTTTTTTGAGGAATAAATCCTCTTTTAATACAGCTAACCTAGTGTTTAAGTCTAGTTGAGACTACCAGATGCCTGCACTTGAGTTCCATTAAGCAGCTGTAATCAACTTAGAAGTCTAGCAAGAACAGAAATATTTGGATGCTGTTTGCTGTAGGTAATGAGCATGTGAATAGAAACTCTACTCTGCTCTTAATTGGTCTTAGATTGTGGAGATGACTGAAAATAGGCAGGCATAACACCATTTTGTGATTTGGCATCAAATCAACCTTATAAAAAACTTAAAGCTAGTGTAGGGAAGCTCTTCTGCCTTTAGTTAAGGAATTTTTAGATAATGTCTAAGGCAGAAGGCAGGCTAAAAAGCCAGAAAAATGGATGTAATAGTAAACTGGGATGCTTGAAGGAAAATAAATGAAATGGAACTATAGCAGCAAAAAAGTGGCTGAAAGGAGGGGCAGCTTGGGGTGGGTATTGGCAGATGTGTGTGTGCCCACCTTCCACTGATTCTGTGGATTACCTGAGAGTTTGTTGCCTCTTTTGTATTAAGGATATTTAAAGCTTGTAACCTGGTAGCCTTTGAGGTCAGTAGAATAGATACTGTTTGGGTTACTTAATTTCCTAATGTTTGACAGGAGAAACAGATCTTAGACTTCCAGGTGTTATTAAGAGATTTTAAAGAAACACCCGAGACTTGCATATTCTGCATTCAGAGTCAAACTTACTGTGATCCAATTAGCTAAATCTAAAATTGAACATACTGCTGTTTGCAAGGCATCTTCTACCTCTCTGCAGGCATCAGTGGAATGTGTTGTCTGAAGTATTCCAGCCTGGATAGCTTGGAGCTGGATGGATCACCCAGGACACTGAGTTTATTGCTGGAGTGAAGTATTCTTGCTTAGTGGTTGGATGGAGGGATGCTGAGCAAATGCCACCTGAGGGGCATGAGCAGGGCAGTTTTGCCAGGAGTTAAAGCTGCAGTGGGTTTGCTCTGCTGCAGTCCAGGATCAGTAAGCTGCATTTCAGCATGGGTGTGTGCTGTGGCATGCATGTTAAGAAGATGTAGCCTTTAGTTTTCAACAAAACTACTGAAATAGTTGAGGCTGTTACATAGTCAAGCTGCTCTCTCTTGCCATGGCATTTCTTCTGAGGCAGCAGCAAAGGCTACAGGTGAGTTTCTACCATCTAACCCAAAAGAAGATAGCAATGTTCTAGAGCTGTGAGAACCCAGGTGGTTTTTTTCCTTTTAGAGTTGGCTGTATGGTTTGACTTTACCTTTTGATGTTACATACTGTAGAAGTTACCTCCATTTACATAGTCACAGGCTGTATGAAGATATCCTAAGTATTTATACCCAGTATTTAATATTGGCCTGCTAAAGCAGGAGGAAGCCTGACATTAATATGAAAAATGCATAGTTTGATATTCTGATTCCTGGTATAGATAATAAGGTAGTCCTGAACTCTACCATCTCAAAATATCCAAGTGCTCCATTGCTTTAATGTGATAATTTATAGCCCTGAACTGTTATTTGAGAGCCAATTTTCAATGAGTTTCATAGTAGTTTTTGTCCATCCAGGTTCTTAAACTGCTGGTGTGAGGAGGGATTTGAAAAATTGAATTTCTTAATCCAGAAGTCACTACTGGTGAGTGACTAATTTCACAGTAATCAAGGCCCTCTAATGATTGCATATAACTAACTTCAGAATAACCTCCACTCACTGCATACAGCTGTTCCTTTCAGAGAGGACTGCAAATGCTGCTACTTTAGATGGAATATGGGAATGCTGTCCAGGACTCTTGTGAATATGGAATGTGTTTTAGGAAAACTATTGTATTACAGAATATGAGAATGCTGTTCAGTACTTGTTTAGTGGATATTTAATGTATTTAAAGGGAATTGTTGTATTCAATCTGGTGTGGTACCTTTGTACATGAAAAATTAAATTTTTTTAAAACTGCATGTCTTCAGAGTGAAACTCAAGCACATTATCTGTTCCTACTTTGAAATAAAGTGTTTTCCATTCCTTTTGTAGAAAAATTATAAACCCCAACTATCATTCCTATAGCAAGCTTCTAAAATCTCTTAAAACACCACCAGAGTGTACTTTCAGGACTTACCAATCTTACAGAAACATCTGATACATGAAGGGCCTCCAAAATTACCTACACAGCATACTTTATCCCAGAGCTCAACAGAAGTCAGATAGAAATCCTCCAAGTTAAGTGTTGTTCAGCATATCTGGGAGGTTATGGGAGAAGAGGACTTTATCCCCACTTCGATAAGGAATAATTAGAAGTTTACAACATATTTCTGGTGGTAAAAACTTGTGAACTTTTAATATTCAAAGATACGAAATGAAAGTTTCCTAAATTGAGATCTACAAGGCAAATAATTTTGTTAACTTCTAAGATTCAAACTGAATACAAACACCCTTGATCGCTGCTTTTTCCTGAGGACCATCCTTGTTATCTGGGGACAGGCAATCTATAAGTTAGTTCTTACAGGGCACCTGTAACTACTCCCTCTCAAACTGTGGCTGCTATGTTTTCTTCAGATAGACTAAGATGAAAGTCTTTCTTCTAAAAAAGTTAGTAGACACTCTTCTAAAAAAGTTAGTAGTATAAACTGATTATAGGCTTTCCTTTTGAAGGAAGAAAACGTTCAGACTTCCTGTTAATCAGTTTAGTGTTATTCCTAATGATTATTCAAGTGACTCTCAATTGGATCATATCTTTGTAAGACTAATCAGTAGAATTAGTTTTGCTTGTTGCAAGAGTGCTTATAGCTGTAGGGTAAGTTAGACCAGAAGTTGCTGAAGGAGAGGGGTCCTGAAAGCTTGTATACCATGAAAGCATCTTTGTTTCCACTGTCAGTATGCCTTACTTAGGTGATTCCCACTCCCCCCAACTTCCTTTTCTAGGAAACAGAGTAACAACTTCCAGAATAAAACAAAAACTTCTTGAATTTAAAAAGCCTTAACTGAATGTATTTTCCCACAACCTTCACTTGAAAACTAAGGTTAATTCAGAAGCTTTGCTCCATCATGTTCTTGCATTTCTGCTCTTGGGTCAGAGGAATGAGTGCTGTAGTTACCTGGTGGTGTTAGCTGTAGAATTGATGTTGCCTGTTGGCTGCTGACTCTTTGTAAAGCAGATGCTGAGGCGGCATCATTGACAGGCAGCTGTGTGAAACAAGGCCAGTTAGAAAATTAGACTCAAATAATGATTCCAGTAACAACTTGGTAGTGGTTGCAATAACTCCAGAGCACTGGGAGAACAACTATTTTCCAGTACTTGTCTTCACCGGTATGTAGATGATACACGGTTCTAACTGCAGTAACTGTGATGAGAACACTACAATCTGCTTGTTCCATGTAAGAAAACATGTCATTCAGCACAGATGGTTAATTTAAAGGTGCAGTTGCTTGACCTGTCCTAGATGAGACAGATGTGTGAATACATGGTCAGTAGACATGTTCCTTTTACACAGATCAAGGTGACTGGATGCATCAGTCTTGATTTCTCATATGAGGTTTAATAACGTGCTGCTCTCAAGCTAAAGATTTCTGGGAGACCTGCAAACTTTGACTTGCTTTACAAAGGAGAGGGGATGTCCTTGTCAGATCAATCATGTCTAATCTGAGATTCTGTGAAATTAAGGGAGTAACCTTGAAAGAAGATGGATGCAGTTTTATTTAACACAAGCTGCAAACAAGCTGTTTTGCAGGTGAACAAACTGGGTTAGCTGACAAAAATGGCTTTACCTTTGATAAACTGCAGCAGAAGTGCAAATGTACTGTAGTTGTCTGCTACACCAGGCAGGTAAAGGTTGGGCTGGTACTCACCCCTCCATTTCTCATTGTTCTTGTCCTCTGTGAGACCAAGTGAAGTAAACAGTTCACTGCACTCTGTGTCCTAACAGAGTTTAACAGCTTCAGACAGAAAATGATCTAGGTTCTACTGAAGCTGCTCAGAATTATTGTTCAGATCTGAGAAACACTGTAGGCTTGACTTCCTTGGTGTGTGCCTACGTCTTCTCCAAAATCAAGTTAATACCTAAGTTTTATTTGCCATTAAAATACTTTCATTCCTTTGAAAACCAAGACATTTGAATTCTCTTCTGTATGTGTTGGCTCATCAGCCTGCTGAGCTCACTGAACAGTTTTTCAGAAAACCACCTGTATTACATAAGATTTATCAAAACTCAGACTTGAGTACTAGGTAGTCTTTAAAAACAGTGAGCCTTACAGGAGCTTGCTGTTATGGTGAAGTTCGTAAAGTTTATTTACTGAGTCCTCCTGTCTCTGATGGTTAGGCTCTGTATGACTGACCTTGACAATGTAATGTCACTAGTCACATGTCCTCCACTAAGTCTGACTAGGAGCTTGATTTAAAGGAGCTGGTATGTGCTCCACGGTTGAAGACTGCAAGCTTAATTATCCTAGCAGGGTTTATCCTTTTCCATTTTGTTTCCAGTCACCCCCACCCTGCATGTGTTGGTTCTGTCAGGAAAATGAACAGCACAGACGTTTGTACCCGCTCAGGTTGTTGCTCCCTTTGCAAGTGTAGCGGTTCACCTTGTGGGTGCCATGCAGTAAGACAAAGGCAGCAGCTTGTCTGGGCTCAGTTTACCCCCTTACAGGGGGAAGGAAAATATGTGAGAATGCTTAACAAATCAGAATGTTTCCCTTCTCCCCAGATATTTGAACTCTTAGGATTAAAAACAATTTCCCATCTAAATAAAAAAGTGCTACCTGTAGTTGCTGGGGGGGTTACAGGTGTTGGAAATGCAGGCGAGGATGTTGGGGACTTTGAGGCCCAGCTTGCAGGCTGATTGAAGACTGAGTATCTGACCGGTGATGCAGTTCTGGACCCTGCATCAGTGTCCTTCATTGCTGTTTTTTAGGTGTTCTTCAGCTTTATTTTGGAATCTGTTGTGGTTCGGTGGCTGTTGGGTTGTACCTAATGGCACAGCTGCTTTTCTGATCAATTTGGGCTGCTGAAATTGAGCCGGCCATTTCAGAGTGCAGTTGTGTAAGCCTGCTGCCTGCCTTTGTGCAGAATTCAACGCTGGAAGGGAATTACAAACATTGTTCCCAGCACATTTGAATCTGAGGTGGTAGTAAATATCTCAAAGCATAGTCAGTGCTCTTGACTGGTTCATCTGCCAGTATGTTAACTTCAAAACTAGTTTGGTGATCGTTTTTATTAGCAGCCTCCTGATAGGCAGAGAGACAAGAAAGGTTACAATAAAAATAGACCTTTTGTGCTAAGCATATTGCAGATTGCATATGGCAGCTAGATCCTGCCCAGGTTTCTGTTGGAAATGTTGCATCTGACTTAACAGTGAGGACTATGGGGAACAAAGACATTTTCCTTTTAGTGCTATTCCGCTTCTTTCTGTTTGGAAGGTGTTAGTGGGGCTGACAAAGTAACACCTAAGACCCGCAGGCAGCTATCAAGCTTTTGTATAGGCACTTCCTCCAGCTTAGGAGAATTTTTGAATTAATGGTGAGCTGACGGCATGACTTAGTTGTTCCTTCCCTTACTACTGCTAGTCCCAAGCTCCTACCAGCACGTTGGAAGAACTGTGTTTAAAGGACTGGAAGAAAAGGTGGTGTTGTCAGTGTGTCCTCCATGGAGGTTGTGAGGAGTAGGCTCGGAGTTGGCTGTCTCTTCCAGGCAGCGTAGGGACCTAAGCGTTTCCAACTGCAGAGCAGGGTACTACTTGCTGTATGTTATGTCTTCAGTCAGCTCAGTGCTGCTAATCTGCTGCAGATGCAGATCTACTGTCCATTTTAAAAGAGCCAGGGAAGGGTGGCTGCCAAGAGTTGTGGGAGTGCAGAGTCAGGACAAACAGCACTAGCGTTTGTACAGCAACGTAAGGAGATTGCTCAGGAGCTGCTGGAGTGGCCAGCAGCTGGCTCAGGAACACTGAAACAAGCTTGCCTCAGAGCTGCCTAACCTATTCAGGGAGGCTTCTAAAACTGCAGGCCTGTCTTCTGTTCAACTACACGTTCTCAAAGGTACTCCTGAAGGAAACTCTTAAACCAGGAAATCTGTCTTTGCACAAATAATGGCTTCAAATGGATTTTGCTCTCCTGATGCAGAACTGCAGACCTGTCCTTTAAAGAGATTAGCAGCTTGCCTTTACCTCATTGTCTAGGAATGTTTTGATCAGCATAGCTCTAACACCTCACTGCAAGCTGATTGCTGGAAGAGATGGGTTTGCTCGCTGCACTAGTTACAGTACAAATGTTTCTGCTTGGCCAGCTCCCAGAACAGGCTGTCACCAGCTCTGTGTCTATGCTGGAAACAGGCTTGGACTGTGGGAGGAAGGGAGGAGCGAATGAAATACAAGTATGACAGCTTGGAGTGACCCGTTGTGAAGCTGTAGCCTTGAATTTCTTTTTCTGGGTTAGCGAAGAGACAGCCACAGATTAATGGTACAAATACTTATGTACTGCCTGGTGACATCAAATGGAGGTATGCACAGAAGATTTTGATAGGGCATTGATCATATTCCTGCCTCCTGCCCACAATTATCTTGGCTTTCTGTGCAAAAAAAAGTGAGTTTAGTGACAATGTGTGCAATTAAAGGAGAGAATTTGTTTATAAGCCTGGTTGAATTTTCAGTTTAACTTCAAGGAAGAGTATTTTGTGTAGGAAGAAACCTTTCTCCTTGGGGTACAGGAAAGGAGTAAAGGAGGAGGTTCAGTTATAACTCTTCAGTTAGTCTTTGTACCACTGAAATAATAGCAGCTTGCCTTAAATGGTCATTGCAGCTTTCCCTGCAAAAATCCATGTCGTAGCCCTGTATCGAGCAGTTTTGCTGAATCTTAGGAGTAGTTATCTTTGAAGGAAATGAGGAAGTCTGACGTTTAGTCCCTGTCTCTGCAGCATGTCCAAGCTGTGGAATTTAATGTCTGGACTTCATCTAATGCAAGTATAGGGAAGTAAAAAATAGCTCTGTCGTGGTCAGTCTTCACTTTTTTTTTCTCTTGCACATTAGCTCTCCTTAAGAAGAGACTGTATCTTACACATGGTCTGCCAGAAAAAGTCTGGGTGATACATCTTGTTCTTTCGCATCTCTGTCCATGGGGGCTAGACTATAATGATGGTAGCAAAGAAATGGCAAGATGTGGGAAGTCTTAGTTTGCAATTTTAGTGTTCTAATCTGAAATCCCATCTTACTAGCTCTGATTAGTGTTTAATAAGTTCTAACCTTGATCTTTTTTAGGTTCTCTGAAAGGTAGCAGGAAAGAGTTCTGGGAGCACAAGAAGGAACATGGCAACCCAAGGTATAGAATGCGTTTCAATTTCTGTTATTAGAATCTAGCAGCTCTAATAAAGAGCAGTTAAACTGGCTCCTCACTCCCCTTTTTTAACCTTTTAAAGTCACTTGGACCGAATAACATCTGCTGTACTACAGTAATTAATTAATACCGTACACTGGAACTCAAACCCGTGAACAAGTTTGTCATTGTAAGCGTTTTGGGTCCCTCAAGTACAGCCAGATGTATAATCGTGGTACGTGGACAAAGGAACCTTTAAGTGGTAGACTAAGACAGTCACAGCAGCAGCGATGGCGCTGCCTGTTCCTCAGGTTTATAGATGTCTGCGTTGCTTAAAACTGCTGTCTCACCTGCAGTGCTGAGGCAGTTTTCATACTATTTTCATTTAAACTCTGTGTCATCTCTTGAAGGATTAATACCTGCTGGAGTAACTGAACTAAACGTAATTGCTCACCAATGATTCCTTGCAGCTGACTTGATGGAGTTGGATATGGCGATGGAGCCGGACAGAAAAGCAGCAGTCAGTCACTGGCAGCAGCAATCCTATCTGGACTCTGGTATCCATTCCGGTGCCACCACCACCGCGCCCTCCTTGAGCGGCAAGGGAAATCCTGAAGAGGAAGATGTGGACACGACGCAAGTGCTGTACGAGTGGGAGCAGGGATTCTCTCAGTCCTTCACCCAGGAGCAAGTTGCTGGTAAGGCCTTTTCTATTACACTGGTCTGCTTACACACGCAGCTGAACAGTACAGAAACCTAAATACGGCGTTAGTCCCAGTCTAGAAGGTGAGCTTTTTGTTCCTGGTGTGAGGCAAGGACTTACCTTGTTTTTCAGATATTGATGGCCAGTATGCAATGACCAGAGCTCAGAGGGTGCGTGCGGCTATGTTCCCTGAAACGCTGGATGAAGGAATGCAAATCCCATCCACGCAGTTTGATGCTGCTCATCCAACTAATGTGCAGCGCCTGGCCGAGCCATCCCAGATGTTAAAACATGCCGTTGTTAACTTGATAAATTACCAAGATGACGCTGAACTTGCAACTCGTGCAATCCCAGAACTGACCAAACTGTTGAATGACGAGGACCAGGTAAGCATTTTCCTTAACTCCACGTAGCCTGCTCGCGGGGCTTCTTCAATGACCTTACAACTAAAAACTTTCCTCAAATATTTCCCTAGGTGGTGGTGAACAAGGCTGCAGTTATGGTTCACCAGTTATCCAAAAAGGAAGCATCTCGCCACGCTATTATGAGATCTCCTCAAATGGTGTCTGCCATTGTGCGTACCATGCAAAATACAAACGATGTGGAAACAGCCCGTTGTACTGCAGGTACACTACACAACCTCTCACACCACCGTGAAGGCTTGCTGGCAATCTTCAAATCAGGAGGCATCCCTGCTTTGGTTAAAATGCTTGGGTACGTGGACTACCGTGATGGTACTCGTGTTTTCCGGTTGGTACTGGGACGTGCAGGTACTCATGAGGTTTTTTTTTTTCCCTTTGGTAGGTCCCCAGTGGACTCGGTGCTGTTCTATGCCATTACAACTCTTCACAATCTCCTGTTACATCAGGAAGGAGCCAAAATGGCTGTCCGTCTAGCTGGCGGGCTGCAGAAAATGGTTGCCTTGCTCAACAAGACAAACGTCAAGTTCTTGGCCATCACAACGGACTGCCTTCAGATTCTAGCGTATGGCAATCAGGAAAGTAAGGTGAGTGCCGCTGCTGCTGGAGCGCTTAAACCGAGCAAGCTCGCTGTGAATGGCCTCGCAGGCCGCGTGCGCTGACCTCCTTCTGGACCTTCAGCCATGCTGGGCTTTGGCCGGGCAGTCCTGACCTTCCAAGAGGTGAGGGCTGCGGGAATTTACTTTGTGGAAATGCAGCCACAGCTAGAGTGAGACTGCAACACGTCCAGCCCGTGCCAGCAAACGTGCAGTGTTCAGGGACCTGTGACCTATGATGGGTGTGAGCCAGCAGCAGTCACGCGCGCAGGAAGGGACCGGTCAGTGGTGTTTTTGGTGTCTTTCAGCTGATTATTCTGGCAAGTGGTGGACCCCAGGCTCTAGTAAACATTATGAGGACCTATACCTACGAGAAACTATTGTGGACCACAAGTAGGGTGCTGAAGGTGCTGTCAGTCTGCTCCAGCAACAAACCTGCTATTGTTGAGGCTGGTAAGTACCTTCAACCCGTGGATCAGTGCGTTCTACAGGAGAACACAAACTGCCGGCATGAAAAATGGAACCTGAACTGGTCCTTCAGGCCATAACTAGTTTTGGAGGGAGTATAAAAGGCGGTGTAGTTTGAGTAAGTCTACTGTGTTGTTAACTGGGTGGCTTAGTGACCGTTGTCAGAATGGTCCCCTTAGAGTACGTGTGTATTTAAAAGGCCCAGTGTCACAAAGAGAAGCTCGGGGTTTTTGCTGTGTGATGGTTAGGGCCTAGCCATATTATCATACTAATGCCAAGAAAGATCTAGAAGCTTGTGAGATACACGCCCCAGCCCTCAAAGAAGAGAAGGACCTGACTGTTCAGCAGATGAGCATCTGAGTAATGGTGTCAAACCTCTACCATCTTCTAGGTGGGATGCAAGCTTTGGGACTCCACCTCACAGATCCAAGCCAGCGCCTTGTCCAGAACTGTCTCTGGACTCTGAGAAATCTGTCGGATGCTGCAACAAAGCAGGTAAATGGCTCTTCTAAGGGACTGGGATCAAAAGCCAACATAGCAGAAGAGGAAAGAGGCTGGATTTTTCTTCCCTCTTGTTTTGCAGGAGGGCATGGAAGGCCTTCTAGGAACTCTTGTGCAGCTTTTAGGATCAGATGACATTAACGTCGTGACTTGTGCCGCTGGCATCCTTTCTAACCTTACCTGCAACAATTACAAGAACAAGATGATGGTCTGCCAGGTTGGTGGCATCGAGGCTCTTGTGCGCACAGTTCTCCGGGCTGGAGACAGGGAAGACATCACAGAACCTGCTATTTGCGCGCTTCGTCACCTCACCAGCAGACATCAAGAAGCCGAGATGGCTCAGAACGCAGTACGTCTCCATTACGGACTCCCAGTGGTGGTCAAGCTGTTGCACCCGCCCTCACACTGGCCTTTGATCAAGGTAAATAACAACTTTCAGCACTGAAAACCGGTGCTTTTTTTAATCTCACTTCATGAAAAACACTTTATTTTCATGCTGTTGAGGAATATAATTTGTCTGAGGGGAAAGTGGCTTCGACTGAGCAAACTAGCGTTGTCTCATAAGCGTTCGGGATCAACTGATGAAAGCAGGAATTCATTCCCCACCCCTTCTGAACTGCAGGCCACCGTGGGCTTGATCCGCAACCTGGCCCTGTGTCCCGCCAACCACGCCCCGCTGCGCGAGCAGGGGGCTATTCCGCGGCTAGTGCAGTTGCTGGTGAGAGCGCATCAGGATACCCAGCGACGCACCTCCATGGGAGGGACACAACAGCAGTTCGTGGTGAGTGGCCGCCACGAGCTGACCTTGCCTCTGAGTCACCTCCTTTGCCAGTCGCGCGGTAGCTCAACTTGGAGAAAAAAAAAAAATGCCTTTTCTTTCCCGAACTAGGAGGGCGTGCGCATGGAAGAGATCGTCGAGGGCTGCACTGGAGCCCTGCATATTCTCGCACGTGATGTTCACAACCGGATTGTAATCAGGGGGCTAAACACCATCCCGCTGTTCGTGCAGGTAAGGGCGGGCTCCGGACGGCGCTCTAGACATCCCGGGAAAAGCAGCACAGCGGCTCCTGGGCCGTGCTGAGGAGCTGCTTTCAGGTAGGAGGGCTGAGGGAACCCTTGTGCTCCGGTTGCAGTTGTTGTACTCGCCCATTGAGAACATCCAGAGAGTAGCTGCAGGGGTGCTCTGTGAACTGGCTCAAGACAAGGAAGCGGCTGAAGCCATTGAAGCTGAAGGTGCAACTGCCCCTCTAACAGAGCTGCTTCATTCGAGGAACGAGGGTGTTGGTAAGTGAAGACGGGTTTCGTACGCGTTAGAAAGGTTGCTGGAAGACTCCACCCCTGCTAAAATCGCTCTTCTCGACAGCCACCTACGCAGCTGCAGTGCTCTTCAGAATGTCCGAGGACAAACCACAGGACTACAAGAAGCGACTGTCGGTTGAATTGACAAGCTCTCTGTTCCGGACCGAGCCGATGGCTTGGAACGAGGTGAGTCCTGTCCTGTCCTAACGGTTCCTCGGGGAGAGGAACCACACCTTGCTTCCGAGCACTCCCTCCTTCCAGGAGTGAGGCGTTGATGCCGTCAGTGGGAGAGGCCCAGTTTCATGCATGGCCGTACCCGCTTTATTTCCTCTCTCTACACGCTCAGGTTCAGCGAACCTGTGGCAAGCGGCCATGCAGGTCAGAAGAGCCCGTTTGAGCTCTACCACTGCTAAAGCTTGTCAAGCTCATTGCGTTGGTTAGTGTGCAAGGCTGTAGAGAAGAACTTTGTACATTGTCAGAACCTGCTGAACTCCGAACGCAAGGATTGAGGCACGAGTGATACGAGGGAAGCATAAACCTAAAACTTGTCCTGTGAGGCTTCTATCAAGCGAACAAGGCAGGACTAATAATCCTGGGGTGGGGATGCAACTTGTGCTGAGCTTTTGGAGGTGAAGGTGTTTGCAGGCTGGTGGAAACGAACCGTGTGTGGGGCAGAGGGAGGGTTTCACTGACCAGTCCCCCAGATTGTTCAGATTCAGGAGCCTCGCCTGTCCTATCTTGTCTGGAGTTACTGAAGAAAGGACAGTCGCCCTTGGTTTGTACTATTTCAGTGCTTACTCTGCTGGTTCAGCTGTATCTATCTAACACAGTAATGTAAAAAAAAAAAAAAAAAGCTAAAATGGAGCGTCTCTTAGAGACCGGAGGCGCTTCTGAGACTGGACACACTGGGAGAGGTCCCTTCAGAGCTCCTAGAAGTTCTACTGCTGGCTCGGCAAGCTCTGATCTGGCAGGGGTTGGGCAGGTGTCCCTGAAAAGGAGCGTTCCTGGACCTGCCCTATTCTTTTTGTTCCCCAGCAGACCCCTCCTTCCCCTGAGATACTACTGGGTGCAGACACGTAGATAAGAGGCCCCGTGTCTTCACAGAAGTCCTGTGCTGCAGCACTGGCTGCCAAAAGGGGACCTGGGGCAACCTTCAAAACATTTTAAACTCAGACTTGCCGGTGCTGGCCCAAAAACCTGGTATTAAAGCTGTTCTGTAACCTTCTGTGCACATCTAGACACCGGATCTCGGACTGGATATTGGCGCGCAGGGAGAACCCCTCGGATACCGCCCGGATGGTAGGTCTCTTCCCTTGCCCTTGACTAAGCTTAAGTTGGATGAAGTCAAGTCGTAGCTTTTAAAGGAGAACTGCAAACGAGTGAAGAGCGAGTCGCTCTTCAGCGCGGTACTGCCAAGTGACAGGCCGACGGGGAGCTGCCAGGTCACAGAACCCCTGGCTGCAGCACCGAACGTGCCAAACTGGTGTCTCTTGGGGGAGAAGCTCCCGCGGAGCTGCTGTTTCCAGGAAGCTTTCACGTTCTTTACAAACGGACTTGACAATTCCAATAGCGCAGTTTTTCTTTAAAACCAAAAAAAAAAAGCTGCTATGGAATGTGTTAGCCTGGGAGTGTCTGTGGACTTGAGCGGAGGCCTGTCCCTACGGATTCCAAGCTATTTTTGAGTAGTCGTTCAGAAGCAAGTCTACGGTCTTGGAGCCTGGGTTTGCTGCAGTCCTGTGGAAGTGGAGTAGTGTTGATTGTGCAGACTAATGGCTTGGCTGGAATCTGCTCGTGCTTCTGACTGCAGTGTGCTTTGTCTGCAGAATCCCACTGGAAGGCGGTTCCGGACAATGGAACAGCCGTTAAGGGCGGGCTACAGATTGTGAACTTGGCTGAACTAGAGGAAAAAAAAAAAAAATTTAGATGGCTACAGAGATCTTCTCACACACTGATACTTGCAGCTTCTGATGCATCTAACATCTGTTAACATTATGCTTTTTTTCCCTCTGCCACCTTTAACTTTCTTAGATCCTAGCTACCGTTCTTTCCACTCGGGCGGATACGGTCAGGATGCCTTGGGTATGGACCCTATGATGGAACATGAAATGGGTGGCCACCACCCTGGTGCTGACTACCCAGTTGATGGTCTGCCAGATCTTGGCCATGCCCAGGACCTTATGGATGGGCTGCCTCCAGGTGACAGTAATCAGTTGGCCTGGTTCGATACTGACCTGTAAATCATCCTGTAGGTAAGAAGCTCCAACCTTGAATTTCAAAACAAAACAAAACGAGACAAAAAACCAAAAACCAAACCAAACACCAAACCAACCCATATGACTGGCCTGAGGACATGGTTGGCAGGGCGGGATTGGCTCGATCGGGTCCTGGTGTGCCAGAGCGGTGAATAAACGCTCTGGAAACACCCGAGCACCACGCTCCAAAGTGGCTTCTGCCGTGAGGTGTGGAAGTAATTAACTGCCGTGTGTTGTGCCCCGGCTTCGCGCAGTCAGAGCGCCGTGGTGGAGCGGCCCTTGGCCGGGGGACGCTGACGCCTGTTGTTTTCTCTCTCCGCAGCTGCATCGTCTGACTGAACTTGCGTTGATTGGCCTGTAGAGTTGCTGAGAGGGCTCGAGGGGTGGGCTGGTATCTCAGAAAGTGCCTGACACACTAACCAAGCTGAGTTTCCTATGGGAACAATTGAAGTAAACTTTTTGTTCTGGTCCTTTTTGGTCGAGGAGTAATAATACAAAATGGATTTTGGGAGTGATTCGAGAAACGGAGAATGCACAAGAATGAACTGCAAGATGGAATTTATCAAACCCTAGCCTTGCTTGTTAAAAATTTATTATTTTTTTTAAATCTCTGTAATGGTACTGACCTTGCTTGCTTTGGAAGTAGCCTTTCTTTTCGCAGTAATTGTCGTTAGGTTTGGTTTTCTTTTTTTTCTAAGTCTCTCGTAGTATTAAGTTATAGTGAATATGCTACAGCAGTTTCTAATTTTTAAGGATTGAGTAAAGGTGTAGAACACTAATTCATAATCGCTCTAACTGTATTCTGAATAAAGTGTAACATTGTGTAGCCTTTTTGTATAAAAAAACTAGACAAATAGAAATGGTCCAATTAGTTTCCTTTTTAATATGCTTAAAATAAGCAGGTGGATCTATTTCATGTTTTTGATCAAAAACTTTATCTGGGATATGTCTGGGTAGGGGCCAGTAAGAACTGTTTCTTTGGAACCTTGTATTGGACAGTTTACCAGTTGCCTTTTATCCCAAAGTTATCGTAGCCTGCTGTGATACAGATGCTTCATGAGAAAAATGCAGTTATAAAATGGTTCAAAATTAAAGTAAACTTTTAATTCACTCTGCGTCCAGTTATTTCAGCTCACCAAGCAGAGGCGGGTGCTCGCGGGTCCCCCTGAGGCCCTAACGCCCCAGGTCTCCTTCGCGCTCCTCCCGATGACAAACAGACGGTGGTGGTGAAAGCAATTAAGAAAATTCCTCTGATAATTGTCTTTCTTGATAAAAAAGCTATTGTGGGAGCCTGGAGGTGCCGGCCTGGAGGTGACCAGCCTGAGCCGTCACCTGGTCCAACAGCAGCTTAAAGCATTTCACTATTTCTTGTCTGTAGTGCGAAATGACTACTCTTTATTTAATTTACACCGTCCAAACCTGGGCTACGTCACGTACCGCCAGCGGGCTAAAGCAGCGACCGAGAAGTCATCCTCACTGGGGTCTGGAGAACAAACCCACCCCCAGCCCCCCTTTCCCTCCCGCCGCCACACACGTGCCCACCCACGGCTGCGGGTCCGCCAGGGCTGGAGGACCGTCAAAACCAGCTCACGGGGTGGTCTTGAGATCTTCATGTCCCACCGTCCTCAGGATCTCCAGTGCCAAGGAAGCAACGGCAACATCCGTGTGAGAGCTGGGAATTAAAGCAGGGACATTCTCAGAGGAAAAGCTTTTCCTCAGGTTGCACCTTTGCCTTTATGGTAGCGGTGTGTGTGGACCCCGCTTTGCTGTAGCAGAAACCAGGGACTCGGGTAAAAAAGCCCAAATTCACGGCAGCTGCAACCGCACCCACTCCCCTGTGAAGAGGTTAACTGCTCACGCCCCCACGAATCCATGCACACGCTTTTCCAGCTTGATGGAAAGCTGTGTTTTCACACACACCCCCCCAGTTTGGGGGTTTTTATAGACTCCCGCCCTTCACCTTGAGCGTAGGAAGGACACCACCAGTAGCTCCACCCGCACCCTCCTTGGTTGCTGCTGCTGACAAATAACTGATTATGAGCCCACGATTCCCTATTTCCAGGCTGTGGAGATGTGGTGCTGAGGGACACGGGTTAGTGGTGCCCTGGCAGTGCTGGGGGAACGGTTGGACTTGATGATCTTAAAGGTCTCTTCCAACCTAAACAATTCTGAGTCTACATGTTAAGGTGCAGATCTGATTCCAGGGAGCAGCCTGGGCTGGTTACGCGTCACTCGAAGCTGCTGCGACGGCAGCGACAGAGCCTGGAGTCACGGCTGTGACCCACGCGCTGCCTGCGCGGCTGGTCCCCTCCAGAGGGAAGAGCAGGAACCTGCCGGTGAAAAATGAGCAAAGCGAAAACTCTCCTCAGTCGCTCCCACGCGGTGAGGGTGACGGCCCGGGGCGCTCAGGCTGCTGGGAGGACGGCTGGGATCCAGGATCCCACCTGTCGCCTGCTCTCAACCGCTTCCGATTCACCACGAGATTCAGAGAGGCCTCCTACCAGAGTTCAACACCCAGGTGAGGAGACCAGCTTCATCAGGCCGCGAGGAAAGATGCCACGTGAGGGAATCTGGGGAGACGGCAAAATCTCCATAACCTCCCGAAAAAATGCCCCTTCCATTGAATCTTGCTGCCCGCAGGCTCCTCGCCCTGCCTGTTGCCAATTTACCCATCTCTGAGCCCGGGACAGCCCCAGGATCCAGGCTGAATCCCTCCCAGTTCCCTGGGGAGGAGGGGAAAGGAGCCCCCCGAGCTGCCGGGGGCTCCTCGGCAGCGTGGGACCTCGGCCTGGCACAGGGACCTGGCCTACCCAAAGGTACCAAAGCACTCGGCCTTGGCATCAGCTAGAATTCGGTCTGCTGAGCATCTTGGGTCAAATAAGAGTGAGTTTGGGGCTCCCCAGTCTGTGCTTTTCCAAGCACAGAAATGTGCAGATAACGGACAAAGAGAGGAAGCCAGAAACGAAGCCTCAGGGACAGCGGCTGGGCTGTCCAGTGCGTGTAGTGGAAACTCAGGAAGACGTCCCCACCGCTCCCCACCGCCACCCCCAGTGCCCGTGCCAGAGCCTCCCTTGGGGAGAGCTGGCGTTTTATTCCAGATCATTTAATGTGCCATCCAAAAACCTGTGAGTCAGCAGCTGAGTTTGCGGGAGGGATGCAGACTGTTCTCGACAGGTTTGGTTAGACCTCGGCCTGCACCTCCGTACACTCACCACGTCCCAGCGTTTCCTCTCCACACCCCACGTCCTTCCGACCCAGGGTACAACCCACCACGCTGAGGAGCCGATTTTCCCAAACTGACCCATATGAAGTATAAAGAGCAGTGAAAAGATTCGTAGTGTTCTAAAATCTGACCTGTAAACTACAATTTCTCTATGAATTTCAGTTGGACCTGGAGCGAAATGCAGCCTAACGGCGCAGGGCAGGAGGGTGAAATCTGTTTGGAGGGGCAGGGAACGGTCCTTCCTTCCCATGTCCAAGGGGGACGAGGTGAGGGAAAGTCTACGGGAGCCCAGCTGAGGTTTGGCCAACGTGTGGGGACTAGCAGCTCCGTTCTGGCAGCGGAGGCCGCGCCGTTCCCCTGAGAGAAGCCACAGGTATTCTTAAATAAAAGCGGCTCTGTTCTCTGGCCGTGCACTGGGAAGTCACCAGCTTGCAAGGGCACCAAACACCATTAAACCAGGACACAACCATCGCATTGTGCGCCTGGCCCTCTCGGCCGAGAACCGCCGACCGGCATCCGCTTATAGAGACCGAGTGTTTGGAATAAAACAGCAACAACCCCCCAGACCTTGCCGCAGCGGGGGATCAAAGCCTGACGGCGCCGCGGCTGAAACGCCAGCAAAGCTCTGCCTGAGAGGGGTTTGGAGGAGAGCAGTGTGGGGAGGGGGCCAAGGGCAGGAACCTGAGACGCTTGCACCGCACCGAGGCCACCGCGGGAGAGACCATCGCAGACGAAGGCGGAGGCGAGCGCTCTCAGCCCTGGAAATTCCTGGGAGCCCGAGGGAACTCACCTGGCAGTTTGGGCCAGGCTCTTGAGAGTCTGGATGAGAGCATCGCCATCATTCTTCAGGCTCTCCGAGCACTTCTTGTTTGAAGTTACCTGGAACAAAAAGAAAGAACCGTTATCAAAGGCTTCGCCAGAAATTCCTCCCTGTCATTTTTTTTTTTGTGGGCTGGGGGAGAGGGAAACAAGTTACAGCATCTGTAGCAATTGTAAACGGAATGTGACGTTAAAGAGACCCAAGAGAAAGTCCCTCTTAGTGAGCGGGACTGAATTTTGGGCAGAGGCCATCTACAGAGTCTCAGCTCAGTTCAGGAGAACCACTCGTGTTCCGAGTCCCTGTTTGTGTGCGCACTCGCACATCACAGGCTGCCCATCCTCAGCAAGCCCCACTTAGTGCGAATTCCAGGGAGGTCTCAGGGACACAGTCACTTTCATTTCCCACTTTGGGGAAAAAAATAACCAGCGAGACTTGCATTGGCCTCCAGGTCAGGGGGGTTTCTGCGAGAGGAGCCAGGTTGTAGTGTCGCTGCGCAGCCCTGAGCAGCCGCACGTCCCCTGACCCGTTAAGCAGGTGAAAGGGAAGGTCCCGGGGACGTGCCGTGAAATCCCAGGCACTGCGGCACCAGCAGACACCGAGCACGTGGCAGCGTGCTGAAGAAGCTCTCCTATCTCAAACAGTTAATGAAAGCAAGGTTTGTGTGTCAGTTCCTGCTTGCAAAGGTAAATAAATCTCGGCTGAAAAGAAAGGGAAGGAGGAGGACCAGAGCAGCGCATGGTCCTCCCTGTCACAGGAGGAGTTAATGCCTTGGAAAGATGATTTCTAACCCCCGAAGCTGCAGCGTGCTGCGGCTGGCCCTGCTTGCCACCGATGGAGCGTTCGGGCAACACGCCTTCACGTCTCCCTCTTAAATCACACGCGAAGCTGGATTTACAGCTGCCATCCCACCACAATTCATCCGCAGCGATTCGGCAACAACAGTGTCCCTACATCTGTAATCGTGACATCCTGGAGTTGAGCAGCAACAGGGACCTGCCTGGAGTAAACTCAAGCGTACCCTGTGTGTCGGGAAAAACCAGCGATGCCGTTACCTGGGTCCAAATCCCCGCTAAGTCCTGATTATAGGTCATTAAAACCCTTGTTACCCTCCTGAGGTTTCTATCGGACCCTTTCGGTTTGTGTTTCAGCAATCTGTTCTGTATTTGTCACCCGACAGACACAGAAGATGATTTGGGATGTGGGAGCTGAACGTGAGAACATCACCACGCGTCACACCAGCAATGCGGACAGAAAGTGCTCACCACCAGACACTGCTTTCCATTCCTGAGGAGTGCTCCTGCCTCTGCCAAACGCTTCCCCCATCCCTGGAACCATCCCGGGTGAGGTTGGCCAGGGCTCTGAGCAACCTGCTCTAGGTGCAGATGTCCCTGCTCCCTGCAGGGGGGTTGGACCAGGTGACCTTCAAAGGTCCCTTTCAAACCACTCCCTGATTCTACGAACTTCTGCAGCTCTCCGGCCACTGCCACATCCTCTGCACTTGCCACATCCGTGCCCCTCATCTATCCTAAACACTCAAAAAAGCTGGAGGACACGGTGGGGGCAGAAGGTCAATAGGACTGAACCATGCTCCGCAAAACTACAAGGCCAAAGAAAGGTTACAGGTCCCTCTAATTCTAATGCATCCTAACCCCTGGGAGCTGTACAGCCCTCACAGGCTTTTAACAAATTACCCATCATACATAGAACATTCAAAACATGCTCAACTAGAAAACCTGGGACCAAGAAGAAGTTTTCATTCTCAAGCGCTCTGTTTTGAACACCAGCTTGGCCATGAGCCATCGGCGCTGGCCATGAGCTTGCCCGTGTTGCAGCATGTCCCGTGTCCTTATGAAGAATACATTTCTGTGGATACGATGTTTGAATGGAAAGGATTAAATGGCTTTATACGCCCAGAAATCGCAGCAGGCAGAAACAGAAAGACCCATGAGGTCATCTGCCCCACTGGCCTATTGCACTCACTGTTCAGAGGAGCTTTCAGCCATACCACTAACCCATGTCCCTCAGCACCACATCTCCACGGCTTGGAAACCCCTCCAGGGCTGGGGACTCCACCACTGCCCTGGGCAGCCTGGCACAGCCCTTCACAAGCCTTGCAGGGAAGACATATTTCCTCATGGGCAACTCCAGCCTCCCCTGGTGAAACTTGAGGCTGTTTCCTCTTGTCCTATTGCTTGTACCTTAGGAGAAGACACTGACTCCTCCTGGCTCCAACCTCCTGTCAGGGAGTTGTGGAGAGTGAGAAGGTCTCCCCTGAGCCTCCTTCTCTCCAGGCTCAACACCCCCAGCTCCCTCAGCTGCTCCTCACCACACTCCTGCTCCAGACCCTTCCCCAGCTTCGTTGCCCTTCTCTGGCCACACTCCAGCCCCTCAATAAAACCACCAGTAAAACACGGATTTACATAACATAAAACCTTCTGTAAGTAGAAGTTTTGAAATTACTGTACTTTTCACTTGGTTTGTTATCCTTTTCTTCTCCCCAGCGTCACTGTGCCTTTTATCCATCCCCTTTCTAGTTCTCATTCACTTGGAATTTTAACAACTACTTCAACAATCTCTGCTAATATTGCTATTTGTTAGGCCTGGCTACGCCGCATATTCAACGACATAATCAATAGCTATTCCTTTAATTAAAAATCTAATTAAATCTCAGTTTACTTGCACACTCACTGCAATTCAACAAGAATTTCAAAACCACTTTTCTTTACGAAGCCAAGGGCCATTCAGCAGCTCTCCTTCTCCTCAGCTCCACTGAACACGGATGAGCCGTGAGGAACACCCACAACAGACACGTGGAGATCAGCATTTCCTAAAGCTCAGGGTACCTGGGGTTATGGTGCTGCAAAGGTGAGCGCAGGGACAGACAGAACACAAACCATTCCCTGGAACATCGTCCGCACTAATACATTGAGGCGTTTTGGATCCTTGGACTAAGAAGTGATTTTAGCAATCCAGGAAACGCACAGGAACTTAAGGGACGATTCCTTTTCTTGAGGCTGGTTTCATCACACCCAACTGCTTTCTCCGACTAGTCATAGCTCCTGTTTTGTAGGCTGAGGCCAAGCTAAATGACCTGAGTAGTAAAGGACTCTCTCACCACTGTGAAGACAAAGAATTCCTCCTGCTTGGTGGAGGTTTCAAGTAAACCACAAGCTTGATGTCTGTGAGCTGGGAAATAAAGTAAAAATATGGAGCGTTTTTATTTGGACCTTTTTTGGTCGAAGAAAGGCCTCAGGAGTATATTTAGCTGCTCCTTCAAGCGTTACCTTCCCAAAGAAACACGGGAGCTGCTGTGAGCTGGCTCATCAGAACCACCAGGTCCAACCTTAGCATCACCCGAGTATCGACACCCACTGCCAGCAAAGGACCAGTTACCCCCAGCTGGACGCTTTTCTGTGAACAGGAATTCACAGAAATTCAGTGTGACCTTATTGCCATTTTTTAAGGAATGAATGTCACAAGATCTAGTGGTGTCCAAGACCTTGCTAGAGCTGACGTGACAGCCCAGCAGGTAAGTCAAGGGGATGGTAGCTTCAGAAACGAGGCACGATGCCCGGGCTGGAGGAAACCTTCCAGCGTCGCAGCCCATTTTATGCCAACCCCGGGGCATTTAATGGTACTTTTCCTCCCAGGCTGAGCTACTCACAAGCACTGCAGGAATCAAATAAAACACACCACTTGGCTTGTCCTTCACCACTCGTGATGACATGGCCAGAAACACGCAGCCAGTCCTTATCAAAGGAGAAACAAGAATACCCTGGTAACTCTGGCAGTATATGCTACATACCGGTAACTCTGGCCAGGCTATGCAAAAGGAACACCCTTCTGGATGTTCTGCACTAGGATCACCGTCAGTTTTTGCTCTCCACAATGTACGAGAGCTCCTCTGCAAGGCCAGAAACCTCCCTGATGTTCCTCCCCGTGCCCGCATGCTTCCCTGCTGCTCTTCTCCCACATGGTTCAGCCAGAGACAGACACTGAACGTGTGTGTGGGAAGAACGAACCAGGTCGGACAAGTTGTATTTACGTTACTAATTGCCAGCTCATTTCAACAGGCCCCAGCAATGGTGCTGGACCATAAAAACAAGCAAGGAAGGTTCCAAGAGCAGGAGTGTTCCAGGTGTGCTCTGACAAGCGCGCTGAGGGCAGGGACTGCACACACACCGGCACAAAGACTCCGGGGCCTTCAGATCCTGCAGATACGTGTGAAAACAAGCAGGTATCTGCGACAAAAAACCCCAACCCAACATCAGACAGCTTAGCTCTGATTTCAGAGCTCAAAAACCTTTTTTTTTTGTTGTTCCTCTTTATGGATAAAATTCTTGTTCCGCTGAAGTCAGCGGTAAACTCCTCTTGACTTTGATAAGGCCAAGATCTCATCCAATGTGTCTTGTTTTGTTTTTTTTCTAATCCGTATGTGTGTGCAGGTTTATTCGAAGTTCAAAGCGATTTCCACCGGTGGTTTGGAACCGTCCCAGCTTCCCCGCAGCCTGCAAGCCACGCTGTCTCCAGGACTATTCGCACTGACACAAGGAATGTCTCCCACACGCTAGACGATGGTTAATTGATTTTGGACGTTTCTTGACACCTTCCGATGTGTGCCCCACACACACAGGGTGAAGTTGTCAGATCACCTGCTCTGAGGGGCACTGTCTACGCGTTGAGCTGATTATTGAATGGAGGATCACTCCCTGGCTTGCTTGATTTGGTTTTCATTGCAAGCAGCGTTCTCAGCTCACTCTCACAAGATACAAGATGGTTTTGTAACCCAGAAAATACCCATCACCGCAGCTTCCCTCCTCTGTAACTAGTGAGTTTAAAATACCCGATGTAACAGGACTTTGCATCCAACTCACAGCAACTTCATCAGCAAAAGTGAAAGCCTGTCCTGCCCGGCCAAAGCGTCTCACAGGTGCTACACGAGACCTCCACGTGGTGCTGGAAGGTTACACATGCTCACAAGCCAGCCTGACATCCATCCGACATTAAAAACAAACACTTGCCAGCCTGTCGCTGGTGATCTCACCTGCAAACACCGCTTCATCTGTCATCTGCAAGCCGTGACTCCCTGAGGTACCACTTCAGCCTGGTTTCACCCCGTCCGAACAATGATCCCAGCCGGCCTCAAACATCAGCTTTAGCAAAACAGGGCCACGTGCCGAGCTTACACAACTCTTGCAAGCCCCTCAGATCCCCCAGCTCCCAGGCAGCCGCCTGTCTGCACCTTGCTGGATCTGCTGAGACCACCACCTCCCAAGAACACCTCAGCCTGACGGCCTCTTGTAACCTTCCTCTTACAAAAGGAACAGGGAAATAATTTTTTTAATGGTTCCATGTAGGCTCAGATCCTACTTTTATGTTCCTTTAGGAGCTATTACGGAGGCTCCTGGTCGTCTTACAGAAAAAAAACCTCAAAGCAGTTATGAACACACACAGATTCTCTGCATATCTACGTCTCCGCTCAAGTTCATCATTCCCTGGATCTCCCTTCATCCACTTGCTCTGTGGGTTAAGGATGGCCTGCTTTTCATGATCACCTAGCACGGCCAACCCCAGATCTTCCACTGACATATATCAACCTAGGACAATTCAAATAAATCCATATATTTATACACTTGTAGGGGTAAGAATACTTTCTACAGATAACTCCTCTCCTCTCTATTAGGAAAACCAGCGACAGCCAGAACATGCTGGAAAGTGCTGACCTTTAAATACCATCCAAGAGAAGTATGCAGGCAACCAAGTAATTACCAATTTCAGAAATGCTCTTCTAAGGACACAAGCCCTTGAGCAGCCACGCTGGTGATGCTCCAGTGAACTGGCCAACCCCCCAGGAACTGCCAGAAGTTGCAGTTTTCTGAGGAACTGGAGTTTTAATGCATGCAGCCTCCATAAAACAATACCTCCAATTTGACATTGTCCCTTGTCCTGCTTTGAAACGCTCCTCATAAAGGCTACGAGGCCTTGGCAAAGGCAGAGTGATGTGAAACAGTGATGCCAAAGCCATCCTTATGCAGATCCATCGGTGCAATTCAAGCCTGGCCTACTATGAAAAATCCCTGAGTAGAACCTTTATAGGACAGTGATGAACTTTCACAGAGGATGAAACAAAATTGGGAAGTTCATGCTCACATTGGTCACAATCTAGACTTGAACACAAGACTCCAACAACTAGAAACCTGACTTACGTATTATATTTACCCCTCTAAGAAAAACAGGAATATGAGGAGTTAAATTAAGAACTAACACAAACGATGAAAAACACATAGTTAAAGAGTAAAAAGAGTAGCAAAATATTGTTCGAAAATCATTAAGAATGACAATGTGGAGCTAAATATTAAAGCACTAAACATTAGTTCCTTTGTAGCCCCTATAGACTTGGTCTCTATGGACACATAAATCTTGGACATAGAACCCTCGAGGTTTTCCTTAAGTATCAAACACAAATAGTCTTTCATAAAAATAAAAAAAAAAAGCAGCTCTAAAGATTTTATTAGGGGGGAAGAAAGCATCATCATATTTATGCATTACGCAAAAAGCAGCTAGGAAAGTAAATGACTGAACAGGGATATAAGTCTATAAAACACCAGTTTCTGTGGAAAATTATGCTTTATGTAATGGCTCAATTTCCATAAAATTGTAAAAACTGTCACAAAACCAAATGGACTTCTGAGATCGATGCTTGCTTATTGTCCTGTGACAGATGGCCCTGCCTGCCTGGCAGAGAGCAAACAGCCACCGACCTGCTCCCCACTGACCTCGCAGAGAATCGTTCGGGTCTATTCCTTTTTTTTGTGTTAAAGAGCCCAGGTGCATTTAAGTATCTTTCCGGCAGCTACTAAGTCATCCATGTGCAATTACCGAGAGGAGGTCAGAAGGAAGCAGTAGCGATGAGCCCAAGGGATGACACAGCTCGGCCATCTCAACAGCATGGCACCGTGTAAAATTACAGTGTACGGGAACACCAAACGAGCCGGGCAATCCTTCTGTGCCCATGGAAACAATGGATTAGGACTTCGTAAGGAAAACAACAGTGATAGCCACCAGGAATTACACTGGCCTTGAATGAGCAATCGAACAAACAGGTTGTGGGTTTCAGAGCTGCTGGTCCCACTGCAAAATCCAGAGGAAAAACATGTGTCCGCGTGAAAAGAGAGCGTGTTTCTCTTGCTGACCATGCTGGCCGTTGTTGGCCATGGCAGCGTTGCTTTGCAGACAGCTCCTGCATCTATTCAGAATCATACTGGGCTCCCAGTACCACCACACTGCTCATCTGAGAGGCTCTCAGAAAGCAAACACGTTCCACACAAAGGGGTAAGTAACCTCCGCCAGGAACGCCAGCCCCCAGGATCTCAGCCACTGCAATAAAGACTTCTCGTTCTTGCTGCCCTCTGAAATTGAGGGCAGGTCCCATATTTGATTGTCCTCCCACCAGTGCCACTAAAGAGCAGCCACTGCAGAACGTTCATGTTTTGGGTTCTGTCAGCCCTTGCCACTTCAGTAAGTTGTGTTTGGACTCCACGGGCTTTACCCGTTAGGAGCCCTGCTGTTTTACTGACATCAAACCCATGACTTGACGATTTCACACTGATTTTCCTCTCCCTCTCTCCCCTCACACGTACCCACCCCTGGCTGACTATCACGGTTTCATCGTGACTGGCAGGAACAGGTTCCCATGGTTTTATCAATCCTCTGAGTTCCTGGCAGCCTGTGTACGAGACACTCTTGCAGCTGTCCCCAACACAGCACCATCCCACTGTTCTGTATAACAACATTTCAAAATACAGATGAATACAAACACTGCGGAGTTTCTCTGCTGCAACTGCAAAAAATAAATAAGCTCTCAGACAAGGTTAAATGATCTACAGCAGAAACTTGTGAAGAGAAGATAAATCACGTTTTTCTCTCAATACAGCGCTGTGCAGTCGTCTTCATCTTTTCTTATCAGCTGCCACTTCCAACACACGCAAGAAATGCTCTTATTATGCCAGGGAGCAACAAGGATCAAGCTCTTCAACCTGGCAGTCTTCTATCAACAATAAAAGAACCAGATACAAAGACTGCGAGTCCAACATGATGTCACTAACTAGTGACACGAATGGCAACAAACTGCTTTACTGTTAATAGAAGAAGTCGGGGAAGACCAAGGCTCATTTTATTCGAGGAGGAACTCAAGTAGCTGGTAACTCATCCCTGACGGTACTAAAGAAGAACAACCTGTGACAAAAGTGGCACTGTCACCGTCGACATTCCAGCTTATCTTCTCCATTGCGCAGTTAAATTTTAACCACATTAAAACCACGCAATTGAGTAAAGAGTTACTGGTGCTTCAGTCAAAGCAGTCTAAGAAATTACCAACCACTTTGCTAGAACGTGGTGTGTGTAGATACGCAGTGTTGGGTGGGCTGGCTTGAACCACCACTGCTGGGGATTTACACTAACCAGTAAGAGACCCGGCTGCCCATACCATCAGCTGTCCTGTCTCAGCCAAGGCTGCACTCATTTCCAACAGCTCCCTCAACTCCTTTGCCCTGATGGCACCATGATGATGTCCTTATTTTAAAAGCTCACCAAACATTAAAATGCTGAGCAAGAAATGGCTATCAGGAGAGGACAGATGTTAGCATGGTTTTTTTAATGCATCCGTAGTTGCGTAAAACGTATTCAAATTGAGATCGGTTATGTCATCAAGTAGTTGTCCAAAGGGGTTTTGTTGGGTTTAGTTGTCATGGTTTAAAAGAACCCAACCAAACAAAAAAACCCAAACAAAACCCAAAACCCGTACCCACTGTCTGCCCCACTCATTGCCAGGGTTCCTGTCCTCCAGGCAGTAAGGGGAGAAGGAGATCCCCATTTATGTCTCACTTGCTCTGGTTCAGGACTTGCCCTATTAGCTTGAGGAGCTGATGAAGGTGGGCTGAGAGAGGGTCTCCAGGTCTGTTGGGTGGGGACAGCAGAGAGGCAGGACAGCAAAGGGGAGGTGGTGGTGGACCAGGCAGGGCCACGGACTCCACCGCAGCCGGTATCTCAGAGACTTAACCATGAATGAGCTCATGGGCTTTTGTCATGAAAAGGTGGAGATAGAGGTGGAAAGAGAAAACTTTCCAGTGAAGAAGCAAGTCCCCACCAAAGGCAGCCTGTCTGTCCGTAAACACAAACCCCGCTGAATTCCCAAAGAAATCCCTTTTCTATAGGAAGCCAACAGTTCAAGGTGGATAGGAGAACACTCTTGGCAAGACAAACTGACTGCTTCTCTTCCTACCTCTGGCATACGGCAGAGATTGACCTTTGCATCCTCATTTTGATGCTTATCTTGAACAAACAGCCTAGAAGTCAATGTCTGCTGAGAAAAAAAACAGGGAAATGACTTTTCTCTAAGAGTGCAGAGCGAGTCCTGGGGAAAATGTTAATAAATCTGAGTCCAGCTGCCGTGGCTGAATGTTAACCAGCTTTGCCATGCAGCGTTTATTTGGCCACGAAACTCCTGCTGAGACAAGTTAAACTTCAGTCTTGAATTAGACAATGAAGTCTCTCAGGGAGAAAGTGATCCTTCGTAGTTTCGGTAACCTCAAAATACATTCTATTTCTGTATCAGCAGAACGACCAACATCTTCTTATTCCGTACACACCTCGGCTTTTTGCCAATGGGTGAATTTGGCGTTCAAGGAATGGATACCACTGACTAAAGGCAATGCTAAGGAGAGCAAGGCTTCTGAGAAGCTTCGCCCACGCAGCTGGAGCAGTGAACCTTACCCTCAGCTCCCGGCACCGCCTTGGCTCCAGCTCAAGAGACAACCATACCGAAACGGCTTCCGACAGCCCGGCTTCCAGCTAGGAGCTAACCGGGATGACGACTGGGCAGCTTTTCCTCTCATCATCTTTTTGACGATGGGGACAAAAAAGTTATAAAGCACTACTGTCACATGGTAATGCCGTAATAAATATGCACAGGTTACAAATAAAGCATTTTTGACCTAAGAAAGCAGTTTATTCTCCTCAGAGGTTTCAAGTTAAGACTCCTCAGCCGTCTTTGCTGATGCACAGCTCATTACATCACTGTTCTGCATTGGCTCTTGCACAACCACCACCACCGAGGTGTGCCTTCAAATTAGATGTTGCAGCCCATACCAAAAAAACGATTAGGTCAATAATTTAAATATTAACACAGTTACGGAAGAGAAAGCCAACAGATTCTTGTGTAAAAATAAGTCGTTGTATACCCTTACATTTTTTTTCTTTTAAAAAAGGGCACTTTATGTGTTTGGATGCGGACCGAGCACCTGGATGCCTGGCACAAGACACTGCCTTTGCTCCGCTACCCACCGTGGCTGTCAACCTTCTAGCCCTGTCCTCCAGGACGAGGTGACTGAGTCACAGAGCAAACCGGAGCATGTCACAACACAAAGCTGATGCGATGATCTCATTACTGTTCCAGGAAAAGGCATCAACTCCGTTCCTATTTACCCCAGCAAAGCCAGCTTTCAGCAACGACCTACAAAGGCCCCGGCCACACAACCGAGAGAACCTGTCACACCAGTGGCACCCTGTTAACGGAACCATTAATGTAAGCCCGATAGTGACACTGAGACTTTTAAAGGGAATCTTGGTGCTTTGACAGGGAATTTTTGAATTTTCAGGAAGATTTGAAGTTTAACCATATCTGTGATCCTTTTTGGTAAGGTTACGGTGCCTGGAAGTTACCTTTCTGTCAGGTTAAAAATAATTTTGTACATTAAAGAGGAGATTTATTACACTATTTCAATCACTCATCCCAATCTAAATTGGCTCGGAGTTTCATTTTGAAGCTCTTCACTCTTTTTTTAATATTGTATTTGGATTATTTTCTAGCATAGTATCAGACATGCAGAAACAAAATCTAAAATGACTAATCTGACTTAAAAAGAATACCTGTCTGATCAAAGCCTCTGGCTCACCTGTGCTGGGGAGGGTTTTTCGGCTTTTTTTCTTTTTTAAAACTAACCAGCAGGAAAAGTCTTATCTCTAAGAGTTGCACTTACAACTGATTGCTTATAGAGATTTGAAGAATGATTGGGATTATCATTCTAAAACAGCACCCAGGGGAGCTGGGCGGATCAAAGGATTGCTAATGAGATATCGAGTCTTTCACATCTCAACTGCCGATTTAAATTCAATCCAAGACAAAGATCCCCCAACTGGTGGACACCTGATGATCTGTAAGAAATGAGGTGATGTTCTCACTCTGTTCTTAGAAGATACACGCTTTAAGAGTGCCGAACTGCCAGCAGTGTCTGCAGTGAAACCAAGGAATGAATTGACAATGAAGCGATTTAAATTAACTTTTATCCCTCAATACAGCAATATAAAACACGGCTTTGGCTTTCTGGACCAGGTTTAGATCACAATTACTTTTCCCAACCTTCTCAAAAAAAAAGTTTCAGCCTCTGAGGCTACTACAGTAAATTCAAATGGAATATTTTAGTAAGGTAAAAATTACTATTTAAGTTCCAGCGTAGCTATATTGAGCTTTAACGACTGATAATGTAGAGGAAGGCAGCGGTGGATGTTATCGAGTGACTCAGACGACTTTCTACTCTGCTTTTCTGCAGGAGCAGTCATGATCTCATGTCAGCAGCTCAGAACATAGCACTCTCTAGCCCTTTAATAAAAGCAAATTAATCATTTCCAATCACTTACGTACTCAGTGAATTTAGACCCTAGTTTAACTCACAAATTACAGTAAATGTATCATTTTAATTAACATACGAGTCATAGCTCTTCAAGAGCCGTTTTCTTAGAACATACTTCAGCCTATGAACTATTGCAACTCTTCCTGCTGCGATCCTCTGTCCAGTACTAGTGGGACTGGTGACAGGTCAGCTGTAGGACATGTCACTGCTGCTCTTTGCTGACCACTGGGTCAGACAGAGTCCACTTCCTAAAGCTCTTTGCTCTTGGTACGTGACATGGCTACCTATCTCAAATGGCTACCGTTCAAGCCAAGCCCATAGCCAGCGCAGGAGATGGACTGACCTTACCTGTGCATGAATCAGTAGGTTGGGCACACAATAATTGCCCCAGCAGGAGCAGAGTCTCTTCCACTTACTCAGCCTTCTTCCTTCTTTCCTTCCTCCCCCAAAGTCCTCCTTCCACCTCATAACCCAAGCCCCTTCTCCCTGCAGGAACCTCCCTTGCAGCCCCATAGCAACTACCACCCATGGGTAGGAGGGGAACCCACCACAGCTGCCAGAGCAAGACCCAGTTGTGTCCTGGAATGGAATGGGGGAGGCTAGAGGAGTTCTTTCCAAGGACCCCTCTACCCACTTCATTGCTCTCCCAGGGAAAACAGCTTCTGCCTGTGCTAGGTCCCAGGGCAAAGCCAGAGATTGCCCCTTGGCCCTTTCTGGCTTCATGGACACTCTTCTTGGACCAGTGTCCTGCAAGTCCCAAGGCCTGTACAGTTAGGAAGATTTTTCCCTCTATACATTATTCAGTCTTTGTCATTCCTGAATGCTATCTGCAATTCTGTCACCCATCCAATCGATAGTTTTGAGTTGCCTGCAACTCTTCAGAATCAGCTTTAGTTTTGAACAATTCTGTATCATCAAAACCCTTTGTCACAGCGCTCTTCATCTCTTTTTCCAGGCAATTTAGGAACGCACTGCAGAGCAAAGGCTTATGGCAGTAATCTACAGTTATGGTCCAACACCAGCCGTTTATTATTTCCTATCTTTATTCTGTCATTATCTGCGAGAACTTTCCTCTTTCTCATAGCAGCTTAGTTGCTTTAGGAAGCAACTAAGAAAAAGAAATCTTAGTTGATTTATTTTCAAAGAGAAACCTTAAGAAATGCTTTTTCAAAATCCAAGTCCACTACATCAGCGGCTTCCAATTCTTCACACACTATTGGCTCACTGGAGGAACTGGAGAAATAGGACTTCCCTCTGCAGACATCCCATCAACTCTTATGCAATGTGCTGTTTATCTCTGCTTACCCATCCTTTCCTTACTGCTGTACCTAGCAGTCCAGCCTTACCAAGGTCAGAGCTCATTTGCAGTTCTCAGAATGATGCCTGCAGCCCTTTCAAAACTTTTGGTACAGACACTGATTACCTGAGAGGCTGCACACCACGGCTACAGGCTCAGCAGCTTCTTGGACAATTACCGTTGGGACCGGCTGACCTGTTACTACTCACGTGATCAAATTGTCCCAAAATCTGGTTTTGTAACAACTTGCACAATTCTGGTGACCTTTTAAGACTTAGCATCTCAGTGCTTATGGATATAAATGTTCCAAGGCAGATAGAAAATTACAGACACTTGGAAGTCCTCTGGTGGACACCTCACCCGGAGATAGGCTATCTCATCACCTTGGAATGACTTATGATTTCTCTTGAAACATTTCCTGGATAAAGCTCCTAGAAATAAGAGACTTCTTACTGACTGTGTTCATCCCTTATCACATTTCCACCCCAAAATTTCACCCCACCAGAGGGACTCTCCTCAAATCCGACAGTTCTGGTATGCTGTGTTTCCTGAGCTTTCTCACGAAAACAGGAACAAGGGAAGTTTTTGAAGAGCACGTCCCCATTATTTGTAGCATTCCAATGACAAGCACACAAATACAATATATCCTAACAACATAGCCAGCGTTTGCCTCTGAGAACAACGTGAGGGTGTATTAGTTCTTGCTTACCGGGAAGTACCTTTTAAAAGGATAATAAGGCAGCGCAAAGGACTAAGATGCACGAAACTATGAGAAGAGGATAATTTTGTGATGGGTGTGGACTGTGGGAGTTTCTCCAAAGAGATGCTCAGAGCCAAGAAAAGCTAACCCTTTCTTCTTTTTCTAAATGAAACAAAAGCTTCCCAGTAAAGACACAAGATAAATGGAATATTCTTACTGCCACAGACACGCAAGTGCAGTAAAGCCGGGATATGACAGCACTTGAATGATAAGCAGAAACCACGGGTTTAGAGACTAATAAAACATGGGAAGCTAAAATTAGAAAATGCTGCAAACATAACCAAAATAGTCTCGAGAACAGTGTGCTTGCCGTGTTAGTGGAGGAAAATTTGCATAATTAAAAGGCATTGATAATTGATGTAATGCAGGTGAAGGAGTAAGAGCATCATTGCGTTATAATTAGGAGAACTATTTGTCAGTCTCAATTCAAATTGGACTCAAAAACTTCAGACATGTCAGTAGCATTAATATGAGTAAAAGTTACCAGAACAACCATGTCTAAAACACACCAGGGCAACTTTCAATTTATCAGCAAGAAAAAAGCGTTGACTATGATGCCAGCCAACATCGAGGTGCTAAAAGAGGCCAAGTTCTCTGGACACTCGTGGAGGCTGTGGGACAAAAAGTGCTAAATTTGGGGAAACATCCAAGAGCGGTGAGGTGATGGAGACAGACAGCTGATGGGTACGTACCAAGGGGTGCAAATACCACAAGGAGGTCTCCTGGGTGAGACCACCCTAAGAACAAGCTGGAAGCTGGCAATGGGAAGGCCGTGGAGAGATAAGCAAAGGAGGGTCATGGCCTTTGTCTTCCTAGATCACAGAAGAGGATTTGATTAGAGGGTCGGGTTATCCACAGAGCAGCTTCTCCCACAGAGAGTCGGGGGATTTTAAAACAGGACGACGGCATTTTATTACGGCACAACAGCTGAGAACGGATCCTCCAGTGGGTAGGGAGCACCAGTTCACAGCTTCTCCGCTCCCTCCTCATTCCAAATGAACTCAGACCTCAAAACCGAGCCGCTGCCTATATCCCAGTTTGTTGACACGGCTGACTGACAGCAGATAGTATTTCCTTACATCTCTCTTCGCAAAAGCCTGCAGCAACAGATGGGTTTTGCAGCATAATCTAAAGGTCAACAACTTCTGACCAGCAAACTAGAGACCAGACCAAGACTGCAGCAAGCTCAGCACCGGGGAAACCTAATTAAAAATGATGTTTGTATCTAACTGGTGTTTCAGCGCTGCACAAGGACAGCGGGGGTACCTGAGGTACCTACCACAGTTCAAAGCAATAAATGCTTTTTTCTGAAAGGGAAAGCTATGCAGAAATGTAAATCACATGCCAAATTCACTATTTGCAAGACACGGTACGTAACAAACAGTTTTCTCCACCCATTAGAAGTATTTTAGAAGACTTTAAGCCCCTAACCCATGTACTATTTTGTGCAGCCCTTCAGTAAGAAATCTTTCCAGCCTGGCAGTTTGTAACATGGTCAGGAAACCCAGTCGTTCCCGTTCCACGGCAGAGACGGTCAAGCAGTGACACCAGTGCAGCCTCTGAAGCGTCTCTCAACTGATGGGTAGAGGTGAAGACCTCTGCAAAGCAGTGTTTTCTATCGGATTTGATCAGTCAGCTCGAGGAGAGCTACTGTCCTTGACAGTGGTATTTTATCATTGAACTGGATGGGAACTCTGACTTTTAGATATGAATTCCACGCACACACAGATGCAGTCGTACAAATTAACAAAGCGCTAATCACTGGGTACCACAACACTGGCAGCGATTTCAGTTCTTATGTAATTGATAATTAATTCTGTAGCTTAAGTTGCAGCACTATGACTACAATACCCTGCTTCTGCACACACTTTTCTCAATGTGCCTTCCAGGAAGAAGCATTCCCTATTTTGAGAACCTTTGGAGAGTTTTTCAGACTGCTGAAAGCATTTAGCTAAGTTTTCAGCTGCAGACTTTTAACCAGGAGCACAGAAAATCTCGATGTAGGAAAGGAAGGGCCTATTTTAAAGAGCCGGCTAAAAGACAGCACTTTGATTTTGCCCCAGTTGTTGATTTGATTCCATGAGACCATGAAGGAGACCAACCAGCGGGAATTAAAACATTAGATCACAATAAATCAACAGACATGAAAACATTAGCTCAGGCATTAAATTTACATTTTCCAGACCATTGGCTCTTCTGACTCAGAATATACTGGGAAATTTGAAGTTCTGCTGTCAGTTCTGTAGCTCCGTTTCACTGTAGCCCAAAGCAACAATCACAAAGTGCAGACTCTAGCTTCGCTCTCTTGCCCTACACTTATTTTTATACTTATTTTTAGGCATGGCATACTTACAATCTTATTACACGCAGGGCCCTGCTCAGTCTCAGACAGGGATGGATGATGCACACACTGTTTAAATGGAAATAGGACCATACGATCAGCCACAGAGCTGCGAGAAGCTTTTGCATACTCAGGAAGAATAGAATTTTCAGATATTTCTGTTTCTAATATAGAAGAAATCCTTACTGAGCATATAACAAGGCGCCACTTTAAGGGTTTCAAGACTTTAAAAAACTTTTCAAATAATAAGGGATAGCAAAAGCCACAGTGTCAAAGCAGGAGTCAAATTCTGGTCACAAGTAGTAATTTTTCAGGAAAGCAGAGTCAAAAAAAAAAAAGTAATCTGAATTTTTAAAGCTATAACCAGATAACAACAAAATATCTCTCAATATCTTCCAGGAAACTCTGGAAAATTTCATCATGAAAAATTTCAACGTGAGGCCAAGACCTATTACGAAAAATCACAGCCAATACACGTGCAAGTTACGGGCAACAGTTGAACAAAGTCAGAAGCCCCCAATAATAAGCAACCACACCCACCATATTAAGCCCTGTTACGTCACAAGGGAAAAGAAAAATCAAGTATTTTGCTGGTTTTTGGCTAACATGCTTTTAGCTGCTCTCTCTCACTACTATCACCACATGCTTCTCCTAAACATTGTGCTGCAGTAAATGACTTCCCAGGATAGGGTTGTTTCTCCTCCCTCCTCCGTGTTATTTTAGAAATCCTACTAGAATAACAGTGGTGACAGATGTTTGAATGTGTCTGTTGCTGCCACAGCCTCAGCAGCAGAGCACAAAGGCTGTGACGACCACGTCCTGCCCTCTACCATCCAGTCTACTCAGCCCCACTGAGCAGACCCAATGGGACACCCAGAGAAATAATCCCCTTTTCATATCCCAGCTGAACAAAGGTTCTGAGTCAGTGGTGGACGTGGCAGTGCTGGGCTAACGGGTGAACCTGATGGTCTTCAAGGACTCTTCCACCTGTATCAATTGCCAAGCAAAAGCAGAGGGTCCAATTTCAGTATATCTGCGATAGAACCTGCCCCTGACTTGTGATAACTAGAGCTGGACAGTGACCCATGACAACGTCTGAGGAATGCTGACTTGTTGCAGTTTAGTCTTCAATTTACTCTAAAACTTTCCAATATATTTAACGAGCACAACAACACTACAAAACGTGCATGAGTCAGCTAATATCCCCACGCCCTGGGTGTGTTCTAGCCCTCAGCAACGCTGCTGCCCTGAGATGTCTGTGCGCCGGCTGACGAAAACACACCTTGTTGTGTGTTACTGCTTACATGAGACGGGACTTCACGTATGTAACTGGATATTAATGACACGCCTTGATTGTTAAACTGGAAACCATGGCTGTACTCCATGAGAGGCTTAGGCGTGGGCTGTATTACACAGAGCAAAATTAATTAGGAAATCCCATGTTCTTGCTGGCAGTAGCTGGAGCGATACGCTGGGAAGAGGAGACCGCGCTCCTCACTGACCTACATGGAGCAAGATCCGGGCTAACCTCCGAAGAGCTTGGGCAAATCTCAATCCTGAAATGTGGTATCACGATCTGATCTGGAGTCACCCTGGAGGTGTTCAAAACACGTGTAGACGTGGCACTTCAGACCAAGGTCTAGTGGTCAGGGTAGTGCTGGGCTGATGGCTGGACCTGATCTTAGAGGTCTTTTCCAACCTTAATGATTCTATGATTCTTTTAGAGTACTAAAACCCCCCAAATTCCTCATTTTCCCCCAAGGCTGTAGGCTCTCCATCACGGTAGAGCAGCCTGAGCCAGAGCTGCTGCCCGATCTCACCAGCCCTCCTCCGCTCCAGCGCTGGCATTTGTGCCATCAGATGGTGAGAAATCAGGGATGGGATCTGGCCAACCCCTCCCATGCTTCTTTCCCTAGGTTAGTTTTACAGTTTACCGCTCACGCTCCCACTGGCACCGGCGAGGCGGCAGAAACCCAGGGCTGGGACCTCCCTTTCTGACGCCAGCCCACACACGGGCTGCTTTGAAGCAATCGCGAAACCGTAGCCTTAACAATGTTGGCAAGGAGCTTCCCACAGACGCGCTTATCCCGAGGAGAAGTTGCCTTGCCCCAGTGCCTTTTTTGGGTTGAACAGCAAGTTAAGGTGGACGTTTCCCCACAGAGCTCTGCTGACAAACCTCCTGCGCCTCAGCAGCATTGACTTCTACGCAGCAACTCTGTCAGATACCAGTGCTGTCCCAGCCACTGCTGGTTTAATCCTGGGTTTTAGTCATTACCCTATTTTCACTGTCTTATACTTTCTCCTCTAAGGACCTTAACCAAGCTCGCTCTCTCTTCATGATTTTTTTTCCTCTTTAATGCTTCCAGCTTCCCCACCAGGAAAGTTTTACCTCCAGCTGCCCAGCTCCACCAGCTCTCCTACCAGGCCCATTTGAAAGAAGGAAGGTGTTAATTAGGGTGTTAATGGCTACAGAAACACCTTTTTTTTTCATTTCAAGGAAGAAACTGCTGGAAACCCAGCATTCCCTGCAGAAGTGTTAGACTGCATAAAAGATTTAAGGAACAAGAATGCCTTTAATCCGCGCACAGTGTAGAAAGTCTTTGGCTCCCCCCAGCTCCAAACTACAATCCTGTTTATTCCCCTTCACCTTTGATTTGGAACCATTTCATCGAGGGTGGGGGGAAGTATATGTTTTCTTGGTATCTTTGAGTGCCAGAATTTTTTTTTAAATCTTTAAAATGAATTCCATACCAGGGTGCATCTTCACAACGAGAAAATGGTTGTGCCAGTGTTTGAAGCATCGCGTGGGTTCCCAAGCCAGCGTCCCGCTGCTGAGCCTGCTCCCCTCTTTCTTCCCTGCCCAGGCTTCCCCGTGCCAGCTGCGCTGGCTCTGGCCCCCGTCTGATACCTCTGTGAGTTCAGTGAACTCACGGAACTGACCTGAAGTTGTTCAATTTTTAGCTGGGTTCATTTTCTGCTGGCTGAGCGAGCTGACCTGGCGGGACGAGCGGGGAAAGCAGAGGGGACACATACCTGGGGGATTCTTCCTTCTGACAGCAGCAAGATGCTCAGGCATCTTGGGGAACCTCACCCTAAGGGCACGGCTTCACTAGATCACCCTGCTACAGTGGTGGCTGCTCCTTGCCAGGTCAGCCAGTGGAATCCATTGTGGTCCCATGAGCACGGAAGCTGAGCGAGGCAAAGGCGGGCGTGGGGAGGAGAAGAGCCAGGGAGAAGAGTGAGCCCGCTCCTTTCAGCTGCGGTGAGAGCTGAAATCTTGTGAAATCACAGCCTGCTTTATAAAAACCCCTAGCAGGAAAAACTCCGTATTTCTCCACCCCTGTTAACAGCTAACTGTGAAGCTGTTCCCCTAAAGACTTGAGATAAACTTGGCGACTTGTGCAGTAGCTAAAAACTGCACTTCTTTTTTTTATCAGGATTTTGATTTCATATAAAATGTCAGTCTAACAGTGGCTGCAGAAATAGATGCTGTGATTTCGGATACTGCCGTACCCAGACTGCGTGCCACCGTTCTCCCAGCTCGATGAAATAATCATCGACTGCTCTTCATTCACTGCAGCGCAAAAGCACAGGGCCAGTCCAAATTATCCTGGGCAGCAATTTATACGAAGTAAAAGAGGAAATCCTGGTCTTAATCTGACACTAATCTGGGGAGGTGTCAGATGGATGGGGAGGGACCAGGCCCCCTTGCAAGGCTGGCATCACACCAACGCTCCTCCAGGTACAGAGCATGGATTGTCTTGTTCATCCAGCATCTTTTCGAACGCCCGTTGTCTTCAACTCTCACTAGCTGCTGTTTTTAAAACCCTCGTGTCTCTTGGGTGGGAGTTCTGGGCTTTGTTTGCTTGTTTTCCAGCCGAGCAGGTTATCTGGATCCTTATGCTTTCTGTTACGGCGAGATCGAGATGAGAGTGCATTTGTCAGGCGGCTTCTGTCACTCCGAGATTTGAGGCAGCTGGTACCTTTGCCAACAAAAAAAAGCTTCTTCTCTCAGCATATGGTACCTCGGTGCTGGGGAGGTTTGCAGCACAACTGTGCCAGCCCAGAGACACGCTTGGACGTGTGGCATGACAAGACCCCGGAGCAGGGATCTTTATACCCCGCTCTGACATGAATCTCGCTCGTGGAGCAGAGGGATATTTTGCCATCACTTCTATTCAAACGCACTCGTATCTTTGGCTTTTGGTTACTCAAAATCTATTTTCTGATCTCTTCTGATAAAAGCCGATTAGAAAAGATATTGTACGGAAACTTCAGATCCAATTTGCAGGAGTATCTGGAGTCATAAACAAACAACGGAGTTCACGAAATCCGAGCCATTAAAAGTACAATTTGTGCCCTGTTCCTGGCCCTAGCAGACGACTTCTCCTATGAAAAGCTGCTGAAATTCCCATCTGAACCCAACTCCAAACTCCATTTAAACTTCTGCTTTAATAAATCTGGATCATTACCTCACCCTTACTTTTAACTACTAATAGCAAGTAACTTTAAGGATTGCCATGCCTGACAGATTAAGTATTTCAGCTATTTTCTAAGTGCAATGAAACCTGCACGCGTTTCTTTAGTCGCCACCTCCTTTCAGAGAAAGAAATGTATCTCCCTGTACTGGTCCTACTTTATTTAAATAACCCGATAACTCATCCTTTCTCATCTTCCCAGGACTCAAAATAAACCAGCACCTTCTCTTAGCCCGCTCTTTCCCAAGGAACACACTCCTCGCAGATCCAGTCTTTTTGGGTAACTGGGATCCTCAAGCCTTTGAATCACTCTGGGTTTGTGACACTCTTCTGTAAGAGGAAACCTCCCCCAGTTCCCGTTCTGACACCTGCACCGGTGCAGGGTTGTGTGTGGACACGGTTGTTCACAGACATGCAAGTATTTCACTCCTGAATTCAAGAACTGTGGAGCTTTTTAAAAGAAATTATTGTTCACTGAAGCACTAAGTTAAGTGAAAATACCGAAGGGAAAGGAATGAAAATACATTATTTCTCCAAAGAAGGTAATTACATAGCTAAGCATTATCTGTGGAGAGAAAGCAAACCCCAAGAATCAGTGGGGCTTGGCAGAGGTACTTTCATGGGCCTGATTTTTTTACAAACACTAACCTGCAATTTCCTGACATCTTAAATTATGTGTTTCGGAGAAGAGTACGGTGTGTCATACATACAAAGTCCTCGCTGACTGAACACAAGGACATTGTTGATGCTATTATGACAGGCTGGAGAAATCCTTACAAAGGAAGTCCTCTTAAAAGAAAAAAAATTATCCCAAAGTTAACTTATTGGTCTACAGAAAATATTCGGTGCAACTTTAAGCTGAGATTCAAACTTAGTTCCCAGTCTCTGTTATTAACTCCACCAGAAGGGCCTGAATAATCAGTAAAACAAAGCAAAAAAATGGGAAAATTTGGATCCCAGAGACCTTGTGATCCAGGAGGATGGAAAATAATTCTGGTCAAAATATTTGGGATGGTTATGTACCGATGCTTGAGCGGCTTCCAGAAAGAAATATGATTACATGGAGTTTAAAACCAAATATTAGGGGAGGTAAATAGATTTCAAGTTATTATGCAAACCAGACATTTTCTATGCAAATTCGGGCAGTGAAATTCTATAATCTGAATTTTAAAACATAAGCTGATGTCTTGATTGTAAAGGGTGTTTTGGCTTTCTGAATGTCACGCTAAATTGCTGTGTGCATAGGCAGGGTGCGTGGGAGGGAGGGACTGGCACCAGGAGGAATTCATTCCTGTACAAATAACGTTTTTCTCAAAGGCATGGTTAAGAATAAGAATATACCAATAAAAACAGAAGTAACCGCTGTTTGTGAACACGCGGATGTGCAAATGAAGAAACGTTACTCGTTAAGTACTGGCCATGTTTGATGCAGCCCATGCATATACCAGTTCAGCCCTTCTTAGTCTAGTGATTGTGGGAAGCGCTTAAATAAATAAGAAAGCCCATTTCACGCTGCCTTTTCCCTCCCTCCTTAATCTAAATTGCTCTAGATTTCTTTTTAATACAGCATTATTTTCTGTGGTCACTTCATAGGATTAGGAATCGGGAATTTTATTTCCACCACATCTTGGCTAAAACAAAAATGACAGAGTAAGATATTCTGACATTACCAGAACCGACAGAATTGTTACTTGTATAATGATTTCTGTCTGTCCTTTTCTCGCCTCTCCTCTTCCTTCCTCCTTTCCTTTAGATCACATTTTTAACCCTCTGATTCATCTGTCGTTAGTGAGTGATTTCTACACTGCTAAAACCACGGGTTTTCTAAACCTTGGTTTTTAAACGTGAGAACATCAAAAACATCTGTGGCTTCTTTCCTCTGTGACTCCACAGGAGTGTATAATGATCATTATGAGCTGCGCCGCATTTTAAAATTCATTAACCAGATTGGAGCAAAAGCTGCAAAGGTAAAAACGCCATCAGAGGGTAAACCACTAACAGTGTCACTCGGAAGGTTCTGCCCACAGCTTCAGCCCGATGGCTTTGAGACTAGAGAGGAATTAGGCAAGTACCGTAAGGAGATGATTATGTATTATGTGGCATAGTTCTAGAAAATTACTGACACCTGTAATTACTTAACCAGAAATAACATTATTTTTGCATTAGAGTATCAAGATATTCTTACATAAATTATTTTATGTAAACGAAATAATTCATGAGAACATAACCCATTTATATCAATGTCAGCGATACCACATTTAGGTAAAGAGAAATAGCAGAAATATGTCATTAAAACCAGAAGTGATGAATCTAGACCATGGTTCTAAGTGTCGCTCGGCACTTAAGCCAAATTTAAATCTTCGTACGTGGCAGTGAGAGTGTGTGGTACTTTGGAAACTTTTCTCCGAAGCAAATCGCAGCAGAAACAACAGAAAGCGAAGAGATAGTCCTTTCCTCACTGACAAACAAATATGAGCAAATTAAATAGCGCATACAGAAGGCAGTGGGAAGCGTTCAACTGCCCTATGTTTTGGGCTGACTACTATCCTCACTCCAGCACTATCGGAAGATTTTCCATCTGCAGCAAAAGTAACAAACTTGGGTTGGGATGTAAAGGACTTTTTTTTTTTATTATTTTTTACAGACATGAGCAAAGTGAAAGAAATTTTGCCTCCCATGAGGAAAGTCACAAGAAGCCACTCAAGCACCATTCTTTCCATTCCCATTAACGAACCTGAAGCATATGCTTAAGGTCTTAGAAGGACCAAAGTCCTCATTCACTCATCCTGCTTTGGAAAACCAGGCTAAGACTCTGTTGGAAGTCACGGGCTATGACTCTGTCTATACGCAGTGCTGAGTACGAGAAATAAACCCCTCCAGGGCTGGGGACTCCACCACTGCCCTGGGCAGCCTGGGCCAGCCCTTCACAGCCCTTGCAGGGAGGAATTTATTCCTAATATCCAACCTCAACCTCCCCTGGTGCAACTTGAGGCCACTTCCTCTTGTCCTATTGCTTGTTCCTTGGAAGAAAAGACCAACACCCATAACACCAATCTTCTCAGCAAGTTCACATGACAGCTGGACTTGCACATAGTGACTGCACAAAAAAAAAGGATTAAATTAATAGGATCAGTATCTTCTCTGACTGTTTCAGAGAACAATTCCTACCACCTCAGCACAAGTTAATAGTGCTGGTACATCCCCTACACACACTGAAGACACAATGCCCTTATTTTGCTCCCAAAAGCACAAAAACCTTCCAGTTCAGAAAGCTCCAGGAGGGTTCTCAGAACTTTCTTTTACATCTTACTGGGACTTCCTGATGGCTCCTCTACACCCGATCAGCTCTCCAGACCAGACAGAAATAAGGGCCCTCAATCTTGCCTTGTGTTCACTCAGGATGTTGAGTGTCAGCAGGGCACAAACGACTGATGAAACTTTTCCTTTCCTCTTAGTAAGCTCCCAAACACTACCCATCCACTTACAGGAGCCGGAAAAGGGCGTGGGTGCTTCACTGTGACCTCATAGTTTATCTACACCCAGGAAGAGAAACCAGGCGACCCTCTTAATAACAGCACCAGTCCCGAAGATCCTTAAATACGTCAAGTAAGACCAACCATTACACCACAGATATCACTCTGCATAAGGACGGAATTAGGAAAAAAAATTGCATGTGCTTTTTTTTCCTGACAGGTCTCAAGTTGTTTATTTGTAGATGCACTGAAGTTGTCCAAATAAAACAGCAAAATGATCTATATAAACCACCTTAGGTGCTATTCATAAATAACTCTTACTGCAAGGAATAAAAAACAACCTAAAACAAGAAAGAGATGAGACAAGAAGGTCTTTTTTGTTTGTTTCTGGTATATAATCTTACTTTCAGATCTAGTTCTTTAACAAAGATTATATCAGATACTTTTTTACTTTGCATATTGTGTAATCAAACTGGTTTAGACGTCTCCAATAATGAAGACGTTGCTACTATTATTATAAAGTCATATAAAAGTAGGTGAGCAGCTGGAGCCTAATAAACACACAACTGAACAAAGGAAACTGCTGACAAGCTGCAATCTTGTTTTAATGTAAATTCTCATGTGTTCACATCATATTTTAATTGTACACAACAATAAATAAGCTTCTGTCAGTCGCAGTTTCTCATAAATGGGCTAATGCTAATTATCCCTCTATTTTCAAGCACGTGGTTTTAGTGACAAGATTAATGTCAGGAAAGTAACACAACAATAATGAGCTTTGCAAGCCACTCGAGTGGCAGAAAATACTATAGTTTTCTTCATTTGATTTTTCAAGTTTTATATGAAAGCTGTGACAACCCTCTCATAAGACATCTCAGTATTTCCAGCATTAGATCCAGCAATATATTAATTATGTAACAAATACAGAACCTGCCTCCCTAAATTTTCCTTCGGGATTGTTGTACTGACGAACTGAAAGCCAAACTGTGCAACTCTGGCACCATCACTGCATTTAAGGGTTTTTTTTTCTTACTGCTGGAATACATATAATTAAACATGGGCAACGAGTTTCCCTCCTCCCCTGCCCTTTGTTCGACAGCTGGCACTAAGGAATGGTTGGTTGGGCCGAGATCACCTGTCCTAGTCCAGCAAAGTTATTTTAGCTCTGACTAATGGTAAGACACAGGATCTAAAAGAATGATTCTCCAGGGAGTGATTAAGAAAGGGCCCTTTGAGCCACTCAAGTGCTACAAACTTGCCTATTTTCAGACTGATGGAAGCCTGGGGTGCGGAGACTCAACTATAGCTGCTTTATTAGTGTGGGACCAACAGCTGTCCAGCTGTTTCAAGTACCTTTGCTGATGCTCTCTTTAAAACACAAACACCGTGCTTCCTTTTAAACAAGATGATGGGTAACAGTGTTTGCATCTCCCAGTATATTAACTAAATATGGTATTATTGAATCCTTTGGATGCAGGTTCAAGGAAGGTGGACAGAACTTCTCTGTTCTCACCAATAATGCAGTCGTGGCTAGAAAATGTCCCTTGAGGGCCTCATCCTATGATGACACTATAACAGACGGTGGCTTTGGTGCCCCTTCTCTCTCCCTACACGACTTCACTGGAGCACATTCCCCCGATGGGCATTAGAAGACAAAAGCTGAGCTCTGACCAACCTTCTCTGCGGAAGATTGGGAGATACATCCCTGCCCAACAATCTTGGTAGACGCATGTTTGGCTGCTATTATTTTCTAGTGGAGATGGACAAATTTGGTTTGCCTCATTTCAAAGCCATTTGACCTATTTGTGGGTCAAAAGCTTGATTAGACCAGTACTTGGTACTGGTCTAATGTAACAGTTTGTTAAAAAGGGAGTGAGGAAAAAGACACAGATACAACCCCCCCCAACCCTACTGATGCTAGTTTTGCTTTTAAGCAGACTATTATTAGGTTCCCCACACAGCTTAGTCTCATATCAGAGCATCCTATTTCACTACATTTCATTCAGGAACTTAAATAGAATTAAAATTGTTAAACCAAGATATTTAGCATCCCACAGAACTTCTGCTCCCCAGTCAGTTCTTTGGTCTCTTCTTTCAATTCTTTTATAAGAGAAATAAATATGGTTTTGCTAGGACTTAAAAGTACCGAATGATTTGGGATGCCAAATCACAGAAACTTTTTGCAGGCCTGATATTCAGGAGTAAGTAATTAGTACCTTCAGGAAATTAGATTTCCTGTGGAAGCTCTGCAACTGAATTTGCAAAGTCAAGGTATTTCAAACCCTAGTCATTAAAAAAAAAAAATCAGCCATTATGTAGATGGAAATACTAAAAAAAAAAGAGAAATTATAATTTAATGAGAAAATTTGGAAGGATTACAGAACAGTAGATAAGCCTAATCAGTGTACACACACAGGCACATAACAGTATGCTAATGTAATTATGCACTCCTGAGATCATAAATAGCTATGCAAAATGGAAGTATGAAGCTGCAGGAAGGGGATGAGGATCTTGTTGAAACCTGCAGTGGTCAAAACATGACAGTAGGCATTTTAACATTCTTGCTCCTCCAGATTTCAACATCAAGTCCCACAAAGCTTTCAGCTTCATTTCAAATTTTTTAAAAAAAGTAAGTTTCAAGAAAAAAATCGGGAGCATCTGGTTCAGGAACTAAGTGAAGAATCAAAAACATGTAAGTAGGGGTGGAAATGTGGAATAAAAGACATGCCAAGAAAATGGTGAAGGTGATACGGAGACTAGAAAAGTCTATAAATTCATTCATTATTAAATAACATCACCTTCAAAATGTAATAGATATTCCATCTTGGAACCACAATTACACGAATAAATTGCACGAGCATCTCTCTGATGTCATCGGAGCTCCTCAGTGGAGCAACAGTCTGCTCGAGCGATCCCGAGGGCCCATTATTTGTCTTTTGATGTCCACTGTAATTTGCTTTTCAGCAATAAGAATTTTCCTGACCCAAGGAAAAGAAATATTGCTCTGTTAGCAGAGCCAGGGCCGCACGTAACTGACTGATATGCAGGGCACAAATTATTCTCGGCCATCTCATAGTTATGGACATTGAGGATAAATACTGTGTGCCATTTCATCAACATACACCCATTTATATCACAAATACATAAACTAATGCTTCAAAATGAAAAAAGAGCGCCCTGATCTTTACAAACAACAATTCCTTTTATGCTTTTTGCAAAACCATTATTTTATCATGCATGCTAAAAATTCTTAGCGTCTTAGTTAAAATTTTGGGGCTAAATCCTGCGTTACCAGTAAGCTCTGCGGAACGCTTCTGCCCCAGCACTCACGCCCAGCAGCGCTGGGCTCAGGCTCTGGACAACCCAAGCCCACTGCAGGGAAAACCTCTGCACTTCCCAGGAAACTCCAGCCTCTTGCGTGGAAAGCCACAAAGGAAGCATTCAGTCAGAACGAGCACAGGGTGTTCTACCTCGACTCTTTCTTTTTTTATAGTGACAAAAAGGACGATAGTAAATTGCAGTTACAAACAATGTGATTTGTATTAGTCCCTCCCAACCCCTACCATTCTGTGTTACTTTATCCATTACAATTACCAAAGACTGACAGCACGAAGAGCAGATTTTCAACCACAAGGGATAATTTGATGCACTATGGAACACACCACTTTGACTTTTCAACGTATGCTGGGGTTACGCTCTACAGCAGTTCTCTTGCAATTAAGTGTATCAGTATATTTCCTTAAAAAACGGATTTTAAATAAGGTCAGCTGTTTGATACTATGAAATTACATGCATCTGTTGATCCATTCCTAAATGAACACTCCATATTTCTGGCAGAAGTACTCTTTTTATCGATATTAAAGGATTTAGAGTAATCACCTGCTTTTGACAAGACTGAAGATTGTGAGTCGACTTTATTGCTTTTAAAATGCCCCCTGAATGGTCCAAAAGAGCAAGCTGTACAAGCCGAGCAGAGCTGGTATGTAAATGATGAGATATTCTGATGCTACATCATCTGAGCTCATCAACTAGGCGCTGCATCCCAGAGGAAGCATCTGCTGGGTGAAATGTAGGACAGTCGCTCACAGCCCGCAGAACACTGCACCTCCACAAATTACATTTGCTATAAATTTGTAATGATGTTCGTAGAAAGACATTACATTTTTAATAGTTTAAGAAAGTGGCAGTACTGGGCGCTTTATAAATGTTTAACTAGTAGAGCCTTCATTATTTAGAATGGGGAGGTTTCATCACGGAGGGTGCTGGACTGAATCATGGTTTGAACTTGGGGAGCGGGTCTGTTACTGCAGAAATCTCCTGAAAGCCAAACCTCAACGCACACAAATGCTATTTTTAAACAGCACCTTGTTTCAGAACACTTACGTGAATCACAGATTCATCTGCAATTGTGCAGCACCACGGTCACAAAACCCAGATACGGTCTCACTGCTGGGGACTAGTCTGTGTCGGGGAACTTTAAAAGTATGCACTGGTTGTTAACGAATTCATCCATCGACCATTAGATGCATGAGATACTCAGGGAAAAGCTGTGTTTTGTTTTCTTTCACTGTAGGTATGTTTTGATTGATGCTTCTAAAATAATTTCCCTCTTTGATCTTTCCAACAAAGTCAATTAGAGCAAGTGTAGCCAGAGAAGCATAAAATTTACACAGCAGAAGAAGATTCAGACACAGCCAGAAATAAGTGATCCTATAAGCCTGGACAGCCTTACCGAGATTTAACTATTTGCCTTTTCTGTGAGAAGAAATAAGCAGAGCATTCCTGTACCATCTAGTGCTTTGGGTCAAAAACCAGCAAAGTTTTCCGCTGTCTAGTATCAGCCACGGAACTTCTGGACAGGATCAAAAGTGACAAGATAGGGGGAGATAAGATTTCCAGGGACTGCATTGGTGACTGAGGCTTCCCCATGGATACTTGTTCTGCTTCATTTCATAAGATAGAAGGATAAATAGTGGAAAAACCCCATCAGTATGTAACTTCAGAATGCAAGAATTTTGGCCAGTTGAAAGAGAGATATGGTAAAGTTCAAAGAGGTAAATGAACAGGAAGGGTAATCAAAACCAGAAACGGCCTATTAAAATTATTTCAGGGCTCTAACCAAGTGCGTACATCTAAATAAAATATTCTTCCCTCTCCTCCAGTAGAAACCATAGGATGCAGGTTTCAAAAGAAGTGGAAGTCAAGGATGGTACTAACAAGTTGTACTACAAACTCAGCATCCTGAATCATAGAACAGAATCATTAGGGTTGGAAAGGACCACCAGGATCATCAAAGTCCAACCTTCACCCTAACATCTCTCTAGCCACTAGACCATCGCCTCAAGTGCTGCATCTCGTTTTTTAAACACTCCATGAGTTACCCACAGTACAAACGATGATTTAATGAGGAGAGTACAGTATCTCACTTCCACAAGAATTCGGCAGAGCCCATGTGACACTACAAATTGAACACAAAGTTCAAAATACAGCAAGACTTGGCCTGATTATGATCTGCACAATATACCTTAATGCTCATTAGCTTTTTCTTCTCGGGGGGATCTTAAGTTGTTTGTGTCTGATGAAATGCTCCAGCCCACCCACGGGCATTATTCTATCAGACTGAAGCCAACAAAAGATGGTCTATAAAGAAGGGACGCAGGCTTGGTATCAACTTGAAAATTAACAGATTAACACTAATGAAGGATAGAAATTGTTCATAAAAGAGTCATATGGATTTTAGAAAGATGTATCATTTCAGGAAAACATAACCACCTGTGGGTGCACCTAAACACGTCAGCAACCCACAAGTGAGTATTATATTCACAGTTTAACAAGCATCTCAGTTATAAAATTATTCCTTAGAGCAATAGAGTACTATGGATTACCTTAGCAATTAATGAAATTAATTAAAGGCACGCTTAAAAGATTCAGATTAGGAGAAAGACGCAGAAGAAGATTTTCTCCAGCTAATTGAGATTATTGGAGTGCTGTGCTCTCTTGGCAGGAAATACGCCAACAGGTTCTGGCAGCTTTGTAAGACCCTGGCAAAACAGATTTCGCTGGGAATTGCTGCACAAGCACCTCCTTGTGGCACTGAATCCTCAGAGCTGAAGCTGTGAAAGGTATTCGCTGTCGGAAAACCTCTTGGGATTTTGCTTCACCTTCTTTGAGGAAAGCTTCCTTTAGATGTGCTTGTGGGAATCTATTGAGGAGCAAATCTCCAGCACGAAGTTCAATTTACAGAGAGACTACTCAATCTGTGCTACTCAGACTCACTATCTCTTCAAGCTCTAAACATCTTTCCTCATAATACACGATCCATGATTAATATGAGGACTTAATTCCAACCCCCATGGCAGAGATGTTGAAATGGGATGATCTTTAGGGTCCCTTCCAACCCCAACCATTCTATGATTCCATGGTTACTCCGAGAACTATCACAGTAAAAATATGTATGTATATTTTAATACACAAACACATAGCTGCCAATTCAAGAGAGGTAACCTCAGCTCACTTGTGTACAAAACTCAGGATGACATCGTTATTAATCTACATGGCAGAAACACTTCGGGACACGTGACTTGAATGACATTTGCGTGGGTTCATTGGAAACAGGGCAGTAAATCCACCTGCAGGTACACAGTGATGCTGCTGCTGTGGCCCAGGCTGGCAGGGAAAAGGAAATTAGTGTTCAACAGTCATACAGTGAAATTAGTGAAAGTTATGGGCCTTTGCCACAGCTCAGGCATTGCCATTCCAGCCTTAACGTCTTTACTATGCAGTCTAAGATGACTTGAGAAATCCTTGAATGTATCTCCACAGCGTATATGACACGCAGATGACATCCTGAATGTCTTAGTTGCTCAGAAATAACAGATGAACAGCTTTTTGACAGTTATGACACGCAAATTAGTGAAAATGGGGTTCTAGAAAGACAATCAGAAGAAAAAAAGGTGTGATTTAGGTAGAATGCCAATATACTTTCTGACAAGTACTTAAGGTGAAAGTCACAGAAGTTCACTCTCCACAGTGAGTGAGGAATTGCCTGTTCAAGCCTGACGCTTACTCATTTTTCCTTATTACTAGAAGGAATAAAAAAAGAGTCTTCACTTGTTTTGAAAGCCCAAACATTTTATTTTTGAGTACCCAGCTGCAATCCCAGTGATTATGCGTCTGGTGGAAAGATACTGGCTAGTTCTATAAAAATTATGGTGATAAATCACTTGTCTCTACATCACATACTAGGTGATAAATTGAGACGGTGGGTAAAGAGCCAAAAGCTTTGAAAGCTAAGGGGTGATTATGAAATAAAAAAAAACCTGAAAGAAGACAGTCAGCGCTGCCTCTTTACAGCTTTTAAAAGATCCTTACCTACAGTTACAAAAGTTAGTTCAAAGCATATTTTTTCCTTATTTTTCACTTCTAATGATTTCTTTTTGCAGCAAAATAAAGCCCATAAAAAGGGCTGTTCACGGCAGTTCCACAAATAGGTCTGTACAAAGATATATTTTTCCCTGCCTAGTCTGGCCTGTATCTTTATTTCTGTTTAGTAAATTAATACCACAAAGTCCTAGGGCAAAATCAGTGAAGAAAGCCTTGCAAGAAGTTTGTGTTGCCCTGCAGTCAATTTCCTGGTCAGTGTTGACAATGACCATTAAAAACCCCAAACAAACAAAAAACCAAAGTCAAAACAAACCTCCCACTTTGTCCAGAACTCCTCCACCCACTGGAGATAAAACTCAGTGAAGGAATACTATTAAAACAACACATAGATCTAAGTTTCCACTTCCTCAGTGCAAGGTCATCTTGCACAGGTCAACAAATTCCCTGGCATACTTTGAACTGAAGACTCTGAAATGGAGACTTGCTTGCTGGAGCCATATGAAACACCTGGACAAAGATTAATTAATCATAGTGCTTCTGCCTTTTCCTTATTTCCAGAAATCCATGCTAGAAAGGCATCTATAGCATCAACACCCCCAATTCTTGTTGTGTTACATAAGCAATACCTGTGCCTGTACCACGACGTTGCTGTGACTGCAGACTGGAAAGATGCTCAGTACAAGCACTGATTGGCAGGAGTGGAACTTGGTGCACTTAATGATCCCCCTATTAAAGTATTGCTCAGATATTAAGACAAGCACTGCTCTAGGCTTCAAAATTCAGCATGAACAGCTGGTGTGGGCTGCATCTTTCTCAAATAGGGATGATTATGCTCCAATGTCTTTTGTGATTGTGACAATTTTGACAAGATAATCATCTCCTCTGAACAGGACTTTTTAAGGTTTAGAGAAATAATGTAAGATTTATTAAATAATCTGTCAAATTATCTATGAACCCTGCTTTCAAAAGAAATACTATGATCTCATTAAAATAATCAGAGAAAAATCTATGCCTCATATTATAAATAACAAGTACCAGTATCACCGGTCTACAAAGGAGAGATGTAAAAGTACAGGAACTTGCAAGATTCAGAAAGGCAACAGCACAGCTTTGTTCATTTATGGTAGCCAAGAGAAGTTTTTGGGTTAAAGATCCCGCACGCTAAGAGCAGGGGAAAAGCAAAAGTGGGTCCTACACAGTGACACAACAACGGTACAGAGAGAAACACAGATACAAGCAAAAATCAATAGGAAGTGTCTTTAAAAAAAATAAATCTTTGCTAGAATTCTCTTTTCAGGAAGAGATGAGAAAATAAAGGAGTGAAACCTGAGACGATGTCAAGAATGAGAGAAATTATGAATTTTAAACACCTCGCCAATTTTAATTTGATAAATTCATGTTTCTTTTGGGGAAGACAGGACTGAGAAAACTGGGAAGAAGGGCATGGTGTTGACTCTCCCATGATGTCAACACAGTAGGCAGGAGAAAGAGGACAGGAACAGCTCCGAAAGTCCTATGAAAGAGTTGCTTACTCTTAACTCCTGCTGCCATTATGGCCTTACTCGAGAAGCCAGCACTGCATTTGCAAAACTCAAGTGTCTTCCAGCCCTTGCGCTGGGGAAGTTGCACTCTTTTTATTGAAAACTGCTCTTGGTGAGTAAAGGGGGAGGTGATCAACCAACACAAGGTGACAACGCAGGCAAAGCTGCTTACCGCAACGCTTCAAGATAAAAACCAGTCTTATCTGAGCGGACGGTACAGATACAGAAGGTTTTCCACCAAAGCTACTCAGAAAACACAGCGCTGCTGTCACGGCACCATGTCAGAACGGAACATCACCAGCCTGCACCACTCCCACCGACGGGCACTCTACAGCAAACCACACCAGCAGAAGTGGACCCTGTTGCTCTCTGAGAATGAGGAGTCAACCATCTACACACAGACCAATTTCAAGGACAAAATGGGTTATTTATCCACCGTGAAATCAAGCGCCGCGATTCTCAACAGCTCTTTAAAGCCACAAGGTTGGTTCTCTCAGAAGGCATTCAGAAAACTGTTCCAGTACTTCAGAGAGCTGAAGTACTACACAAATACGTGACTAACCTGAGTTACTCAAACAGCCGAGCGCTTAACTGAAACGGGAGAAATGGAATGATAAGTCTGTTGGGGGTTGTAAACATAGAAGCCAATCTTCTCCAGAGACGCCAACTCACATTTAAAGATGTGAAATTTAACTTCACATATTTTGTTTTCACAATTCTTTTATACTCTTTCTTACTTCAAGAGAAAAAAACCAGCCAAAAATCTATCCAATCATAGAAAAGTAACGGGAAGACTTTTAAAATGTTTAGAAGCGGACTCACCAATCTCTTTAAAATTCTCAGCAGAAGCTTCAGTTGTCGTGTATCTTTTTTGGACTTCAGGACTTCAGTGAAGCTGTCCATGTTTCCTGCAGACATGCTCTCCTGACTGTTCCCTCCATACAGCTGAACCAGCGATAATAAGCACCGCGAGGCACTCACAAATATTTCAGTATCTTCACTGGGGAGCTAAAAATGAACAAATAAAAAAAATCAAATTCCAATTTCAGATAAATCGCGTATCGCTGGGGATTTGGAAGAATATTAACATTTGCATTGTGCCAGGAAGGAATCATTTCTAGTTGACTGACTCAAAATTTCATTAAACTAAGCTTAATAAACTGATGAAAATATAATTAAACCATAGCTGTTCATAAGCAGCAGTGTAACCACGTCTGCACCATGATTCTCTCCAATAGCCCATCTCCAGTGACATCACAACTGCGCTGAAAACATTACTCCCGACTCTGTTCTTCTCAGATGGTATATTTTGCTTTAAATAGAAGTAGTAATAGCAGAAACTCTCATTACAGCCATGATATCTAATCTTCTACATCATGCAAACCATAAAACTTCATCTAATTATTTCTAAATCAAGTCCACGGCTTCTGGCTGAGGTAGAGTACAGGCTACCCAGCTGTTCAATAGACTTTAAGTAGTCACATTAGGGGGTATGTTTTGCAGAGTTTCAACATTGCCCTGAATTCCAGCTTTTCTGCACTCCTTGGAACAGCAGATGCTGGAGCAGGCCTTGGCAATGGGATGGAAAACCTCCTTCCTGGGAAACAAGATTATGGAGAAGATGCGGGGGCACGGTTAATAATTGTCTTTAAATAAGCTTCTGATAGTACGACACCGCTGTCAAAAAGATTTCTCTTTGTATTGAAAGTACAATCTGGAAGTAGTAATACATAAATGATATTATTATAATTATAAAGAAATATATTACAAATATATTTGTAATCTAGATAACGCATATTAATAATATTATTAATATACAGATTATATTACATAAATTTATGTTATTGCTTGTACTTGGCACCGCTGGAGCAACAGCAGGTGAAAATAATAATCACAGAGGTTTCTTGGAACCAGGCAAGAGGAAAATCTAGCAGCAAAGGACCGAAGGAATTTGCTGTCTATGGCTTATCAAAGGGAGGGTTAAAGGGCACCTCATCGTGCTCTCTCAGTTACATGTGAGAAGCAGCAGGCTGAAGGAAGGTTCATTCCTGTACCTGAAAGGACTGGCAAGAGATAGCTCAAAACTTTAGATAAAGCAATGCAGATTAGAAGGAAGATAATACTTTTATTTCCTTTTAAATTTCTTTCTTTAGTAAGAGCAATTAATCGCTGAAACAACTTTCTTCAAACTGAGACTGATTCTCCATCACAGGCAATTTACAGATCACTAATTTTAGGTTTTTTTCTTAAAAAACCCCAACAAACCCCTTTACTATAATGAGGAATTATTTAGGAAAGTCCTATGTCTCCTGTTGTGTAAGATCCCAGACTAATGATTCCAACAGCCTTTTCTGGCATTACAATCCACGACCTGAACAAAATACACCAGCGGTGCTCTTCACCCTAAGGCACAGAAGTGCAAAACCACCTCATTCCTCCTTCTCAGTTTTTTAATTCCAGAAGCATTATTTAAATACAAAGAAGCTGGGTTAAAGTCCAGCTAACAGACTATCCTGACAATAAAAGGAAACAATTTCTATAAGCTCTCCAACCATTTATAGAACGTGCCCAACCAGCCCCACGACGAGTATTTAATTTGCGGTATGACCTTCCTGAGTGTTCCCGTTTTAAGGCAAATCCATGTAGTTACTTTGAAGCAATCTGGGAACATCTCATCAGACATACGCTCCTCAAATATTCAAGCAGCAACTCCCAGGGGATTTGCATGCAAACACAATCCTGTTTTCCATTAGTTTCATGTCTAAACCAGGCTGAAGGGAGATGTGAGCTCTGAATCCATCGCCCCAAGACATATCACATTCTATCTGACCTCATGCCAGGCAAGTGACAGGACCACAGCAGCTATTTCTTCCACAGGTTCACTGCATGCCTTTTCTTCACACCAATCCAAATGCCACCTATTTGCTTGTTTCCTTTCCAACAGCCAGAATTATCTAATAACATCATCAATGTAAATAGCAAGGCTAAAAAGGAGGAAAAGCTACAATTAGGAACAAGCTTTACAGCTCCATTTACATCTTCAGCCCTTAGCAGTTCCAGAAAAAAAACCCCAAACTTCCACTGTTCTCACTGGGGGCTTTGAGCTGACTTGTATTTCCTCCACTGAAAAGAAACATTATTAGATAAAGGAAGGAAAAATTAAACTGCATTAATGTATCTCTCTCACCCCTTCTAAAAGCATCACTCTAACTCACAGTTTGGTACTAGGTTAGCATAGGCAGGAATATAAACCACTCCCTGAAGAAAATCAGAGTGCAAGAACTACAGCCAATGTTCAAATGCTGGTTTTTGGCTAACCAAAAATGAAAAATAGAATTAAAAAATCCATGAACATTTGGTCAGCTACATCCTTGCCCTGGCACCGCAGTGGTGGCTGGTTCCCTGTGCTCCAGACGCACAAACTCCTCCGTGTGAGCAGCAATGGATCAGCCAGGTTTGGAGGCAAGACTGCTCCCAAGGTCTTTTTCTGAGATACTCACTAAATAGGGAAAGGTGTCCACCCCTTCCTCTGGAGCGAGCTCCCCCACAACAACCTTGTGCCAAGAACGTTTGGGGAGCAAGTCGCTGTCATCTTGGAGAACGGAGGGTACGCCAGTAACAGCGGAGGTCTTGGATGAACAGGAAAACAAGCTGGGAATAGGAAAGTCCGTATTTACTCTGGAGGGGAGAAGAATCTTTGACCTACAGTCTAACCCATCAATAATTAAGGCGGAAGAGGAACTCGCAGCAATGTCCCTGTTTAAGTATGACTGCATCAGCATTTTTCTCCCCGACTCTCCGCATGCTGCTGTTTCACTGCTGACAAGCAGCGATTTAGATGTCACAACTTGTAAGTTGGTAACCTCAGATTTAACACCGGCTGCCAGTCCGTGTCAGTACTGGTTATGAAGAGTAGCGGATCTGAAGAAAATTCTCAGTATGAACAAAAGCAATGACTGAAAATATTATAAATATCCATAAATACAGAAAACCAAGGAATGAAAATCCAGCTTTCAAGTAAATAGTATCTCATGACTAATAAGAACAGCAAAGCTAGAATTGTGCTGCTAGAAAATGAGTATGGATGGATGGTTCATCTCTTCATCAGCTGGAACAGTGTTCTGAGTATTTTTCTAATAATAATTCCATTTGATAAAAAGAAGTATCTTTCAAGCCTCTGAAATGCTTTTATAGTGTTTCATAACTGCAGCTACTGAAGTTTTTGTTCTTTCAGGAGCGGAGAAACTCATGAAAAACTTGAGTTCTAACTCTTGAAAACATCTGCCCCTTAATATTTCATAATTACACAACAAAACTCTAGTGGCCTTTTGTTTCTTCTTGCTTTATCAGTCTTTGAGGGGATTATGGATTCAGGCCTTCAGCAAGGTAAAAATGTTACTACTACTTCTCCTTGTGGCTTAAGTATTCTGGGTTGCTGTACATAGCTTGATGAATATCTGGCACCTTAAAATAAATTACTGAGCAGCTAAAGTCGTAACTTTAGCCATTAACTCAGAAACGTGCATTTGTTTTTCACTTCAAAATATTAAAACGCCTCATGAGAAGACTTTTGTGCAATGAAAATTGTGTATTCGTCTTTACTTAATTTTTATGGCCATGCTGGACCTTCCTGGGAACAGACTCATAAAATTCTATTTCTCTTTCTAGGTGGATTTTAAGGTTAATGCGGCGAAGAGCAGGAAGTTTCTTGTTGCTGCACATTTATACTTCTGCAGTGGGTTGTCAAAAACGCCTTCCCTCTGAACGGAGCTGCAGCGTGTCCGTGAGCTGCAAACCCTTGCCAGATCCTTCGAGCTGGAGTGGCAGCTCTCACACCGCCGGAGATCGTTCCACAGCATCTCCTCTTCGAGCCACAATGAACCGTCGGGATTACCCGGAGGGGACACTGCTTCAGGGCATGGATGAGGTTATGCACAAAGAGAGTTTATTACGATAAGAGATGGATGTTCATTAGATCAGTAATGTGATTACAGGATGTGCTGTAAAGGAAGCACCGGTGGGAACTAGAGGGAGGATGATTCTGCAAACATTAAGCAAAATGTAGAAGCAAACTGTTATTATTAGATCCGTTAACCTTACTGCACTGTTCTTATTAGTAAATATATGTGCAGTTTTCATCTAAAAAAAGAAAACGTTTTATTTCGGCCTATGGCAAAACTGTTGTCTTCCTACCTAAGGGAAAATACTGAAGAATCCAATATATTTTCAGCCCATTTTAATCTTAATTGCTGAGAAACACAAGGCCCATTCTGAAATTCTGTGCTTGGGACAATATACTTTTATTTCCTCCAGTGTAATTTTGTTGTTTGGGGTTGTTTTGGTGGTTTTGTTAGTGTGGTTTTTTGTTCGTTTTGTTGTTATGATTTTTTGTTGTTGTTGTTGTTTTTAAAAGGTAGCTCTGTAGAAGAAAATCCTTCAAATATAATTTGCAGGTCATTTTTCAAATGCAATAACATTATAGGAAAGAAATGTATGTCTGTCCACCCTGACCCCAGAGCTGTCTCATTCATCCGTGTCCACTGAGGCTTCATATTTGTCCTCTTCATGTTTGCAGGTGATTAACTGGTCTGTCAACAGCACAGGAACCAACTGCAAGTTCTACCAGTAGGACTAGAATGAGGAAGCCTGCCACCTTAAAACAAGAAGAGTTCTCTCTCAGCAGTCTTGTGGGCTGCAGAAAAAAGACGGAAGATCTACACCTAAGATCCAAATCTTGACCTACAGGGAAATGAGACTCCTTTTTTATAGGCAGTAGCATGGGTTTTGAAAGTTTCTGAAAAGTTTCTGAAAATCCACACTGAAGGATGTCGAAAGTAAGTAAACACAAATTTTTTTTCCAGTATAATGGTTCATCAAAAAGCAGAAGGTATTTTCTGTAATTGCCCCAAGTTTCAGTATAATAATCAAATTACACTTACGTTCAAGCAGAGAAACATTACACAGAAAAGCTGAGCGTTATTAAACACAAAGTTGCCAAGCGGAAGACTAACTGCTCAATTTTCCTCTTATTGATCAATTAAGGGCAGACTGATCACGGGATTAAATATTGAATTCTCCAGATTTGCGGTGTTTTCTGCATGAGAGAAGCTGTAATTATTTCTTCTTTCGCATTCTTAAAAACTCTGAAGTTTCATTTACATGCAACCTGGGCTTTCTACGCTCGCTTTGCCGTGCCCTAAGTGATAGACTAAACCTCAATTACGGAAGGGGAAAATTGATTCTAAGTTTTTGACATTTTCAAGTTTAACTCGTATTGATTTTTGAGGGATTATTAAGAGATAAACACGTAGAACTTGAGGAAAATAAATAAACAGGCAAGTCAATGGGGCATGGAACAATCATCTACTTGAGGGATATCCATATCAATGAAGGAAAGCAATTATCCAAAGTGACACAAGAAACTATAAATATGGCAAGACGGATAGAAACAGCAAACCGGGGAAAATTATTTTAACACAATATCTTCAAGTGATGATTAGTTTGGAATTTAAGACCTCCATTAGCTCCAGAAAATGAATTTCACAAAGAACAGAATGCCTCAGAACAGTAATAAAGGGTTATGCAGCCCCACGGCTCAATGAATGCGGAGAACTACTGTTGGCAGCTCCACAGAACCTTCTGAGGGGTGAGGAATGTGTAATATCTAGAGAGACCCTCTCGACTTCGCAGAGAATCTAGTCCTATTTAAAGAGATTAGAGCACAAGACATTTTAAACACGTGGATCCTGAATGTTAAAATTATTATTCCGTTGTTCAAACCCTTCCAACCTTCACAGGAAATATTTAATACAGCAATGGGTAAAGGGTATAAAATCTAACAAACCCAGCTGAAATCACTGCTGTATGTCCAATCGAGCACAGGTATATAAAGAGCAACACACACATTACAAGAGAAAATCCCTCGCTTTTACCAAATCTTTAACAAGATTCCAGGCAAAATCAAATCAAAAAGCAGCACCAATGGTCTTTACTCTTTACCTGCGTGTTAAAATCAGATTTTAAAGAAGTATTTTAAACATGCCAGAATCTGTAGAAATACAGAACAAAGCAACAGTTAGCGGTAATTTGCAGCCATGCTTCTGAAATACGAGGGCAAGTCAGAATCTAATCAGTACATACTAACTATACAATTATCCTTTCCTTTAATTAAAAACTTATAAAAGACTTCCAGGTGGTATAGGCTGAGTAAAGCTTGGCCTCTAATTTTCTGTTCTTTAGACAGTTAATGGCATTTAAATTTATGACTAGTTTCACTTTAAAGGAACATTTGCATCTCTTCATGTCTTACTATTTATCATATATAGCGACTTAAAAATAGAAAAAATTAAGAGAATTTATAGAGATGAAATAATATAGAGTTGAAATTCCGTGACTTTGTTTTAGGTCATTCAGTGAACATTTCCAAAAAGCCTTTGTCAATAGCTGCTTAAAATAAATCCATCAAGGGAGAACTTGGCAACAAGTATAATGCCAAAAATGAATAAAAAAGGAATTATGCTCTTCCCCAAAATAGAAGATGACAGACAGGGCTAAAGAAAGTAAAAGGGCTACAGGTATTCATATCATAATGCATCTGAAAACCTCTTATTTCAATGAAAAACAACAACAAAAATGGGTCTGAAAGAGAACACAGCGAATCTGAAGTGCCTCAAGGTGACACAACCTGGCAAGGAGAGCGTGACGTGCCACAGGGAAATTCTCACATCCCATTTTCACGGCTTTGTGTTGAATTAAAGGCCGAGGTGGCCTCTAGAAACCCTGTTTGGCTCAAGAAGCACTCCCCTCCTACGCGCTCTTCCACACAGAGCCAATACAGATCTCTGGCACGGACCCACGGAGGCTGCGCTGCTGGGTTGCATCAGGGCCATGGCACAGCACTCTGGAGATCCGGATGCAGTGCCGTGACATCTCATAGACTCTAGAAAAGGCTGACTTTAAGAAGACACATTTCAAAGATGCTGGCAGATCACCAGGGACCACTCCCACTTGTACATCCCTTGGGATCATGTTAAAATAAAACTAAACCCTTGAGAAAACCTCAGAAGGCTCAAACCCAAGAAAATAATACTAAAAGGCATCGCTCACTGCCAGCTACCTGTTTGTTCAAATTTTGGATGCCATCCTTTCCTTATGCAGTGATCACTAGTCCATTTGAAAGGGCTAAAATTTGGCTATCTGTAGAATCATAGAATTGGTTTGGTTGGAAGAGACCTTTAAGGTCATTGAGTCCAACTGTTCCCCCAGCACTGCCAGGGCACCACTAACCCATGTCCCTCAGCACCACATCTCCACGGCTTGGAAGCCCCTCCAGGGATGGGGACTCCACCACTGCCCTGGGCAGCCTGGCACAGCCCTGCACAGCCCTTTTGTGGAGGAAACATTTCCTCGTGCCCAACCTAAACCTCCCCTGGTACAACTTGAGGTTGTTTCATCTTGTCCTGTCACTTGTTCCTTGGGAGAAGAGCCCAACCCCACCTGGCTCCAACCTCTTTTCAGGGAGTTGTTGAAAGCGAGAAGGTCTCACCTGAGCCTCCTTTTCTCCAGACTCAACACCCCCAGGTCCCTCAGCTGCTCCTCACCTGCCTTGTGCTCTAGACCCCCTCATGTACACATAGGTATGTATCCAACCTGAGAATCTGCAGCCTGCCCCTTGTCCCAGGTCTGTGCTTGGGACATGTTTACTGACATCACTGGTAACCTGGAAGTCACCGTGATCTATAATTTCTTAGAAGTTGTTAGAGTTCTTCCTTCATACTAGGTGGGAGCTTACAAACAATGAAAAATGAGCAAACAGAGCTCCAAGATGTCAAATGCAGCTGAATAATTCCAGCTTCAGCAGCTTTCCAAAAGCCTACCAAACAAGCAAATTCTCACCAGTTGAATAAGCAGGCTAATTAGGTCCGTCAGGGGCTTGTTGAGAAGCAGAAGGTCTTCAGCAGCCTGCGTGTCCCCTCCTGTGCCAGATTTCTGTGCCTTAATAAGACGGGAAAAATAAAAAGGCGATCTTGGTGACTGTTCCGTTACGAGAAACAAATGAGGTCCATTAGGTGGTCAAAGTTTGAATGGAACTTTGAAGAAGACTTATTTACTCTTTTCCAGTGAAGCATCCCCAAGGCTCCCCGTGTCTTTGACCACCAGCACAAAGCCAAAGGGACCCACACTGTCGTGCCCGCTCCGCGCAGGCCGAACGTACTGACCTGCGTGACATCTCCAGCAGAATGCTATAAACCCCATGCGCCAAAGGTATCTCTAAAGCCATGATGGTTTATGTATTTGTATTCTCTTTCAACATGACATGCCTATTTTAACATTAAACTATTTTTTTCTTCTTTATCGGGTACAACTTTAAGTGCAACTCCAAGCAAGAAAATGGAGGTGACTGAAAAGTTGTCAGCAGCAATGTCCAGTTTTGCCCTTCTGACTCATATTGTAGCCTGAAGTATTCCTAATATATTATGATAATTATTTTTTAAACAGGAGAAATAAAACCTTCAAGTGACTAAAGCGTGTGATAAGATCTGTTACTACTTGTAATTCTGCCCACTGTCACATCCGCTCCTTATCAAAACATCCAGACAGCGCTCTTGCTGACCTGTCCCTGCCCCAGGACACCACAAAGCTTTGCTGGCAAGATTTCTCATTTAACTTTATTATCTTGCACCAGCTCTGGACCACGACCCTATACAGCTGAGCTGCTAGAGGAAAACAAACATTTTGTCTAGAGAACACATTTAAAACCAGTGTTGTGTTCCGTTTCATTTAAAGCTTAATCTTAGAACCACCATCCGAGTACACTAGCTGGGGATTTTTGTTTGGTTAAGCGAGCACAGGAGCAAGTGCCCTGAGACAGGAGACACTCCTGCTGAAGCTCTGCTGTTGATATTCATGAGTCAAAAGGATAATGCTTCTCTTTTAGCAAGAGTTTTGAAATAAAAGATCGGAAGAGCTTTTTCTCCAGGTATGTCCCTCACTGAAACTCACTGCAACAACCTGGAAGGCTCAAGCCCTAGAAGACCAGATTTCATTAGTAGGACCACAAGAAGCTAAACTAAAAAAAAAAAAAAAAAAAAAAGAAAAGGAAAGAAAAAAGTCATTTAAGATGCTGCTGACCCCAGGAAATCAATTTCCTACCTGTAAAGTCTGGCGCACAACGTTCACTGTGTACGTCAGCGCGCAGTGCAAAATGTCCAGCAAGGACAGCAGCAGAGCGTTCGCTGTCTTGGTGCTGCTCTTGTCATCAGCCTCCAAGTACAGAGCCACAGTTTCCGTCAGGAGATTGCAGATATGATGAGCCAGGCCTGCACAGATAGAGAGACAAAAAAAAAAAGGCTGTGAGGAAAAGAACAATGCAGAAGGTAGTGCAGTTATCAATGAGAGATTAGGATAAAAACAAGTTTCACACACATTATGAATATTGATTACGTTTCCTCTGTTTCTGCATTTTTATAATTATGCCCTCTCCTATTCAGTTTGGAGGAGCTCACAAAGAGATAAACTGATACAATCAGATTTGCTAAGCATGTGGAAAATTATGTAACATTCATTAAGCGAAGACATACTTGGAATCCGGAACCTTCCTGTCACACTGGTACACAGGTCTCCTTCCCAACACTCCTGGTCACAAGAATTGAGCAGTTTCTCCAGCCTCTTTTGAAATGATGCATCAGGGTTGGAGCCTAAAGTTTGCTTTCTTAACTGGTCTGCCAGCTACAACGTTCTCCATAAGCTTGAATTGTGGAACTGAACAGTGTTGTGCTTAACAAAATATATTTAGAAGAGCATTATAAAGGAAGTGCTGAATACTACAACCAAGGCGCTGTTCAGCTCTGACTGATGGTAGATACTTTCCTGAAAACACCATGTTTTGAAGCTTTTTTTTGGAGCTCCTCTGCCATTTAAAAACATCAGCTCCTTTAACTTGCTTAACTCACAAATCAACACAAAAAATATAATCCATTACAAGGCAACACCGACTCAGTTCAGCATCTTTCTTACTTTCAAACGCAAACCAACCGAGTTCATTATCTTGGATCTTCATCTTTTTCTTTCAGTTTCATAAGGAAAGAAAGATACTTTGTAAAGACAAGATACTTTGCAAAGAAAGATACCAAGAACATAACGATGTTTGTAAACCATAACGATGTTTGTAAACCATGGTAATAGGCCATACTGTGACTTGGCTGCATGTGTGTAGTGACACTGTAGTACATTAGTAGTACGTTAGCTTCTAGTCCCCACGGCTGTCAAAAATGAAGTATTTCACCGACTGAAGTAAAAACCTGCTTTTGCAAGTTCTCATTTTAAAAATAATTGTATATATATTATTTGCAGACATTGTGACAGGATTAAAATGAGACACTGTAGAATACAAGCTGTAATCACCCCGTTCAGCTTTTGAGAGCAGTCACATCTAGGGTGTTGAACTACTTTGGCTTTCACAGATTCCCCATCAAGTAACTAAACTTCCATGAAATATTTTTTCTCCCCTATTCATCTTCCCTTAATTACTTTCCTCCGGAAATTAAATACCAAAACATTCATCTAGAACACAATTATGGGTCAGGATCATTAAGACTTGCACCCTTCTTCTATCTCACATCTTTTGTGTTTTCAGGATTACTCGTGTTATTCTTTCACAACAGTTTGATTGATGGACTGCGGCTCAGGCTAAGCTTTGAATTTCCTGGAGTTTTGTCTGCATAAACCAAACTCTCAAAATGATATCAGTCTCATCTCGCACATTTCATTTCCTTCTCCTTTTCTAAAGTACAATTTCTGCTGCAGTTCTGAACGCTTTGCACAAAAAAGAGATGGTGTGCAGAGACATTTAAGTGATGTCACAAAGAAGAAAAAACCCACAGACATAATTATATGTCTACCCGATACAAAACTTGTGGTTATTCTGTGCCTTTTTTTTTTTTCCCCATCAGGCTAAATTAGAATAAACCTAAGAAAACAGTCCGGTAAGAGCTGGTCCCTATCAAAGTGATGTCTGCGAAACTGCCTGCAGGGGCATGTCCAAGTCCAGCCTCTTTCTGCCTGTATCTGGCCACAAAAGGCAGAGCCACTTCGAAATCAGTGAGTCACTCTCTTATTTCTCGATGGCTTACATACGACTGTTAAGAAAGCGACCTGGAGATTAACACTGAAGTATTGACAACCTGAAGGATACACGTGCCTCCAAACACCAGAAATACACCAGAATATTCACATTTACTTAGTGCACTAGAACATCAGAATTGCAGATTTTAAAGAGGTAGACAGATGCTCATGCAGAGTTCTATGTACAACAATATGCATGTTAAATTTGGAAATTTGGGGGGAAAAAAAAAACCCAACCTTTTCTTGGACTTAAAGTACCTTTGCAAACTTTAACACATCAAAACTTTATAATAAAGACATAAAAAATAAAACACCGGTGCAAAACGTTCCCTAACACACTGCACGATTCAGACATAAACCTGATAAACACTTGGACCCACAAATAAAAAAATAACCCGACCAAAACAGACTGACCTCTTGGCCAACTAAATAAAGTTCCAGACGTGCTCTTTAAAATACTTTGTGTCGCAACAAAACGAAAACTGGAGGCCACAATTACAGCCATGCAAATATGCTCCTTGCTTACACCACGAGACAAAATACATATCTCCTTTGTCTTCAGAAGAGGACACTGGAGGCTGGTATAATTTAGAGCGACCATGGCAAAACTCAGTGCAAGTTTAACGGCCTTGGCCACTGGCACTGCAACCAGTCACCAGTTCTCTGCTCCTCAAATTTTTGCAGAAAAATAAGGCAAAACTTGGCTCGTGTATTAGAATTACTGTGTTTATGAATTAACGTAACTGGAATTGAACAAAGGACCTGTTCTGATCGCAGTCCAAGATTCCCAAAACACATTAAAAGGGTTGAATCCAAAATTCCTCACCACCATTTTACAGCATCTGACAAACCCAGTGTTCACGGGGGGAGAATTTCTCCTGCCCAGAGACCCCTGCAACGAACTGACCACGTTGCTCGCAGTGCTTTAGGAACGTGGACTGCGATGACTATGCTCGTGTTTTACAAACCTCCACGAAAGATAAAAGGAGTCTTTTGGCCCCTGATAGAGCTAATCGGGCAGAATGTGCCGTGATACCTTCTGGAATGAAAGCGCAGAGGAGATATTTTATTCTCACCTATTAGCAAGATGGATAAAGGAAAAGAAATCTTCGCTTCCAAGTCATAGGAAACATCAAAGGACAGCCTGGGAAGCAATCTTCCAGGCAATCCTTTCATGCCTACCAGCAATTAGAGCATTCAACAAGCCTGTCTGCCTGCAGCAGAAGATGATGTTAGTGCAGGTGTGTGTCCCCCGAACAATGGCAGCACGCAGCCGAGCAGCCAGCAGCAAAGCCCCCAGCCCGGCAAAAAGGTTTCGCTTTGTTCCTTTCGCCACGTTGCTCTCTTGAGAGCTGTTTTTCCTTGTTTGTATCACACCTACACAACTGGCTCCCTAGGGATGCTACCAAAGAGACAGTCACTAGACTGTTCTTCCTTCTTTTACTTACGAGCAGGCTGGCTGGGTTTTTTGCCTTTTTTTTAAAAAAAGGAAAAAACAACCAACCCACCACCAACTCAAACAACATACTGGGAATGAGAAACAATATTGCCAAGCCAGAAAATGTATTTCAGAATCTTTTTGTTAATGACAAAACTCAAAAATATTGCTGAGAAGAAACCCAAGGCTACAGTCTGGTAGATTCCTGCACACAGAAATTGGTTCCAATAATCCATCATGTCATAAAGACTCTTCACAAAACCTTATTTATCTACATGAACCTGGGATTTTGTTTGCATTCTTTGCACCCCAGCCCTATGGCTCAAGGTTTCCTGTTTAGAACAGATGAAAACAAGCAACAAAGCACACGGTGCTTTTGAGGTTAATGACATTTTTTAAAGGATCCTTGCTTTTATTGTTATTTTTATTTATTATTTGTTACTGTTCATGGTTTAGGAGTTACTTGTGTTAGTACAATAATACTGCTGAGGGAAGGATAATCTAGGACAGAAAATTAGAACACCACCGATTTAAGATTTGGTGAGTTATGAATGTCAGACTAAGGGGAAAGCAAATGACAGGGCTGTTGAACGGACCAACTGCATGACTGCTGCCCTGAAAATTATTTCGTATTCTGATCTTAAAAATGAAGAGCATCTAAAGAAGACAGTTTTGCATATCATACTGTCAGAAGGCAGTTTATCGGCGGCACCTTTCGCTTGTGAAGGAGCGCAGAGCTGAGCACTCCCAGGGAGCTGTGTCACAGGCTTCCTGGCGTTTCAGAGAACCCTGCTCCCACAGAAATTTACTTTATTCTACAATTTCACCTATGGAACAAACATGTGGGCGATCAAGACCAACAGGTGTTTAGAACAGCCAACTAAATCAAGTGGATTCTCTCATTAAAAGAAGCATCTGAGTGTAATAAAAGATAGTGGAAATGCAACTTGAACAATTTAGAAATGATAAAGTCACTTCCTGTTGAATATGCTTGATGGGCCAGTACAAACATAGTAAAATATGACAAATTACACCGACGAGGCTAGGCTGCGGTTCTGCTGCATGAAAAGATGTGGTCAGAAGGGCATACATAGAGGAGTATTTCTGAAAGTACAGTCACTGACCCCTTGGGAGTTCCCGATTTGCTGCTGCTTTGGAATATGAAGAAAAAAATAAAAAGAAGAAAAAAAAAAAAAGGAGATTCCCATCTTAGAATCCTGTGGAGGTTTCTGTGACAAAATTTCAACCGAATTCCATTTTTTTTGTGTCAGATCGACTCAGCCACACTATAAATAATTCAGAAAAGATATCCAAGCTGTTTGAAACCAAGTTTGCAGCACACGTGGGTACACAGCATTAAAGTTTTGAAGGCAGGGGATTTTGTTCTAGATGAGATTTACCAAGATGGTCCTTACTCCTAGGAGCATAACTCCTCGAACATGAACACAAACCTGTTCAACGGGGATGCAGTGAAGGATCGGAAGGTAACTTCCTTTGGAAATAATTATAAGAATAGCCAAATGCTTTCTAGTTCTATCAGAAAACATAAAATCCAGAATTTATATAAGCAAATGCTGTAACTATGGGCTGTAATGATGTTCAGGGGATCGAGTCAGTGTTGATAAGACTTTAACAGTGTCTCATTGCAGCAGTCAGGTCTGATTTGTTTGGGTACGTTTGCTGTTGGCATCCCAGTCTCTAGAAATGTTATCTGCTTCTTATGGTCTGTCAGTAGCTGAGAATAACTGAACATTTGTACAAAAAGGTAAGTGAAAAATACAACAGAAAGGTAGGATCCACTGAAGATGGGCACATGAATTTTAAACTCCATTATCAGGTGGCTTATGAGACTGGACATAAAAAAAAAACCCATTTCTTGAAGCAGATTCGCACACTCCAGTGTCTCTTCTAGCTGGAAGACCAGGGGAGGGATGGAGGTAATTCACTGACTTAATGGCAAAAACTAGACAAAAAGAATTCTTCACTAGATTAAAATCTGTTATTTTTATTATATTAGGAATTCTTTGCTTTCAGTAAGATTCAGCATCAGTCAATAAAGACTTTTGACTTACTGCTCAGAAAGATCAAGCCTGCAACTTTTACCACGTGATAAAATACAGGGGGAATTTCTATCCTGGGCTTAATTGAGAACTAGAAATTCTTCTAAAGAGACTGTGATTTTAATAATAGACTTCCTGTCACACGAGATTAAACCCTGTTTATCTACTTCCAATATCTTAACGCGCTTCTGCTTCGGCATCCACTTTCCCTTCCACCAAAATCCTTGAGAGAGCGCATTCAAACTCTGCGAGCTGCCTTTCTGACAAAACCTGTACAGACCAGATACGAACAGCCTCAGAATGCAGAGAGCCCCAAACTGTTGTCACAAGCTGACAGCCTTCAACAGCTTTGAACGACGTCCCCAGCACAGACCAGATACGAACAGCCTCAGAATGCAGAGAGCCCCAAACTGTTGTCACAAGCTGACAGCCTTCAACAGCTTTGAACGACGTCCCCAGCACTAATTGCTCCAGCTAGGCCTTCAAGAGTCCCTGGACTCTGAGCGATAAGGACCAAGGAACCTTGGCTTCAGAAAAGGCTCTGAAGTTTTTAGTTTTCAATCGCAGAAATAAACCGCAGTTGACTACTGTTCCCACATAACAAAAAGAGAATAAGGGTAAAAACTCTACACATTTCCCTACTGAAAAGTCATGCTCTGCAAGAAGAGATATTAAATATTTATTCCTACTCCTCTTGGTCTATTTACATCAGTCTTCCATTGGATGGAAACTTAGAAGTATCGGGATTTTCAAGCAACAGTCTTCTACAATTGTTACCACTGGCCCAAAGAACAAAAGCAAAGGCTGGAGTATCTGCTAAGCGCAGTTTGCTGCTGGTTGTTACAACAAAACTGGCTCCACATCTGAGTTTCCTGTCACATCCTGTGCGATTTAAGTTAACAACAGAAACGAAAACTGACAACTAGTAATTACAACTGCCCAAGGTGGCCTCGGTGTATTTACACTCACGTGATCAAAGGGCTTAAACAGCGGTCAGGATGTTACGTGATATAAATCTTGTTTTGCAGCTACGACCAGATTAAATTCTGTAGCCTTAAACCTACTCTGCCAGGTCAACTGTTTCCCTAGGAAGTGTCAGGATAACTTTGCCCAGCACTCATCTGGCCATACCAACAATGCCACAACTGCCTAAATCTCCAAAATCTAACCCCAGACTTTTCACCGCAGATGTTATTATCCTTCTTAGGAAGTGGCTCAGGCACAGGTCTAGCTTGGTTTGCATCAATGCTTGTACTAGCTCGACCCATCTGTGATTTTCAGCCTCACTACCAGTTTCTTTAAGCTGGAAGCCATCACACTACAAACATGCTGCTACCTCAGGCTACACCAAAAGCGCTTTATCTAATACTTACCAGTAATACAACCTGGGCCAACAGAGCCTTCATCTTCTGTCAGCACAGCCGCCTGATGCCAGCTATACACTGAGCTAAGAACTGGTACTACAGCTCAGCTTATTTAATCAAGAGACAGACAGAATGGTTTGGTCTACTAGGCTATTACTAGACTATCTTGGCCCAAGCCACCCAGTTTTGAAACGAAACCAATGAACTGTATCACCCTCCCCAAAAACACCTTGAGCCGGATCCGGCTGCAGAGCTGATGCTTTAATGGAGAACCTGGAACCTGCTTTGCCCAAGGACAGATTCTGAAGAAAATATACAGTAAGTAACAGTTTGAGTGTGTTTTTCTTGTAAGATAAATAAGATCATAAACTCACCATTCATGTCATTCTGCATTGGGTGGTGGGATCAAAATATACAACATCTGTCAGCGTTTATTCAGCAAAACCACATATTGGATAGACTGTTGAGCCATGATGGATAATTGTACTGTTTTTTCCATCTTTATATAATACATATAGAAGGAGCAGTTTTGTAGTCATCCTGGGAAAAAAGTCGTATTTCATGGCTGTATCGTTGGCTAAAAAGCTATGTGTCACAATCTGGGCACGTTAGCTTGGAAACACAACTTTTAAAAGTGTGAATAAATCCATTAACAACACTTCACCGGATTTTTGCCAAGTCTCACAGGAATATGGGTGAGGGGTTTTTGAGTAAGCAACCTCAATATGATAAGCAAGGGAAGAGTGGCCCTCAGGAAAGACAAGACAAACTAAATGGATGCAGGTGAACAAGAAGTTTCCATTCTTTTTTTCCCCTTATCTTTTCAAAAGATGGGTGGCAATGAGGAAAAAACCTAAAAATATTCCTGTTTTTTACAATATCCTAAGAGACAGAAAAGAGCTTTAAACTTTATAAAGATATCCTATTTCTTCCCCTATTCATCTTAAAAATTCAAAGGGAAGCACAATGTATCTTTTTCCCAATCAAAAGAAAGAGCTAGCTGACGCAATACCTTCGATGTGGAGACGTCTACAGAAACCCTTAAATCCTATTTATGAAACAAAACCCCCCAGTGTTTATCAAGTTAGGGCCTCTTTAAATAAAAAGTTACACTGATTCGCTTAAAACTCAGATCCAAAATCCATCACATGCTCAAGCAAATGTCTTTGCTGACACACTTGTCTTCATAAACCCCTCTCACATAAATATAATCTGGGTCCAATTAGAAAAAGGCTTAAGCTAAAATGAGACAAAATAATATATATCTATTTTAAAGGTGGTCAGATGAGTTTGAACCACGTTTATGAAATTTATTAAAAAAAAAAAAATCAAGCGAGCATCTACATCTTTGTCGGAGCAGCTTAAAGAACTATGGTCTCTTAGCTGGGGGTTTCAACTGCCCATCAGTCAGGCTCCCCCAGCACGTGACTTGCAAAGACTGAGGTATCTCAGGTGGCTTCAGCAGGCAGCTGTGCTGCAGGACGCTCTGCCTGGCCAGCCGCAGGGACGCACCAGGAAGCCCGCTCCAGGCACAGCCAAGGCCAGGCCTCTTCCACAGCACAGCACCAGCGAGACAAGATGGACCAACCTGTTGAGCCTTCATTAACTGATTTCCCTCCTTGAAGTCCTAGCAAGCGTGCTGTGACATTTTGCGCCTTGTGGGAACGGCTCTCGACAACAACAGGCTTGGTTCCACTTGAACGGCAGCACTGTATCTCACAGCAATTACCATTTCTATTTTCATCCTTTTCAGATGGCTGCATTGTTGAATATCACAGGATGACACCGGTTACTTTTTCCTCAAAGACTTCACTACTACCATGCTATTTTGACATGATTCCCACTTATCTTTTAGGAGACCAGACTTCTAAGTTTCCCCATGTGCTGTTACACACTTCCACCTGAGTGACTGGCATTTTGGGTCAGAAAAACATGTCTTAATACTGTTAAAAAAACATTCTGAACTTCACAGCATCATAGAAGAGACTTCTTCAGGCTCAACCACCGCTGACTTCCCATATAAGCATTAGGATGATGTACAATAAGCAGATCTAAAGTGCTGCCAGGAAACAACATATTTTCTGTCTTCAGTCACTAAATATTCCTATATTTTATCCTGTAAAGGTTTGGTAGAAGCTTCCTGCCTCCTAGGAATAAATAGGGACTAGCAGGGAATGAACAAATGGCTTCCGGAACCACTCTGAAGGTGTGTCTGGTTTCTTCACAGACGAAGTCTGTAAGTTTTGTTTGTTTGTTTTTTTAAAGACATACTAGTTTAAGTAACATATTCCACAGGATTTTATATAACAGCCTTTCCCTTGCAAGAAGGCTTCTCCTGCATGATTAATCCACGTCTTTGTTCTCGATCGCTGCCTTAGAGTTAGTTGTGCCCATCTTGGAAGAAAACCCTGCAACTCTGAAGGCAGCTACTCCAACATCTCACTTGTATTCCTAACATCCAAGTCCCGTGCAATTTCACACCAATGCCAAGTGCCGATTTAGCGGGGTCTGATGCCTAACTTCCAGAACACTGATGATGTAGGTGAGAGAGGGCTGGCGAGGAAGCTAGAACCTGCTCTTAGTAAGTGTGCTAGGGGCAGCATAAACAAATGTCTTCTGGAGACTGAAGCTGAAATAGAATTATCTGTGAGGGAGTGAAAGGTGGAAGAATATCCTCCAGAGATTTAGGTAAGTTAGAAACCTTTGGGGTCTACCTAGAGCTCAGAATTCCTTGTCATTTACCTATCATTATGTTAAAGACCTATGTATATAAAAGAGTAATACACCTTTTTCTTTCTTCTTTTTTTCAAGAAAAAGGTTAAAGTTGGATGTTGGTCTCATGAGTGCCACTTTTTGCATATGCAATATTTAACACACTTGAACAATACGACACACAAAGACATCTGAAATCTAATTAATCGCTTGACATTTGGCTAAAAGTCAAAGCAGTGGACCACAAGATGAGGAAGGATACCTCACCCATGAAGGATGATCTTTCTTTCATGAGGTGCAAATGAGTTCTGATGATCTGCCTACAAAGTTTATTGCAGATCTCTTCCTTTTTAATAACTGTCCCTGCTTTAAGCACCTAGTATGCTTTAACACGATATCGAATATAACAACTGCTGGAGCTGACACTCTTCATCAAGGGTCCTTCCTTAGGAACTTTGGTTTTCACACAAGCTACTTGAAGCACCACGTACTACTAACAGCTGTTGCGTTTCTACATGACTCAAAGACTATTTTTACTGTTTGAAACCCCACATTTTCACTTTTACTTTAGTTCCTTAGATTCAACAGCATTAACAGATAAGGAATAAAGTTTAGGATTTGCTGCAGCATATAACAGAAACTGTTTTTAAACATTCAAATGTGTCTGCTTACACTGGTAGTGGTGGAGACTTCAGGTTCGTAGCCAAACACAGGATCACAGGGGTAGAGCCTGGAGAAGGTTGTTCAATCCAACATGATCGCATTAAACTTTATATATAAATCATCTCCTTATAAGATCATCAAAAAAATTTCATAAACCATTTATGGAGTATAATGAGATTCCAAAATAGCTAAAAATATAAACTTATTCGGAAGTAAAGCTGGGCTGCAAACAATTTACTAGATCGGCTTTGGATTACAATGGAAAGCTTTCCTTAAGACAGAATTACTTGGAATTGCTTTTTAGACATACTGAAAATAGCTGTTTATATAGATGTAATAAATGTGAGGCACTATGAGGAATAAATAGCTGCAGAAAGAGTATCAGAAGCTACCCACTGCAGCCTAAAAGATCTGTTTTCCAAGGAAGAATTCCTTGCCTTTGAACGTGACCCTAGATGAATCCTGGTCTCCTTATGGAATTCCAATCTCAGTAACTAAACTGAATCACATTATTCCCCTCCAATTATTAAGTGGAAATCATCTTTAATGTTAACAGAACAAATGTTTAATAGCTGATAAAACACATTCAGGCCATTTCAAATTCCCTCTGTGACTTTAGTTGCAGATGTTATTCTCCATTTCACCCGTAACATTAAAAGTGGTTATCATCACACGTCTGATGTACTGTCCCACGAAAGGACACGGTTCAGGGGAGAGAGAAATTAACGCTGGGCAATCCACCCTGTAGGCGAGTGGCCGAGACACACAACGGTATCGTTATTAATAGAGTCACACAAGTAGTAATGAAGCAAGTGCCACCGTGCAAGATTTCCTTCAGAAAAGGGCAAGTTCAACATGTAAGCTGCAACCCGTTTAAAAAAAAAAAACAAACTTTGTCACCTAATACAACTCCGTGGAGCAGGAGGGACTTCTGAAGGCTACCAGGCACAAAAGGGAACGGCGATGAGGGGCTCGGAATGATCTGTCTGCAAAAATACTGCTCCTCAGCAGCTGAAGAAAGGCATGCATAGAACTGGGAAGAAATCCTCAGTGCTAATGTCTGGACTCTTGGGAACAAAAAAACCGGACAGGACTGACCCACCGACCCCTAACCTGAGCTCCTTAAAATGTTTAGCAAGTATTTAGGGGTTTTGATTTCTAAAGCTCCATATACAGATAATTAATTATCACACTGGAATGGGGAAATAAGGGAAACTGATGACCCATAATACTCTTTTTTTTTTAGACAGTAGAATAGCTCCTGAATGTTGAACACGTTCATTAACAGCATGGACAAGGAGCGTTAATGGGATGGAATAACATGCACCTTCAGCAAGTTTGCAGATGACATTGTACTGGGGGAAGCAGCTGATGTGATGAAATGCTGAGCTAACATTCAGCAAGAGTTCAAGAAGCCAGAGAGCTCAAAAACAGGCTGAAACTTTAGACAGCAAAGGTAGTGGCAGAGGAAGTTTCAGGTATTTTCCCGTAGTGAAGACTATATATTTACAGCTGATAACAAAAAGGATACAAAGCCCTCCAGCTCGTTTGGAATAACTTTTCTCCCCTTTTCAATCACAGTACACCTTCCAGCCTCCAGTGACAAGATCAATACCTTCATAACATTCTTGCAAACCAAACTGAGGAGCCCCTTACTCGACAATCAGGCCCTTAATCAATAAGGCACTGGCCAAACCCCTGGTTTTCAGTACGCTGAAGATTATCCAACAGGGAAACAGATGAGAGAAGATGAGGAATTTCACTCGAGATAAATTACTTTTGGCTGCTGTGCTGTTTTTCCTAGTCAGGATGCTGATGTTCACTGAGCCCAAGTTAGTACTATCCAATCACTAATGGTGTGAAAATATTACTGGAATCATTTATGACATAGCTCAAGGAAAAGATAAAAGACTTTAATAATGTTTCTATTCCACTTCCTTAATTTAGAAACTAGCACGATGGAAGAAATGCATTTGATTTCTGGAGCAGACGAGAAGTGAAAGAGCACTAATAAACCACCAGCAGCATAACGAGTACACGGCAGTTTGGTTTGGGAGACAATAAAGAGGAGATATTTAGGGAATGGATGTGGGTTTGCCATGTCGTTAAATAGTTTTGCACCTAATTCACCATGCAGAAAGGCAGAGCGTATCACTTTGACCACGGCATGCCAACAACTGGGCCCGTGGGACCGGAGCTAACCCCTCTGCACACCAGTGTGCAGTTTAACAAGTTACCCTCTTGCAGCTCAGGTCAGCGCTAGCTTCAGATTTTGCAGCAGAGGTGCCCAAAGACAGTAAAAGCAGCATGTCCACCTAAACCCCAAGAAACCTCAAGCGCTCGTGTGATAAGCAGTTTGCTGAGAAATAACCAAGGAATCAGAATCCCATGACCACGCCTCCCCAGTCCACTCATATTTTCCACTTCTATCTTCTCTTCTCGCCCTAATCTCAGTACTCCACTAACTTGAGGGGATTGTTTGAGACAGAGAAGAGGAGCATGTTATTAGCTGCAATGTTCCACTTTGTCTCCTGAATGATGGCATTGTCCATTCAATCCCTTCAGAGTAAAAAGGACCAGGAATTCAGCCCTCCTGCTTTCTGGCTGAGTGCTGTAACTGCTAAGGTAATTACAAAAATGGCCACTACTACCAGTCTTGATGGAGTTTTAGGCTGATTTGCGTTCCGATTTTTTTTTTTAATGACTTATCTAAGGCAGATCCAGTTCTTCAAATTTGCTCCTCACGTCTGCACTTAAACCATTAAGTATAACCATTGTGCATATTGTTATGCAAGTTTTTAAATGGAGCTTTCCAACAGGGGAAACGTTAGCTTCATTTTGTAAGCCAGAACCAACTTCTAAATAAAAGCAGCTGTGATAACAAAACAAGAGTGGAATGAAGACACGGAACGGTTTGTAGAAGAAGACTTCAGAGTCAGTTTGGGCTCCACCCCACCAGTCTACACTGCTGGATGTGGACTTTTTTAAAGTGTGGAAATATTGTACAACTTCTCCTTTCAGAGCTCTGGGCAGCACAAGAAGGAAAGCCTTGCAGAGGCTCTCTCAGGAGTGGTCTAGCCCATTCCTTTCCAAAGCCATTCTTTCACTGGCATAACCTTGCCTACAGTCAGAAATTGCTTTGTAAGCGCATTTTCTTGGAGAAACAGCTCTTTGAACGTTAAATTTATAATCAGATCATAAGGGAGGTAGACGGAGCGATGAGGAGTCCCAGTCAGTCACAATGCCATCATGTAACAGCCACTATAGAATAAAATACACACAAGCCTGCCGTGTCACACAGCGCCAGGTATCACAGCAGAGGGGGAAACATCTGCAGGAAGGAGAGTAACTAATGATAGAGATGACCTACCTTCTTCAAAGAGTAACATCATGTTCGTGCTCTTGTTAGCCACCACGTTATTCAGTAAGGCGATTACAGTTTGCATTGTATTCCCAAGCATACTGTCTTGGTGCTCCTGTGAAAACAACAACAAAATTGAATTTTCCTTTTGCAAGGTTAGAAGAAGACTATTCCCTTCCAAAAAACAGCAATAGATAAGCAATACTCCCTCAATCCCTTCAAGTTCAACACTTAAAACACCAGAAAACCAGTCAAATACATTACTAGATAGTATCAGGGAACTAAATCTAAAATCTTGAACCAAAACTTCTCCTGTGTTCTTTTGAACAGAAAGAGTTTCTACTTAGGTCTAAAATGTTAGGACTTTTAAAAACGGCACAGAGCTTTATCAACCCAATCTCTAGACACGCAGACCCAGGAACATCTCCCTTCAGATGGTATTGCTTTGAGCAATGGTATTCATTTTACTCTCTTCAGTTTCAGCTTAATAACCCACAGCAAGTTGTAAAATCTATTTGTTGTGTGTGTTTGTATCCCTTGATAAGTATAAAATTAAATTTAACGTGCACTTAAAGACCTATTTCTGTACTGAATTGCATCACTCATGTCTTTCTTATGCTTGATGATTGCTTCTGAGATATACTGGTAAGAGGAAGGCATCAGAGTTTGTAAAGACATTTATTTTCCACTGTTACAGGTAACACGCTCGTATGCTCAACCTGAGGAGGGTGGCTATGGCCATGCAAGCAAAGCATTTATTTATTCACCCTAGTGACCGTAATAACCAGCTAACTCCCAAGAAGCCAGGACAGGACAAGCTTTTCCAAATCTGAGTCTAGATATAAGCTCGAATACATTCCACATCTCCCTAGAAGGCACGGGAAGTATTTTGTCTGATTTTTCAGGCTCCAAGGCAAACAGAAACATACATCCACAGTGAAAACAACAACATGAAGAAAACCCCTGCTCTGCTGCACATGCTGCAGGCTTTTCACAGGCGCCCAGGTGACTGCCATGCTCCTCTTCCCCATCACATCTCTCAGTACCACTCCGCTGCCGCAGAATATGCCACCTCTTCCAATTCGATTTTTATTTCTTGGCTAGCCTGATAAAATTCACAGGATACCGTGATACACATCTTCAGTGCCACCTCGGAAAGCCCTCTCCGATAGCGTTACAAAGGTCACACTGTATGAGGAAAAAATAGTTCCCTTTAAAAATTTAACTACTGAAAGAAGAGTTTTGACAGGCAGTAGCTCAGATGGTTGCTTTGAAAGCATTGATTTGTTCCTGCACTCAAAACCTAAAATTCAATGCCATTATTTCCTGTAAATACCATGAAATATACGTAAGGCATTACACACCAACAGAGAAAGGCTTTAACAAACATAGCCAGCTTCCTATTCAGCTTTGAGCTGCAGGAATTTGCTATGTGTGCCAGAGCACTTTAACCTGGATCAGAAGGAGAAGAGAAAAGGGAAAGTCCTTTTGAAGGACTGGAGTTTCCTGGCAAACCCTAAGAAAAAAAATATATATCCGAGAGCTCCAAAGTTCTATTTACTTTATGTAGCACTTCGAGATGTCAATTATGATTTCTAGAAGGAGAACAATAAATATCTGTTCCTCTGAAGGTATAAAATACAGCCTGATAAGTTTAAAAAGCAATGTTGGAAAGTATAAACACTATATTCTTCAGAAGATAAGGTAACCAATACAGAAAAGAGCCCATAATGCTGTGGTACTAAGAATAAATGAGAAGTTATTTCCTACAGATAGCTGAAAGGTAAGAAAAATCATTTTTTCTGAAAATCAACAACGTGTTTATCTGGTAGTCTATCATCACAGTATCTTATTAAGTCTCCTAAAGAACATTTTGAAAACAATACATTAAACAGTAAGAATGACTATTGGTGTTATTGAAGGTCATGACATGTACACTGAGAATATCAAACTAATAAAAGCAAAAAAACCCGCCACACATGCCAAAACAGGGGCTGACTCAAATATTCTCTTTGCAGGTCCAATATTTCTACCGCCCCACACATTTGAAGCAAACCTCTGAGTAAAATTCCCTTATGAGATACACAGTGACAAGAGAAGTGAGTAGGTGCTTACGATAACAGCCTTTTGCATTCACCAGGTCGGTCACAGGGAAAGGAAACTCTCTTTAACGGAGATCACTTACACCACACAGCCCTTTCCTGAAAGGCTGGCACTGACGCTTTGACTTACACCAAAGCATACGTAACAAACCCCATATCCTACCCTAACCACATAGAAACTAGAGTTCAAGACGCAGCGTAGCTACCTCGAGGAAGGAAAACGGTCTCTAAAATAACCTTACAAATGGTATAGCCGCCTGTGCTACTAGCGCGTTACCGTACGTCTCGTAGATGGGTTCTGACAAGACACCAGGTGGCAAGGAGCTACAGGTAGGCTGCGCTTATCGAAGCCATCACTGATTGCCGTTAGACTCGATTTTAGAGGTTTATATAAAAATATTTAACTTCTTCATAATCTATCAAGGAGCAAAGCTGATCTAATTTGTGTGCACAGCACCGCAGACTGCGGACATTTAATGAACAGTGCGCTTGACAGCTTTAATAAAACATAGCATTTGCCAGCAGAGATAATTAGAATTGAAGCAGCAAAATTCTAGTGTTTGGCAACACAGATGAAACAACTTCATTAAAATGTACGGCTTCGGCGAATGAAAGGCAGGAAAGCACTGGACCCTGAAGAATCAGCCTTCTCAAAACTAATTGCTTCAGTGCTTAAAAAGGACAGCTATGAAATACCAAGGGCATAACAAGGAAATGCTAGTATGAAAAAAAAAAAAAAAAGGAACCACAGAAGATAAATCAGGCTTTTCAAATAGGTCTGCACTGTATTTAGGCCGTTAAACTTTTCATTCTAATTTTGAAGGGTTGTACGTTAACAGAAGAAATCAGTTGAAGCATTTTTTTAAAGCCAGTTAGGTAAGAGGTTGTGAATTAGCAAAGCGGGAGTACGAATCTTGGCAAGATCCTGGGGCTAAAGCTGCCATTTCTCTTCCTTTAAGCGGATTAGAACAGCACAGACAAACTAGAGTATTTTCATTACACTGTAGATAACAAAACAGATAGCAATTGCGATAAGAAGTTACCAATTTGGGAGACTTCGCATACATGCCTCCTGCTCACGTATCTAAGAACCCAGCAGATGCACTAAGTGCTATGTTTACAGATACGCTGTGATTAAATCCGTGGACCATTATATGACAGTACCGCTGCTCATTCGACAGAGTGATCGGATGATTTTAAAGGTGCTCTCCTTAAGCTTACATATGCCCTAAGAATGCTAGTGAGGCAAGTAAGGAGATGTAACGTGATTTTTCATATGCTACATCCACTGAAAGAAGAAAATTCTAGAAATGAACCATATCCAAGTTATATTTGCTACAAGATGCCATTTTTACATGATGATCCTTTGGCACAGTATAACTGAGATAAAATAAACCAGAGCACTGATGTTAACAAGGACCACTAACAAGCAGAGTTCAATACTGCAATCAACTCAGCTTATTTGTATATATCGTACTCCTTTGGTTAGATGAAATAGAGGATCAGAAACGGTTCCGGACACAGCAGTAGAACCCTTCCCTATGAAATGGTGTTATTAGCACGTAGCCTAAAGGGACTTCGCACCGGCATGCGACTGTTCTTCAATAACAAGAGAAAGCCCGCAGAGAAACAAAATTAATCCAGCAAGGTACATAGTTGGCTAATCTGGTCTTTAACGTTTTGTGGCTTTTGATGCATAAAACCACTTATGCATAAACTGAAAGCTTATGAACACGGATCTCTACCGTTAAGGCAATACTATTTTCCTTATTGATCATCTATGTCGTAAGGAAGCACAGCCACATCTCCTGCTACTCTGCTTTTCAAAACGCAGCCTTTTTCAAAAGCACCATTCTGACAAACCTAATGTTTCCAAATATTTTCCTCTGGGTATGGTCCTACAATAAGGAGCAATTACTAAGCTGGCAACCAATTTCTGGAATAATCATGCTTCTCAGATGTATCAACACAGGGATATATGAAGAACAGAAATCTTCAGGCTTTCACAGAAGCTTTCGGTGGAATACTGAGGGGAAAAAAAAAGGAGAATCTGCATTCTTAGTCACCAAGTGCCCAGGTAAAGCCAATTGAGGACAGAGAAACAGGAGTAATTTTGAAGGACTGATGAAGGCAAGAGGATACTATTAATAAAAGCCTAGGATGTCAAGTACCAACCAACAGAAAGCAGTGGTGTTAGTCTCGGATCTGCTCTCCCACCCACTGCAGCAGGCAATGCAGAATTGCAGAAGATACTTTTGGAGAAGTACATCCATTTTTGAGAAGTCTATCAATTTACAAGTGTGTCCTCTTGCCATACCCAAGTTCAGATTTTCAGAGACCTAACAATCTTTCTTTTTATTCTGGAACTCATTCGTTCCGTCCTTTTCATTTCTGTAAATTCCTTCTCATCTCTGAGACAAGCATACAATTTCATCTGTGTTAATGGTCAGACTCTCAGGAGGCATAAGAAGGAACGGTGACATTTACAACAAACAGAGCTCTAAAGAACATTGCCTCTGTAGAAAAGATGAAATTTGTTACTTTTAGAAAACCAGCGTCTGTCAAGATCATACAAGTACTTCTTTTGTACAACAGACATTAAGAACTGAAAATATAAATTGGGCCAGTGTCCTTTTTCTTCTTATTTTATTCCCAAATCTTGAGAATGCAACTTCAACAAATGGATGTGTGAACAAGAACAGTACTTTCAACACCATCTATTAAGAAGGTAAAAACTCTTCCTCCCTTAGGAGGAAAACTCCACGCTACTGCGTATGGATGTCCTACAAATTCACCTGCCAGCCTTTCCCCACTCAAGTTAGTCCCACAGCAGCAAGCTACAGCTTCTGTTAGCCGATACCCAGGCAGGGGAGCACTGACCATGTCCCTCAGTGACGAGCCTGGCAGAGTACCACAGCCAGCATCGTTATCCCATCAGAGAGATTGGAGAGTATTTTTTTGCGCTTAATATTCATGCTCAACACAAGACAACCATGACTAACACAACACTTTGATGACAACAACCCCCTGTCAAATCACCAGCCTCCTCCCTGCCTTCCGACCCTGCAGAAGGTTACGGAATTTGGTATCTCATCTTTCCCGGGGAATCTCCAAACGATTTATTATAGTTTTCTCCATAGTCTCGCCCCACCACTTCCCCTCAAGTCACTTCTATTTTGGTGCCTACACATCGATTCAAGAAATGAACTTTTAGGAATACAGGTTTGTGAATTGGTACAGGTTACAAAAATAAGTTCCAGCTAATGGTAGAGATGTACTTTGGTCACCCACACGGGTTTTCTCTGAGCACAGGTTCAGTTCAAACCCTCCTGCTTTTCCTCACTGTTAAGGAAGTTATCACCTGGAAATGCAGCAGGTACATTATGAAGGCACTGCAAGTATAGTGCCTTCAACCCCCAAAAGAGCAACTTTTCTTCTTCCCATCATGTCGCTCATTTCAGCAGTAAATAGACACTAAATGATTAGGTCTACTAAAGTGATGTCTGTTGCTTTAAAAGGAGACCAGGATACACTGAACGTACCTACACACACATAAATATACATACGCACACATTTTCTCCTAAGTGGTTTTAACTATGACATACAAAATTCAAATGAAACTGTTCTAGCAGCACAAAAATGAAAAATGAATGACCTGAGACGCTGTTGTTTCAAAACAGAGCTAGATTTCCCCTCCTCAAACGTTCAAGACTTCAATAAAACATTCCCAGTGTGCACAGACCCACTCCCGAGGTTCTCGCACTGCCTCTACCCCACAGTGGTTCACGATCTCACGTGAAGCGCAGAGGACTGAAGCTCTTGTATTCCTCCTCATTTCAAGTGAAAGTTTGGATCATCAGAAGCCTTTGCTACACGGAAAATTTAATATGCACAAAAACTGAAGCAACTTCGGGAGAAGACAGTGAGAGGTATTAGTAAAACATCTTGCCTAATAGTCAAAATATTTATTTTAAGCTTCAGAAACCCAGCCGCAGGCATTCCCTCTGGGTGATTCTGCACTTGGCCCCTTCTCCTAAGGCATTCCCACTGATGGGGCTGCTGGGTGCCCTGAGGTCTGCCTTTCTGCCACGCTGTGTGGAAATGTCACCCTGAAGAAGCCTCTCAGTGGAACTTACATCCAAACTGGAGTAACATCCTGAAACCCAAGTACCTCTTCCCTCCAGCCGCGGAGCCACGACCCGTCCCTGTCAGCAGGATTCTTCTGCTCTGCCCAGCTCATCCACCAACAAAGAGCGCTTTTAGTCTCATACAAACTCATAGCCTGAAAAGTAGCCGGATGCTTTTAGATCAAAGCAGCATTTTGATGCTGAGAGGCATAAAGTATCATTGAGAACTACATTTTTTATCACTAGAGGCCAGACAGAAATTTCAGCCCATACACGATGCCACACAATGTGTTGTTGCACTGCAAAAGGAAGGAATAAAGACAAATGAAACCACCATCAAAACAAAAGCCCCCAAATAATTGGACCACCAGATTAAGATAGCATAGACACATGCTTATATGAACTGATTAAAATATTAACTTGGTTAGAACACAGGGGTCCAGTAATTACTAAAGGAGTTAATTTTTCTAATTACTCCAAATAAGCCATTTTACAGTTAAGGTAACTGTATTAGTATTTTACTTCATTTCATTCAATCTATCCTCCCCTGAACAGTTATTCATACTGAAAAATGTGTACAATAGACGTGAGAGGGAATAAAGGGATGAAAGAGGAGAACAGCTAAAATATATCTGAAAGGCTGGTAGCAGAAATTTCAGCAAAGCCAGCAGAGTAGGGTATCATTAGCCATTTTTGTATCCTAATGGAACATGCAAGTTTCGGTCTGTTGCTAAAAGTGGGTCCATGGCAAAGAGCCCAAATGAGGTCTGAGAAGGGATAATGTACCTTTAATGATTGAAATAGCAAGAAAATTAAATCTAATCATGTTTCATTAAGCATACTCTAGCTCCCATTTTTACTGAATTATTTTATTATGATTTCCCAACTGTCTGTTGAAATAACCTTTTACAGCAATTTAATTCACCATCATAAACAAGTCTCATTGCTCACAATGAAGTGCCCTGGGATTAGTGAGAGGAGACGGATAACCTAAACCTCGCCGATCCTGCAGCCACTAAGGTAACCACTCAGGGAGACAAAGATTTTTGTTTTCCTATTTGTGGCTGAGATCATTAAGATATAATTAGAAACGTATTCATGAGTAATAGAGCGTCTGTGATGGAGATACCATTCGCCCAAGCAGCATCTTCTTTAATAAGAAGGGCAGCAGGCGTAATCCCCACTTCACTCTCTGGAGAGCTCTGCATTAAATGGACTGCATTAGACACTCCTCTCCCTCCCCCCTTTTTAATGGAATCCTATTCAGGCATCCAGTGTTTTCTCCGGCTCCATTGTTCCCACCACACTGCTAGCCTGCCTGCTTTCAGCAGTAGGCTCCTGCAGTTCCATCCAGATGTGAGCCCTCGAGAGAGCTCCGTGCAGCGAATTTACCTCCTGCTCCAGCACTTGTTGCGGGGCAGGCAGATGTGGAACTTCAGGCTATACAGAGAGTGATGAATTGGGCTGTTCACGATAATCCTCGGCTCTCTGCAGTAGCAAACGGAGCTATCGACCCTCATACTCCTCCTTTCTGCCCTAGTCAAATGAGTAAAGTATGCACCAAGTAGGAAGGATGGCCCAAGAGGGAAGGATGCTTTACTCAAGTAACTGAAAGAAATCTGTTTTGTCCATGTACACAATTTAATTTATTGCCAAACTCCCCATCAAAGCACATCATGTAGCAATGGAAAATTACAAGCAGTGTTGCCCACCAAAGAGCGCTCAAGTATCTGATGGATCTTATGGATGCAAGCTAGAGCACAGGAAGTTCCACCTCACCAGGAGGAGGAACTTCTTTACTGTGAGGATTCCAGAGCACTGGAACAGGCTCCCCAGAGAGGCTGTCTCTTCTCTGGAGACTTTCCAGACCTGTCTGGATGCGTTCCTGTGCAACCTGCCCTAGATTCTCTGGTCCTGCTTGGCAGGGGGGTTGGACTCGATCTCCAGAGGTCCCTTCCAACCCCTCACATTCTATGATTCTATGATCTGCCACAGGGGCCATCACTTGACCTGCAGAATGAAAACTGTCAACTACTGTATTTAGTGTCATGATGGTTGGAGAGATTATTTTAATTTTGCAGGCAGAAGTTTGAAAGGAACCAAATATGAAAGAAAACAGCTCTTCCTGTACCCACACAAGCAGTAAAGAACCACTTGCTCAAAGGGGTAGAAACTGAACCTTCTAACACAAACAGGGGACTTGAAAGACAAACCTAGGAGAAAAAAAAAGTGACCACCAAAATTTCAGCTGAATCTTTGAGATGCTGCTACTGTTATAATTGTAATTAGGAAGTTATAGTGGGTAAACCAGATTGGATCACTGTGGGCTTAATCTTTTCGCATATATTTGACTACAAATCTACTTGAGCAAAGCAATGACTTTTTAGGTCTGCCTAGAACAACATTTTATAAAACAATATTTAGAAACTAAGCATATAAGATGAGTAAATGACTACAGCAGAAAATAGAAATTCGAAAGGAGAATATTAAAATTGTTTCGCTTTGTGGAAGAGTGACGTTCTAAAATCTAATTATCCCGCAATAGGAACTCTTCAGGAAAACATTAACATAGGGAATGCATTAGACATGCCCAAAGCCAAACCACGCAGATTTCTAGATAAATGATCCGAGTTCAGAAGCATAATGTGAAACCCTCTGCCAGCCAGGCACCACTCACGGACCTTCAATGTTCTTTTACAAGCTCTATTGTGAGGTGCACAATAGCTTATTATCTTAGAGTGCAGGTGGTCAATAAACGTCCAGTCAGCAACTGCCACATCCCTACCCCAATATTTATTTGGATGAGGTCAGGAGCTATAACTCTGTTGTTGGACAGGACAGTGATAGTGTCACTGCCAAATTCTGGGCATAGGATCAATAACTTGTTCTCAAAAGCACGCATCTCAGCTTTACTTCAGTGTGGATTTTTCCCTCAATGCTTTCTCTTTCCTTTGATATTTGCATTAGCAGGGACAGTAAATTGGCAGGTCGGTCTTAATCAGCCTGACAAACACAAAGTTTGGAAGGAATGAGACTTGGCTTTAATATTGCTTCTCCAGCAAAAATAATAAATATTTAAATGGAGAAATTAATCACCTTGGGTGAACATTTTCACTAACATCAACTCTTTTCCATGACCCGTTTAAAATTCCTTATAAAATTCACTAGAGCTATGGTAAGGTCGAGATTTCTCCCTATAACTTCTAATGAGTCAAGGACATCGTTTGTGAAGTCTCATGTTAGGAAGATTCATCACCAGTCATACGATCCAGTATGAAGGACACCTATGAGGTCACAAAGACATTGAGATTTCTAACACAAAGTGTCACATGTTTATTTTATATAAAAACATATATATGTTTATTTTTGTATAAGCATATACATGGTATAAACACATACATGTTTATATAAAGTAAACATTTATATATACACACGCATATTTATATATATTACAAAATTACAATCTGATTATAGGAGAAGAACTAAACAAATTGAAAGTCATCCAAGGTGCAGGCACTGCGAGAACTGTGAGAAAGGAAAAAGCAGCCTAAAGAGCAGGAGATGAGATGCACCAGTTACTGATAAAAGTGGGGGAGGATGGATGGATGATGAAAGAAAGAATTGGTTTCATTTTAGTCACTGCAGAACCAGGTAGCAATCCAGGAGATTAACCGCTTTTGCTGCGTTAAATTGTGGGACAAAAGCAGCAAATTCTAAGGAACATTTGGAGGAAAAGGGAGTGACAGAACTAATGTGGTTTCTGAAGATGATGATACCAGTTAAATCTCCAATTAAAAAGGAGTGTAATTATCTCTTTATCCATCCCCACCCACCTCCCAAATATTTTCTCTCCAGTAAGTGTGAAAATTGTCCAATTACAATGAGTGAGTGAAAAGAGCTTTAATGTAACAAATCCTGGGGAAATGTGCTCTGTGAAACATTGAGAGCTCTGAAACTTGGTCAGAGATAGGGAAAAATCTGTGTCAGAGGGAGGAAGATTGTATCTGAAGTTGCATCTGAAATTTAATGTACATGAAGCAACGTACCTAGTGGGGAGAAAGTACTGACTTCATAGATGACCGAATCATCTCAGGCTATGAAGGGCAGTTTCACCCAAAGGGCAGCTCAATGACAGTGGTGAAAAAAAAAGTGAAAAGAAAGGGAAAGAAATAAGAATTGAAAAAAAAAAAAAAGAACATCACTATGGCACTGCATAAACCCACAGCTCACCTCCCCTTTCAACACCCCATTCTGGTCCTACATCTGAAAATGGAAAAGATTCTGAGAACACAGCAGGAATGATCCGAAGTGTGGAACAGCTTCCATTTAAGAATACCGAAGCAGCGGTGTTTTTATCTACCCGTGGTATCTCCTTCCCGGGTGAGAACCGCAGCACATCTCGCATCGCCGCGTGTAGCTGACAGCCGTGCAGTACTTCAGAACACATACCGGTTTGAGGGTTGCTTTGAAAAGGAGTGCAAATTAAACTGGAAGGGAGTGGTATTAGGTGTCAAAAGAACTTGAGAAGATTTTAATTACACGAATACTCACAAGATCCTCAAGGTTACGTACAAAACTTCTATCAAAAAAGGCTCAAATCAAGCGTGATGAAAAATGTGAATGCTAGACAGCTTTATGACTACCAAAACAAAAAAAATCCCAAGCCAAAACTGTCGAAGAGGAGGAAAAAACCTTGATCCAAAACCCCCTGTGCTGTGAACTTTGTAAGATCTTAAAATGCTTTGGCTTTGCAGAAAAACAGAGATGGGAGAGAACATGGGCACCAGTTGTGCACCCACCCGAGTCAGAGCCACTGCAGCCTTAGACGGGAACAGGAATACTGCACACAAAGCTTCTAAAATAAACTCCATTTCCTGTTCTTTAAAGCATGTGGTGCCTGACCATTCCCAGATATCTTTGTGCTGATTTTTTTACCAGAGGGCTGAGGCTAACAGAAGGATTGAGCATGCCCACAGACTGAAGTGTCGATAGCCACCAGTTGCCATCAGTGTCCATCTTCTCATGCAAGCACCGAGCTTACCCAGGGACTTCCGCTCTCAGCTCATCTCCAGCACAGAGGACCACGCTACACACTAAGAGCTTATATTATTTGCCATATTCGCTATCCTAATCTTCTCTAGCAGATGAGTTCAACAGCATGAACTTGTACCATCTATGCAATATATGAGTCTCCTGCTCTGCTGTTTCAAGTGTCCATCCCAGATGTTCTACAAGTACTTGCAATAGTTGGAAATATGCTCCTCAGTCTTCTAGAACCACGCTGGACTCAAAGGTGCTCAGTTTAGCAGACAAGTAAAGTAATGCTTCCATTGCAATAACCTCTGACACATGTTCCTCTATACCCATCACACATGTGGCTGCTACCTAGAAAAGCACCTCCACCACCACTTCTCTCCAACGATATGTGACTGCAGTCTCCCGGTAGAAAACAAACCAAGCTAAAAAAGCAATTACGATGCTCCTGCTTTTCCACTCCACTGCTTTCTCCTTTTTTATAGTATTTTCCCAGGAAAGGCTTGTCAGAAGTATTCTTTTTAAACAGTTCTAAGTGGGTGGCTTTGTTGCTTCAACAGGATCACAAGGAGTGGAATCTCTGACCGTAACCATTTTGTGTAGCTTGATTTTTTTTTCCTCCAATTAAAATTCAGAATTAAATATAAAATCCAACCACCACTTCCTCTTTTGTTACTACCTAAAAGCAGTACTCATTCAGGTCAGAATTATTTATAAATTACTGTAAAATGTTGGTTTTATTGCTAACACTTATCAGAAGGGGAGATTTGTATATATATGTACACAAAATATTATAAAGCCCATGTTCTGTAGGCTACTGGAAAAATCTATCATCACTGAAGACATTAATAAAAAAGGCTTATCTGGGTATGTGGTATTAAAGAGATTTAAAATGATAGGCAGGGAAGTAAATGACTGCAAGGGAAGAGTACAGATTAAAATACTTAAGCCTAAGAAAGGAATATCAAAGTTGATTCAGAATCACATTTATGAACATCATCCCCTCTGAGTAACGTTGAATCTCAAGAACGATACAAAACCAAGTATGCAATCTGCCCGCACTGCATAAATTATGCATATTTATTTATAACGCATCTTTAGTCTTCATCAGAACAATGTTTACACGACAGGACACTTACCTGATACAACCTCATGAACTAAAGATGGAAAAAATAAAGGAGAGACTGTGGAATTTAGCAATGACAAGGCTACTGGATAAAACCGTGCCCAGCTTCCAAACTAGCTGACGGATTTTTCTTCTTAACATACTTGTGTTACAACATCTCAGAGACAGAACCATCAACAGATCCTACTTTGGGATGGAAATTCAGCATGTGACTATCCAAATTCATATCCTTGCTATACCATTTCTTGCTCGGGTTGCGTAAATATGAACTTCTAAATAAGGATCAAGCTCATTAATTCAGGTATTTATTTGGTTCAAAAAAGAAAGTATTTATCTTAGAAAAGAAACTTCTAATACAGGTCAGTTAGGTGGTGAGAAACATCTGAATGGCTGCTTACACTAGATTCTTCTGTACTGACAGACTGTTCAATTTCATTTTATCAACACACCTAATGGAATTTACTAGTTTGACATGACTTGGGGGATATGATACCTAACTATGAAAAAATATATTTAAAAAATTATTCTTACCGAGATGACTTGGAAAAGAACTGGAAAAAGATGGACTTCTTCCACAAGGCTGTAAAAACATGTTTTAAGATTTATTTTAAGACAGGCAGTGATTTCTTACTAAACACACCAAACTTACAAAAGGAGCAGAGCTGTAGAGTAGCTGCTGCCAAAATCCATGACCCAGACCCTCAGCCTCTGACTAGCTCTCAACAAAAACGAGCTGCACTTCAGCTATTAAATAGAAACAGCCATGTTCTACTGCTTTGGAAATTACTTCTAGGTCTGCTTCACTGGCGCAATTCCAGTGAGTGAAATGGTAATTAAATTATATTTTTAAATGGCAGAAATTAATAAAAATTCAGAAATCTAATAACATGCATACTATGAAACGGTCAGTATGCGCCATTAATAATTTGAATTAATAGACTCAGCGCACATAGTGAAATGATAAATATGCTGCGTGTTTTAAAGCACGCTACATTAACTCACTTCCTGAGTTTAACATATTAATATACGATACATTTGTCAGCCACTTTTCTTGACATACCGAGGAGTCGTTACCCAAGATAATTTAACTAGATTCTCCTGAATTTCAACGCCAGGTACAAACCAGCATATAGAAAGTTATAAGAAAGAAGAATATTCTCAAGACCCAGTTTACATTAACGCAGTATTTTCTATTCTCAGAACCCAAATCGCTTTGTATTTGTTAGAAAAGTGTGTGTCTGTCTCACAAACCCTACAACATGAATCGTGTGACTACATACGTGTTCCTGTACTATACTAATGGAAGAATGTTGTCCCTTTTCCTTACAGACTGTAGTAGATGCACTAAATTGTTCCAAAGTTTAACAAAACGTAACATATGCACCTATATAAACATGTTTAATGTAAGCAACAGCCTTGTTACCAGATATGTTCATTTTTTCTTGTGTACAGGAATGTGTAAAAGCACGTTACACCCAACAGAGATAGAGTTTATAAGAAACAATGAGTTTCCTAAGTTAAGCTTGAATTTAAGGATGATTTCTGTTCTTAAGTTGATGGAAAAAATATCCATATGCAATGGAAATCCCAACAAGTTCCTTACATGGGTCAGGAGAACCTGAAAGCTGTTCTCCTCTGGGCCATCTAACAACCCTTAAAATAGACACTACGGCACCTTGGACACTTGTCAGGTCATGAGGGAGTCCTGGGACTGCAAACAGGACGAGTTATTCTATTTGAGGTTTGTTTTCCAGGGCCAAATCTACTAGATACATTAAAAGCTTAGACCGTGCCTGCAAACCACAATTTTGCTGATGTGACTACAGCACCAGTGAGTGTAAGAAAGGCCACTGAAACACCACGGGCTCCCAAAAAGAGCAGCTCCTGTAAAAGCAATCACACTGACAACAGAAGTTCTGCCAGCACAAACCTCCTTGTGCTTAGGGCACGTTGGAATTACTTACCCAGCAAAAGCTGCTTGCTTTGCTCCGTAAGCAGCATTTAAACCGAGACCACGTTGGCAGTAAAGTACAATCTAATACTAAGAACAGCTAAGAAATCCTAGTTGAAGCACAACCTCGAAAAATGCTTTTCTGGTAAAATGATGAAACAATTGGTTTCCAAGCCTGTACACAGCACTGGCTGTTACAGCATTACCAAGTCAGCTCTACTTTCTGCTGAGATAAGCTGCGACAAAACCAGAGCCAATACGCCTATTGAAGGTCACCTGCGAACCTTTAGGATTGAAACCAGAAGTAGCTGCAGCCTTTGGAGAAAATGATACATCTAACTTCGCTAAACATGAAGTCACATCACACAATGTGTTAAGACAAAGCTAAAAATCTGATTTATCCCTACTTTGCATGTATGTGCACAAGAGACACAGTCCTGTTCCTTGCTGTCTCACTTAGCTTTACAAGGGAAATATCTCAGAGCAGGTGAGGAGTTTACCTATAGATTTCATAGAATGGTCATGGGTTTATTTGCTCTTTATATTCCCAAGGGCAAAAATGCCCTATTGAAAGTAAAAAGAGCCCAGAATGAACAGTATTGTCTCCTTCTGTGTAATGCTTTGCATCAAAAGAGAAATATGCAAACCTTACAACACGACAGCTTTCAGTAATTGGCTTAGCAGTAACATCAAATAGCAGCCTCCCCTTTTTAAAACTCAGACCTTCAGCAATTGATCAGCAAGACAAAAGAGGAAACAAAATTACAGGTTTAAGGTTAATAGCTAATTTCTTTACTAGAGGGGAACTTCTATAAAACGCAACGCTAAGGAGTTGTGTTTGACATTAAAGCGGGTGATTAGTATTAGTCAGCACATGACTAGCTGAGAACTCACTTGCAGAAACGAACCCTGACCACTGCCTTTGATAGGAATGACAATGATGGGTGACTTGACAACAGTGTCGTTAGCTGGCACACAACCTAATGTTTCAAGAGTCTGTTTCTGGCTAAGTCCTCCTGCCCGGTGTTATTCAATAAAGCAGCACTGATGTAAATATTACACCAAATAACAAGAAAAGCAAAGATCAGATGAATTCTTTGCTGTTTTCTATTAGCATTACTTCTCTAACAAGGAAATTAGGGGGTTTACAACTCAATTTTCGTAGATGTGAAACCAGTGTCATCAGCATCAGGTTCAGAAAATACATAAGTACTCCCCAAAGCTCTAATAAATCTGTACCATCCTCTGACAAACTCTCAATCTATCCCCATCGTGATTTGCTCGCTGACTTTGTACACCTCCAAGAGAGAAGTAATTAAGAAGCAGATCTACTTTAAAGGAATCTCTTCAGCCTTAAACTAGGAAATTAAAATGACTACTGAGAACAAAGCATTTTTAAAGCAATTAACAGAAGCCCACACGAATCGATTCAGCAGGAAAGGGAAGCTCTGTAGTGCTGGCCCTCTGGTATAGCGGCAAGAAGCTACAGGAGGTTCAGAACAACCCACGCACTATGCTAGTGAGTGCTCGTGACCCCAATCACAACACTACCAACAGAAACCAATTAAAACCACCACACTGAACTCCAGAGAGTCTGGGGTTCTTTGGGATGTTTTTACTGTTTGGTTGTTTTTTTTAAATCAAGGGTATGGATATTAAATAGACTGTTTTGGAATACATCCAAATGTGGATAAACATTCATGTAGAAAGCCACTATGTATGAGAGAAGGATCAATTAATGACTAACACTGACTGGAATGTGCCTTTAAGGGTCTTCAACAGGTTAACGTGTGGGTACGAACAGCAGCATAAATGAAGCTTGAAAATTGGGCCATTCTTGGACGATTCCAAAGACATAGCCATGAAGAGTTACTTTAATTAGTCAAGAAAATCTGCTGTGGTGTACAAGGTCGGTCCATCTATCATCTTCCCAGGTACTAGATCTGGGGCATTTAGAAGCAGCAGATTTTTGGTTGCTTCTCAGCACCCTCCTGTTTTGTTTTCTGCTGCCTCTTCTAAACAGTACCAAATGTGCATGTGGGAAATGTGCACTGAGGATAGCAGGTGGGGAAGGTTCCTTAATTTGCTCCCTTGTCCTTCAATCCACCATAAAGCTAAGAAGGGTCACACCATTAGTTTTTAGAATATTCCTTCTCCCTCAGGAAATGACCTTACTAATAGAATACCAGAATGTGTCCCACTCATGATTACTATCTGGTGCAATATCTGACATTCCCCTCACCTCGCCTCTATTTCTTTTACTGTCTCTCCTCCTTGCAACCAAAAATGTCTATTTTAGCAACCTGTAAAAAGCAGACTTCATAGTTTTGAGTGTTTAGCTTTCAGATATATTAATGCCACCATATGCTATAAGTTTCTGACTATAGGTAAGTCAAGTAGCTGCAGAAAAGCACAAAGCAAAATATATAGCTGCATTTCGCAACCTTATCTGTAAGAGCAAGAGCCAAGTTAAGAATCATGAGCCAGTATAAGTTTCCCAGAGTAGCACAGTATAAAATGCTGTATAACAGTCAAAATATTGAAGAAGAGGTAATTGATATATTACATTAATAGAAACTAGTAGCCCATCCCAGTTCTGGATGCACCGGTATTTAAAATTATTAATAATTTGCTGGATATCCAGAGTTGCTCTTTAATAATATGACGAAAAGAATTGCTGCCTGCTGCAAGGAGACCATGAGGATGAGTGTGCATCCACAATTTACCTCCATGGAGCATAAACACACACAATTCCTCAAAGGGAATTCATGAGGCAGAGGAAAAGTGCTGCTCTAATATCCAGCATTCTAATTACTGAAATATTTTTTGTAACTCTTAAAGTATTAGAATATCTGCAGGTTAATTCTAAAAACAGAAAGCTGTACTACTTGTATCATACATAAAACCCTGCAGTAGCATAAACAGCTTCTATACAATAAAAACACAATTAAGTGGATTTACTATATGCAAACCATTTAAAATCCCAAGCCACTATTTCCTAGTTTATTTTTAGTCTACTTAGTATATTAAAGCACTGCTCACAGTAGCATCATAAAAGATTAAAAGGGGACGTTTTCATCTTTTGTAATAAAAACAGTGGGAAAACAAATTAAATTTCCTGCCTTGTGGTTTTTTTTTAAATCTTGTGCTCATTTCAGTCAACCAAAGCAAGGCATGTGGTACTCGGGGACTTCTTAGCCATTACACTATCAGACACCACAGACAGACAATGGTCAGTGCAAGAACAACCTCATTTTCTGGGCAGATGTTTTTAGTGATAGCTTTAATGCTAAAATTCTTATGCTTTTGTCTCTAGTGTTTCATTGGCTAAATCTGTATTAAAATAATCACGGTCGTATCAGTATGGCACAAAAGATGTAGGACTGTATGCTATAACAAATACTCTTTGAAGCTTTTCTAAAATGAAACAAAGAACCCAGAAGAACAGAGAACATGAAGCTGTATCACCTCACAGAAGCTGGGCTGTGTTCAGTCAGGGCCACCAGCAGCTTCAGAGCATACAGGGGTACTGGGTCTGGAGCCATCAGGATGCACTCGTACCTGGATGAAAATGAAAACCATTTGTATTTCATGCAGAGTGACCATCAAAATTCTATTTTGTGGGTCAGTTTTACACATAAACAAATTAACTTGTGGGAGATAGTTACAGGAATGAAATATATACACAAATGAGTATCATTATAATCTTTGCTAAAGAAAAGCATCACTAGCTAAACCCAGATGTCCCTCCCTTCCATACTCAAAGAGCTCTCAGTTCTTAAAAAGTAGAATCAAAAAGGTTTGAAACACCTCCTTGCCCATGGACACAGCCATTGCATGCTTTTCTTCTGAGTGGTCTTCAGCTGAGTCACACACTGTCCCATCCTTTGTCCAACAACAGAAAGACTAAACAACACTGGCAAACAGCTCTTCAGCCTCCAAACACAAGCTGCCTCTCTTCACCTTCTGCCTCAGAGTGTTCAAGTAACTCTTACTTCTCAAGATAGAGCTTTATATTATCTTTAGAAGTAGGTTACACCAAAATTAGACCTCCCTTCTCTTTACATTTGGGCCAGACCTCTTTGCAAATCAGATAAAGCTTCTTTTGAGAAATGTAGCTGGTGCATGAGGATTCATTCCTACCTCCCACCAATATCTTCTTATCCATACCTAGAATATTGCTCAACAAAACGTACCTTTTGTGACTTTTCTGACACCCAAAGCAGCTGCTTTGGTCTTTCCTCAGTTTCTCTTTGAGTCTTCTCCGAATTGAGTTGAGGTTTTCACGTGAAAACTGAGTTTGAGTTTTCTTTTTGCAGAAAATCCCCAAGCCCTCCTCTGCCCTTTGCTCCCTCGGTGCCTTCTTGCACTGATCACCTGCTCCCCACAGGTGAACAGATTTACTAGGGGTTGGCTCAACTCACAGGTGCAAGCGATGTATTAAATACACAGACACCAGTTAACTCTTTCAGAATCACTCTCAAGATTTACATCCTGGTTTACTATGCTCCTAAACTAGATTAAAATCTGTCCCAATATATTCCGAATACCATAAACACTAATATTTATGTTTTCTTGAGATAACCTCAAACAGTTTTCCAAATACAAGTATCATCATCTCTACTGGTGAGACAAAGGAACTGATTCAGGAAACATGTGAAGCCTGGAACCAAGATTCTGAGCTACTGCAAGATCCTTTCTCATACACCTCCAATGCAATGCACACAAAACCAGCACAGATGAAGTCCCTGAAGCAGGATATATTTAGTCTCAGATCAAAAAGCCCTGCCACTCATTTGAGCTGATTAGCTTGGAGACAGGTGTACACTGGCAGTTTTCCTTCTGGTTTGTAATGAGCATGACACCCACCCCCCCACCCCCTCCATTTCAGTGAGCAATGTTTTATAAGATGGACATGGCTACCAAGGGCAAGTTTCAGAGCAAGGACAGAATTTGATCTCGCTCCAGATCTCTTTCCCTGAAAAAAAAATTATCTGACAGCTTTTAATAATGCATATACTCTGTTTTTAAAATAGTATTTCCAGTTTCCATTTTAATTTATGTTGATAAAAATTCTGTATTTTGTAGAGGAAAAAAGTGAAGAAAGGCATGAAAATAAGCTTCTCTATAGAGCGCTAAGATTTCCTTCCCTTTCCCTCTGACAGAGAAAAGATTACACATCATGCACAGGCAGGACTTTGGTCCTCAAACTGTAAGAGCATTAGTCAATTAGCAAGGGACAGTCTCATTTTTGGGGAAGGCACGGTGTTTCTGATCGTAATCCAGCCTCATTCCTCCACCCTTCTGCCACTTACTTGATGTAGAGGTGGAGAGCAACTTAGGGCAGATAAGTATTTACAATTATTAACCTTTAAGGACCCCACATTAAAACGGACTGTAACATTATTAGAACAATGTGAAAGATAAGTGATGACTCAGCATTACTGTACTAGTCTGTGCTTTCCTTCCCTTNTATATGCCATTCCACATGATTTCAGAAGCTCTTCCGTGAGGGCACAATACCCCAAACAGACAAAGATGTTGCTGTTAGAATGTTCTGACTTTAGCAGCAAAACAACAAGGACTATTTAATCCACAGCCCGAAAGGCAGGGGAAACTTGTCTCACTCCAAGAGCGGCCAAAGGCGCAGTATCAGAGATGAGTGTCACACAGAAGCTCTGTTTGGGTTGTATATGACAAAGAACTAAACAAAACCAGGCAATAGACGCTGGGCAGAGAACTCTGGCAGCAGTCAATTGCCATTTCTCTTTTCACTTTGCCATTTAAGCATAAAAAGGGTAGTTAAAACAAAAACACTGTCAAAATGGATTGAGCATCAAGTTATTCCCCATCACAGGAGCAATATTATACTCACTGAGGCAGCAATGAATCTCTAACGAGAGACAGAAGCTTGCTGTTTGAGTTGAGGTTCTCCCCTTTCTCCTCAGCCATGACCTCGTGGCTTAAAAGCAGTGATGTGGTTTCCGAGAGCAACCGCAAGCTGAAGAGTCTCCATTCCACTTGAAAACAAAGGTGCCAAGAATGCGACCACACTGAAGTCTAATCAAAACAAAATGTGGAATTCATAGAAGCTGTAGTTGATGTGGCCATACACTTACCATTCTGACTGTGGACCAAAGAAACCAGTGGTGGGAGGATGCAGTCTTCAACCTAAAACAGAATTGGAAAGATCTGGCTTAGATTATCCACGGGGCAAAAAATAGAACAGAGATACACTGTCATTTTTGTTTATTCCACTGCTAGAGCCCTTAATCAAAGGGGTGAATAATCATGGAAATGAATCCATAATCACACTTATGAAGCGACCAAGGTCATTTCCCTCTGGTAAGCTGTGGGGTTTTTTACTAAAATGTACACAGATTTGTAAACAAGATATGAACTAAGCAAGTAATTGATGTGAAATAACCTGAAGTGTAACAGTACATAAATTTTTATTAAATTCAGCAGTGAATTGTGCAAGTTTCTATAAGTTCTGTATACCAAAGCACAGTATTAATATTTTAGCATTTTCTCCAGGGATTGAAGCAAATAGAAGAATACTTAAACAAGGACTCATTGTTCCTCCTTTTAAATGTCTGCTGACATTTGCGTGGAATCAAATCTCCACAGATGCATGAAGGTAGTCAAGTATTTTTCTTGTCTCAGTCTTTATCCCTATGACCGCTTACCAAAAAAAAAGTGGGAAATACTCTTTGAGCCTAAGCAGACTAGATGGTTTGAATATGATCACTGCACACTTCAATTCTGCCTTATGAAAAGGTACTTCCTCATTTTAATGCTAACTTGATACCCACTTATGCTTATTTTATGAAAATAAAGAATATTTATTTCCCATTTCTCCTTCCCGTGCATTTCATAGTTCTGTACTCTCATGTATTTTGTTTCCAAGCTGAAGTTCATACCTGTCAGTCTCTCCTCCCATTACGGAGATGTACATTTTCCTGACAAGCTTTATCCCCTTTGAGTGTGAGTGACCACAACCACACTCAGCATCCGAGGCTTGAGGCCACCATGGACTTACCACAGCATAGTGATGTTCTCTGCTTTTTTTCTGATCTTTACCAGTCATTTCTAATGATCTACTTGCCTTTCTGACTCCTGCTCAGCATAAAGCTATCATTTTCATAGAAAAACAAGGCAAAAAGATCTCCAAAACAGTTACAAGTAGGAATTATTTTCCCCATGTGCATCGCCTGACATTTACCAGCATTGAATTGCATATCATTTTATCGTCCTTTCACTCAGAATCTTGAAACCTTCTGCAACTCTTCTGTCAGTTTTAATTTTCACTACTACAAGTAATCTAGTGTCAGCAGCCGGTCCTGTCACCTCCCTGCTCATTTCCCTTTTCTGGATTAGTTATAAATAGCACACGTTGCACCACAGATCTTTGCAAGGCACCACTCTTAAACTGAGCTTTATTCTCTCCTTAGGAAATTTTAACGAGTTAGAAGTTGGAGGGTAAGAGGGAAGGGTCACTGATGCAGTTAAAGAGATTTGGTGCACAGGTGTCAAATGCTTTTTGAAAATCCAAGTATGCTATCCAAAACCAGAACGTCTGTCTCCATCATGTTCACTGATTTCTGCAAGGAAAACTCTACCAGTGAGGTAGGAGCACTCAGCAAAAGCTGTACTTGCTTTTCGACAGTATTTTATTACTTAAAAAAACAGATATTGTGAAGACAGGGCACAACTTTTATAGAAATTCTTCAGTAAATTCAGTATGTTAACTTAACCCTCAAAAGAGAAAGAGACAAGCCACAGCTTCAGAGTAGTTAAGTGTTTGCCAGCTACTAGGAAGGGCTTGGCAGAGAAAACTGTAATTTCAGTCCTTCTCTGCTTGTCTCCACTGTTCAGGAGATGTCAGACGAGGCCTGCACCCTAAGTACATGTGCCTGCTTTGTTAAAACAAACACACGCTGCCTCGGCTTGACTTCACCTCACGCCCAAGCTCCACAAGTACCCACTAAAAAGCAGCTGTAACACCGCAAGTGAGAATCAGACCCTGGAGTTAAGCTTAGCTAAAAGAAACACGCCAGCCATTCTGTGGGGCTATCACATCCAAACTCGCAAGTGACTAAGCTCTTGACTGACTTCCAGAGATTTTTCTAGAGGCATCTGGTTCTTTTCAGTGTGCATATGATTAACTCAACTACTGACAAGTATCTTCTCCTTACCCACCATCCAAAGCAGAATGTACCAAAGCAAAGACCACCAGCTCTCAAACCTATTTTTCCACGTAAGATTCACAACATCCAACATCACCTTGACATTTATTCTCATTAAAATGCCACATACAAAGCGATTGCTGAAAGGACCATGGAATTAAGATCATGCTGCCTTCAAATTCCTTAAAGCATTTGCCGGAGGCCCAGCATGCTCCTCAACGTTTCAATACATCTCAGAATGTATTAAAAAAAATAAAATCTAATGCATGTTAAAATGAACCAGGGAGAAGGATGACATTTCTGTATTTTTTTTTAAGAAGTCTTCAGAACTTCAGAATCTTCATTGATTTTTGATTCCTTACTTGTGGGAAGAGACAGCACTGATTGACTGACTCAGTATGTCAATTAGTAGAGAACAGGTTTCACAAAAGTCTCATGTCACATAGATTAGCTTAAGGGACAGAAAGCCACATGGGGTGTAGAATCTTCATCTATTTGAGAAGGGATGAAGAAACGCTGTACAGTCTGTCCATAGAGTCATAACCCACTCTGACAAAATTAAGGTGTCAGCGGTTAGATCAGAACAGCCTGTGGCTGAAGAATGCCACTGATGCTGAATCATGAAAAGACTAAGATGAACAGAAAAAAAAAGCACTTGCAGAAGTTTCTAGCCCTTGTGTTGTCAACTTTGGTGGAAATAATAACTCTTCTGTTGTCAACCAGTAGATTTCCGTGTCATGCTGCTGTTCCTTTGATTTCCCATCAAGCAACTCATCATGTTCAGGGCGCTTTCATTTTAGCCTGATTTTTAAAAATAAAGTTTTAAAACCCCGAGGAGGAGAATCACTGCTGACAACTTTTGTCTCAACCAGAGAAGAACTTTCATGCTTCAGGTAAAAGATCATCTGTGCAGTACACAGCTCATTTTTGGGAGCTAGTTAGAGTACCGAAGAGAGTCCCACAGGAGCTGCCTGCCACCATGAACCTCATCCCTGCTCAAAGTGCTCTGAATTAGCATACGTCCTTTTTCCAAGCAAATAAATACACTTAACAGAGAAAAGAAAAATGCAAATGATATAGTCAGCATAGAATTCTTCCCGTTAATTATAAAGAAGATGCAGATATATCTAAATTTGAAAATAAGTAACACTTATCTGAATTTAATTAATATTTTCCCATTGTAGGTATGTTGGACTTGTGTCAGTTTAAGAAATGGGAGCTTACCATCCACTCCAGTCCATAGACACTTCTTGGTGGCCTTCATCAGCGTGTTCGCATACCTGAATATCTACTGTTCAGTCAGAATTTGCCAAGTCACCCTTACTAGTAAAGTCTTTCCTTCGTATCTTGCAAAAATGCCCACAACCGCATGGAAAATGAAATTACTGCTCACCACCGGCTTTCATTTGAGCACTTTCCATTCATTTCCCTTGACTTTATCACACTTTGCAATATGTAATACAGCCCCACAGAAATGAATCTCCTCAATAACCGACTTCAGGTTGATGGTAATCAGAAATTTGATTACAAAAAAATCAATGTATTCCATTTTCTTTGTGCAAGGTACAAGTGCAAAGATCAAACATGAACTAAAACCCAGGACAAGCAATTCTTTTCTTCTCAAAGTGGAAAAGAACCTGAAATGTTCCTCAAATTCCTATTAACTGACACAGTTTCCATTGCAGCTCAGCTAAAACCCGACCTGAACTGAACAACTTGCTGGTTCCACTTGCTTAATATAACCTCACTTTTCATTAATTTCACTAAACTTTCTTCGAAACATTTAATTTCTGATTAGAGACTTTAAAGCAATGTCACAGTTGTAGTGGGAAAAAAAGCATCCTCTCAAAGAAAATTCTGGCGTTCCCCCGACCACCTCCATAAAATGATGTTTGTAAACAACTGTCTAAATGAACAAAGCTTCAGGGATCGGCCGAGGATACACGCTTCCTATTAACCACTCTTATACTTCAATATTGATCTGGAAACTCAAACATGTCTTGTTTCAACTTTTTAAAAAAGCACCAAGTTCCGCTGGGTGCTGGCATTTATATTCATGGATTCCAGTCATGCTCAGCGAGCGGCAATTAGAAGATATCCCCTGAGTAACAGCAATTCTAAAAATATTCTGTATGCATCATAGGAGATGAAGTACCACTTTCCTCTGCAGTAATGTATGCTGTACGTTCAAGTATAATTAGCACACTAGACTTCGTAAATAGTATTAAACTAATTACTGTTTGCACCACTAGTGGCAGATGTGGTTAGAGATTATTAATTACAGTGGACAATTTCTTGAATTTCACATACCAAATACACGGCAATTTCTCCACTTTATTCTGTATCTGAATGGCTATTTGCTGAGTGTCAGGAGGGCTCTTTTACACTAGGAAGAACTGTTATTTATAAAAATGAGTGAAGTAATAGATTTTTCTTTTCTCAAAAAAAAAAGCTGTTCATTGACAAGAATATAATTAGCTTTAGTTAAATTTCAACACAACTATTTTAAATGAGGGAAGCTATTCTGCAAAAAAGGTTGTGTCATAAATTTGCAAGCACTGGACAGGCAGGAAGTTTTCTCTCTAGCTATATAAGGTTAACTCATGTGCTCAGGTGGATTTCAAACTAACATCTAAAACTTCCAACATATGTGATGAGGTTAACTGTTCCCCAGAAATTTAGATATTTAAAAGAGAGCTCACCTTCTCTAGGCAGAAGTTACATTAAAGGGAGTGGGATGGTCATTGCCTGGCTTCAGTAGAATGTTCTAGAGGGGAACTGTCCCCATGGTGCTGTTTTTTCCAGGGAAAATCTCCCAGACTGTTTAAGTTTAAACAACAGGGGGAATTTTATTTAACGTACTGACAGAAGCTATTGCAATTTCAGTAAGTTTTGATGGACCGCCATAAAAAAAAGGTACCTATTTCTGTCAATGTGACACACTGATAATCCACTAAAGACATCTATTTTTAACAATAATTATTATATTATATCATTATATAATATTATAATTATTCTATTTTTAAATGCCATTTTTAGTATGCAATCTGTTATACTCAAACAAAAAAACGCCAACACCATAACTGCTATTGAGGAGTACTGGTGGAATGGGATCTTCAACTCTGAGGTGGTCTTTCTAAGATACATTAAAAGCATAACGACAAAAAAAGGTGGAAAAATTTTCACTAATGTATAACACCACACTTGCTTGGAGGTTGAACAAAGACTTACAGAATTAAGTGTTTTATTTACACGAAAATCATTTTAAGACCTGCTATTTCTGAACTTTAAGCACTTCTCCCTTTAACTTCTCAACTAAATACAGTAAACTCAGTCCAAATGCTGACTTGGACTGAAAATTAAATGGCTCTATAAACAACGTGGCTTTTTCCTGTCAAATAGAACCACAATACACTTTAAGTTGTATTTCGACCAGTTTCTCCATCTTTAAAACATTCTGCTTATCAACACAATTAGGCAAATTACCTTGCAACTACTTCACTTGTTGCCAGACTTACAGTCAAGCGATGGGTGGTGAGCAGGGCAGGATGCTGCGTTACTGCTTCAAAGGTTGAGAAAGTGGTCTTGATCAGCTCCTCCGATGCAGCTTGCCCTACGGGTAACAATCATCACATTTCCTCAGAAAATGCAGCAGTTGTACCACCCGCATGTGAAAGTACTGCAGGATCACGGGTTACCTCACCTATTGCTCCATCCAAGTTTGTTTCTCCTGAATCTATCGAGCGGATCAAATTCTGTAGAAGAAGCAGCATTTTTGTTAAATCGCTTTAGAAACAAGAAGTGTAATCACTGAATAATTACAACGTGAAATTCTTTAAGGGACTGTGTAAATACAAAGTGTTAATGCACCTATATTGGGAAATACTATCAGAATAATTAAGATTAAAGACTGAAAGCATCAATGACCTAGCTGTTATAACATGATTTTGAAAGTCTGTGATGCGGCTGGACACTCAGAGTGAAGGATGGACAATTACTCTGGGCTCACGTCAGGAATGGTAACATTTCCAGCTAAATAGACAGTAATTAAATGTCTTCATTGTTAGCAGGAAGCTGTAATTTTTTCAAAGACTTTGAACTATCCTGGACATGGCTACGTTAAAATAGCTCACTAAAAAGACCAAAGACCCTCCAGAAAAGGCAATTTTCTGTTATTTGTACTATCTTTTTGATCTTCGTGCATGCTACAACACACTACGGATACAGTTAGGCAGAGGAGAACATATGGAAATGCGTAACCTTCTATTACAAATCCCCTAAATTGGTCACCATTTTGAGGAACAGAGACAATGAAATATTAATCATCTGGGTTTAGTAAATATTGTACAATTTGATCCATTATTCTTTTCCCTTTTAATCTTGATTTCGCTCCTTTGCTTTCACTTCTGCGCACAGCTGTTTATTGCTTCGGGGATGCAAAGGACATTTTATTAACGTTTGCTAAAGGAGGAGAAATTCTCGGTAGAATTTATAGTGTGCTCACTTAATACACAGAATTTACTGTGGATAAAAGTCTCATTTGCAAGTTGCACACATCTATTTATATGATGCAAAGCACTAAGAAAATGACACCTGTTTTATATTTTGCTATCAACTAAAATGTTGTTACATATGAAATTGGCAGAAGTGTCTACGTGGGTTTTCTCACTATGTAAGAAACACTTGAAGGATTCTTCTCTAATGAAAATATATTGAGAAACTAATTACATATTTCATAAGTAAAATGCACCTCAGAGACAGTCATAAAAAACAACTGCTTCTATTTTAAAAAAGTTACTTAGTTTTCCTGATCACCTGAAGACATTTACTAGCTATTAACTTGTTTTGGAAGAGAGTAAATTATTTTGTTTGTCCATTTAAGACAGTTTCACACCAAACTATAGTCTCAAGACCAATCTGGGAAAATCAGTATAGTTGGTGCAAGAACTGTTCTGGCTACTAATGCTTATTTCCTTAATTTTATATTAGAAACACAAGAAGATGATGTACTTATGTAAAAAAACCCCAGATAGTTGGGGTTTTTTATGCAACAGAGGAATGATGTGAGCCCTACGCTCTCCACCTATTAGCTGTGCCTCCGGGGCAGAGCGTGTCCTCCACGTATCCCTGGTCACAGCTGAAAACATGAAAGGACTGTCCCTACTCCCTCTCCATTTCTTCGCACTACACTCCTGAAAATTACAGTGATGATGGAAAGAACTTCAAAGCAGCAAGAAAAAAAAAGAATTCTCAATGAACAACAGTTACAGGAAAATAACTACTCTTCTCCTTCCAGATTCCATGCACACATCTTTCCACTCCTAATAATTTCGTATTGTTATGAATAAGATTTTTTTTTAATAAATAAAAGAAAAAATAAACCAAAAAAACTTGGACTGACTTGCTAAAGTCTTAGAGGCCTCAGTTATAGCACAGGACTTTGAAAAAGCACAAGCTGATGATCAAATGTGCCTTTATAGATGTCAGGGGAATGTTGCTAAACAAAACTCCAGAGCAGACTGTTGCCTGGTAAAATGAATAGTTACTCTTCCAGAAGTGAGTATATTCGTCATGTCATAACAGAGTTACACAAAATGGATTCAGATTTGATATTCATTTTTCAGATGCACTACTTCCCCCTCCTTTTTCATGTGTAAGGCTCCTGAACTGCCTTATTGGATGGACACAGAAGGACAAGATGCAGGAAACACCAAAAACCCCTTACATTGTACCTGTCTGCTATACCTGCAGTGTTGACAGGAATTTCACCTTCGAGAAGGTTGATCCAAAACCATTAATAAATCTACTGCCTAGCTACAAATGTTTCAAAGAGATAAACGGCTTTGTAATACAACATTACAGTTAAATTTTTTCCTCATTCTAATGCTAGATTTTATAGAAATATTTTACTAGAGCTAAATTAAACTCTCATTTTCTTGAAATGAAGACTCAAAGGAGAACGAGGTGAATCTGAACAGCAAACTTTAATCTAGCTGTTTGTGGTGGAGCATTTCTTCATGCTATTGTGGCAGTAAATACCTTATTGTCATCTATGAACTCATGCATTTAAAAAGTATTGGCTTAACTCTGATAGGCAGCTTTCGAATACGCTTTTTTTTCCTCATTTAGCAGAAACAACTGTTTTCATATGAGGAAATTACAACAGCACTACTTTGTTTTTGCTGTATTACCCTATGGCACAGTTAAAAAGTTCATTTTCTATTGCTGATGCCATAAATATGTTGTAGATGTTATTGTGAGACAAATATCTTGGCTCTGTAGTTTATAATACTCAGCTTTTCATGAGCTATACACAGGGTAAAAGTACTGGCAAGAAGAAAAAGGTGACAAAAGGAAAGACTATCTCAATTAGATGACAATATCTTTCATTTTTACTCATAAAATACTAGCATAAAAATCTAGAAAGAATATTCTGTATATTTTAGAGTGAAACTTTTCTGTAATTTTATTACATTAAAATAACTCCCAAAGTTTTATGCATATGTATATTTTGTAAATAAGATTTAACTTAGATGGTTGTACTCACAAGTAAGGTTCCATAGTTGACAAGAAACTCCTTTGTGACTATCTGGGGACGAAATACCTATTTGAATTTAGAAAAAGGTGGAAAAAGCTACATTAAATGACCAGAAAAAGTTAAATAGGCATTTCTCAGCCATGTTAAAGAAAAAGGACAAACTACGTATTTGCTTTTTATCATTAGAATTGTCTTAAAATGTGCAAAACCAGGGCTCGCATCTTTAATGCTGTTACATGGCTGCAATGCTCACCAACAGATCTACATATGCATACAAGTTCTGTTTTATCCACTCTGATCATGACCAGCAGAAATTAGGGTTTGGGAAACTGCAAGAGTTTGTCTTTTTTTAGCAATTTTAGGGAAAAAAAATCTACCTGGGATGTCACCAGATGAAGCACCACAGGCATCATAGGAAGGCACATCTTCAGCTGTTTGGCCTGAACCATCGATGGGTGCTTACGGCCAGCAACATTAGCTAAGGCAGTGAGGATGTCACCTACAGAGAACAGCATTTCAGACCGACCTAACACCATCGCTTTACAAAACAGCAAATTACATATACAACATCTTTGTTCCAGTATCTTCTCTTCAGTCCTGTCTTCTCCCTCCTGCCCAAAGTAGCATTGCAAAACATTTGAAAAGATCCCTCCGCGAGCTACATGCACACATGTTTTTGAGAACTCTCATGTTCTCCTAAAAGAGGTAGCAGCAGGTCAATGAGAGAACTTGGTTGCCTCCATAACAAACCTCAGACACAGTAATGAGGGGACCAAAATGTTAAATGCCATAGTGAAAATTATACTTTAAACTTCAGAACAGGCATGTAAAAAGCAAGGAAGATTATGCCAAATTGGTGTTCCATCAAGTGTTGTCTCAGAAAAGCAAGACCTCTTCTGCCTGGGATAAAGGACAGAAGCGGTAGGAGAAAAGGCACGGCTCATATGCAAAGGAGGAAAATTCTGTCCCTATAGCCTGAAAATACTAAAAGCCAAATCCTGTCTTGAAAGAACCCTTACTGTATTTTTTCCCCCCAAGGAGAGAGCTGCACAAGACTGTAAAAGGGACATCATAGACATTAAACAGGACAGGATTTGGTAATTTCTACCATGTTCACGCTGGAGAAGGCCCTTCCTTTCACAGTAAGTCCCAGAGTTCATTCAAATTGAATAATACCAATACTTTGCACTCCCTGGGAGCAAAAGAAATTTTCAACATAGGCAGCAATGACAGAGCCTGGCACTAAAGTAGCTTGTAAAACACCCAGCCTTAAAGATTTGACTTATTCTATAATATACCACTCAAAAAAAAGGAAGCGTTGCCTAAAACTCTCCGAATACATAAACCATTGTTTTTTCATCACCACATTTTTGTTCTGAATTCCTCACAAGACTGTAATTCAACAAGACCTCTCTTAGCAACAAGTCACTGACTAATCTTCTGTTTTTCTGTGTTTTAAGGCCTATATAAGCACCATATTTATCAATTTTGCTGCTGATAAATACATATGGTTACTTTAACTTTTAGTGATTTATATCTACTTCTTAGAAATCAGTTAAATATAAATATAAAAATAAAAAAATTATAAATGCAGAAATAAAATTACATTTCTACCTACAACTAAAAACTCCTCAAATTATCCACAAGGTGGACAATTCATTTTATTTATTTAAATATATCTTCAAGGCCAATTTCTGCAGCTTGTTAATCTATCTGGTTTACAGCTACATCTGGTGGAAGAAGATGGGATCAGTAAGGAGCTTACAGAAATACATATTAAAAAAGCCAGCTGGGATTAATTCTAAATCAAGAGTTAAACTGCTTTTAACTGTTCCAGTTTGCAAATCTGGTTCTTTTTCTTCAGAGCCCATAGCGTTTACCTCCTGAAGGAGAACATGCTCCATCATACTCACAGCAACAAAAGGCTCTGAGGAAAAATCAGAGCCTACTGTATCAGTTGCATATAGTACACAGAGACAGTAGGAGGGGAATTTCTGCCCCAAGCCTCTGGAGTCTGAGACTTCCAAATGCTGAAATGTAGCCAATATGTGAACCGGATCAGGTTAGAAAAAAGGGATCAGGTATTTGCAGCAAGGCAAAAATCTGCATTGTCACAGGAAGGGAAGTTTCTCTTCAAATAGCAAGCGTGACATTTCAGTCTACTGACCTTTGCAGTGCTACCATTTCATTTTCAATATTGTAGCAATAACGTAGAGAAGATGAAAAATAAATCAGGTACTATCTCATTGGAAAATAGTTCTGTGACAAAAGTGTTTTAGCATTTAATGAGAAAGCATACACAATCAGGGCTGGGTTTGCTCCCCTTCTCTCCTTGAACACTCACAGCATTTCCTTCCTTGTCTTCCTATTTAGCTTTCTCACTCTGTTCTGTGGGAAATCTCACCCACCAGAAGTTGTAATAAGAATTTTAATGATTATTCAGACTGGCTACACCAATTTCATACTCTCTCATTCCCTCTTGTCTCCTCCTTCCTCCTTTTTCCCCTCTTCTGTTCAACCTTCAGTCCCCCTTCTTTCTCCAACCCTCACAAAACACATAGCACAGCTATTTCTAGGAAAGAATCTCACCATTCTTACCCCTCTAGGGTAATTTCTGTAAGATTTTTTTATTCAATATTATCCCCATGTTCAAATCTCACCAACAGATCCTCCTTAATTTTTCCAAGATTTTTACCTGTTACTTTGGTACAAATAGAGTAAGAATTTTGGCTGTTTCGTCACGTTCTCTTGAGTGACTCCCCAGACTCTCGAACTAATTTCAAGTATCTAGGCTGAAATTTTCCAGAAAAATTGCCTGAAGCAAATACCCAACACAGAGGTTTCAGCTGTACTCACAGATATGCCTGTACACAGATATATCTGCACGCACAGATATGCCCCGGTGCATCTTTCTGTGCTTTGAGGCAAGTTTACTCTTAGGTTTTTCAACGTTTGGAATATTTTTGGAGCATTAATAGAACCTCTTGTACATCTGGGTCTCATTCCTGAGTTGATGAGGCTTACCGTGCAGCAAATAAAAATCATTCATACAGGAAATCCTGTGTTCCAACACAAAGTACCTGACTGTAACTAACAAAACCTCATCAGGCTGGTATCCTACAAACTTTACGGAATCAGATAATGCAGTCTCTCCACCTGTACACGTAACGAGATGTGCTCCTCAAGGGAGGAAGCAAAGGCAAGACTTGTTTAGTTAACCAACTGAATTTACCTAGAATTCCTGGCAGCTCCTGCACAATGTGAGAGATGAGAAGATCCAGGCATTTCGACAGGTATTCGCTGCCACCTTGCTGCACTTTTCCTGTCATGGTCTTTCTGCTGTCTCTTTCAATATACATCACGAGTCTACATTTAAGGAAGTGCAAAAACATTACCTCTCCTAACAAAAAAAATGATGCTATACCTCAAAAATACTACTGAGCCAGACATTTCTAGCATCTGCAGTTACAATCGAGAGCATACATTAGTTTTGGCTCTGTAATTTTGTTGAAATTTTAGACTTTCCCTTTCATATAAATCAACTTTTAAAATAACACAAATGACTGAGACAAGGAACAAGAGGAAAGAAACCCTTAAGCTACTGTAACTGCATGCAACTCTCCTACTTTAAATGAAGAGATGATGCTAACAGAAGGAGTGAATCTTTCTGCAGACTTGGAGACTAATTTTTTAAACCCACTTTATTTTTAAATATATGACCGACGTGCAATATGAGCAAAGAAGATGTTCATTTTCAATATGTAAGGATTGCAAAAGCAAGAATGATTTAAGTCAACGTAACAAGAGATCAACCTTTCAGTCAAGAAACATCATACTACACAAATCAGACCACAGCCTACGGAAATGTTAGCGCCAGTTAGCATGGCCATATTGAAAAAGAATCCAAACCAGCCTTCCACCCTTTCTCCAGAAGTCTGGTGCTCAACATTTCTGCAGACCAACTCAACCCCCATGTTCTGACCACTGAGTGCTGTGCAGCTCTGCAGAATGACACTTCCCACAGTAAACTACAGTAACTGATTTATTAGCCATTGGCTAACTTACAAGGGAGCGCTTTAATAATACACCTGTAACAGAATGCTTCAGGCAAGATTTTAAAATGCTCATTTGAATAGACAGAAGGGCCAGACTTCCCTTTAGGGGCATAATATTGACATCTTTGTTTCACGTTCGAATTCCCCAGGGGTCCTGTGCAAAGAACTGTCAGTCACTGGTGAGTGAAATCCCCGCTCTGGATGTTAAGAATGTATTTTAGTTGGAGTTTTCTAAGGTTTTTTTAATACCCTTCTTATAATCAATGCTTTTTTACGGAACTATGAAAATAACTTATTTAAATGGCCTCAGGTGTATAACACAGAACTGAGGGACTCAAAACCAAAGTTTCATCCAAGTGTGTACTTCCATCAAAAAGCCGATTTACCCAATGAAATAAGAACTACCTAAGAATGCATTTTTCAGGATCAAGTCTCTAAACAACAGATGATTATTTAATGGAATACTTCAACTCACCTCATCCTTCCTAAGCTGTGCTACAGAGATAAAGATAGAGATAAGTAATTCTCTTCCATTATCACCTTACCTTCCTTGACAACTGAGTAGCAACATCTCCCTGTTATGAATTAAAACTTGTAGCAGGACCAGAAAGGCTTTTCCTCGAATAAAAGTTGAAGGACTTTCAAGTAGACGAGTAACTGTAGTCACAAAATCCTTGGTGGAAATAAACACAGAAAAGGCAGCTTCAGTGCCATCAAATAAACACAGAATGTAATTTATTAGAGACAGGCTTTAACAACAATTAACTCTACCTCTTCACAGAGACTGGAAAAGAACTGGAGCATAAGAGCTGGTCAACTAACCAACAGATTTGACCCTGATACTATTTTAACACTGTTTTTGAAAGCAGTCAGAGACAGTAACCACAGAAATCCCAGAAAAACAAACTGTTATTAATTATTCTAGAATGGTTTTGGTGTATTTCTGCAATGTATTTTGTAAACAGAAAAGCTGCGGTTAATAAGCATCACGTGTGTGAAGTTCATTGCTTTAAACACTTCAACAGCTTCTGGAACAGGACTCATAGCTCCTCCAGTGCAGCAGTCATGTTCTTAAGTTACAATCTACTAAAAGCAACGGCTGAAATTTTAATGAAGTGGGGTTTTGTGGAGGTTTCTTTGGGTTGTTTTTTTTAACTGAATTAACTCACAACAAATCAAAGAACTTTTTACATTAAAAAGCCTCAGACTTAGTGCAAGATAATATAGAAAGAATTTAAGTGCATGTGAACGTAAGTGGACTTGATAGACCGAGTACCGTGATGGAGACACACGCAGCTACAAGCCAAAGCACATCTGACTATTTTTAGTCCTCATGCTCTGGAAAGCAAAGAGTATTTCAGTGCTCCATGTGACGGTTACGACAGGTTAAGACAACATTGTCAGTTAAAATCACTTAGGTAAGACTTATCTGGCAATGTTCTAATAATCTGGCTTAAGAAATAAATGTGCCATTTTGGCGTTTGCTTTTCTGGCTGCTCTGAGGACTGAGGCAGCAACAGCTTATCCAGAGAAAATCTGAAGTGCATCTTTGCTGACCGCAGAAAAGGCAAACATTGCTGGAAGAGCATCTAGTGCATTAATTATCAATTGTTCCACTGTTGTATTGTTCGTCCCTGCCCTGCAACTGTTTGACATGTCCTTGGGGACTCCTCGGGGTAAGGACACTCCTTCCACTGCACGTGAACATGCTGTTGTGTGCACTTTGATAAACACAAGAAATGCTTCACAAGGAGCCTCACGCCGTAGCCACACGCTCGTTACACTCTGCATTCTTTTGCTGTATGTTCAAGTGAGTATTTTTTGACCACACTTCTCCGACTACGCCACCAACTCACAGTAGCGTGCTCGGTTCAAAAATGCCACATTTCAGGATGATTTGCCACCTCTTAGTGCTGTTGGGGAACCTGTGGAAAGCTTAAGGCCGGCTGACGTGGGTTTACAAACCCACCCCGGCAATTCTGACAAGGTACTGAAATGACTTTTAGGAAGAGAATGAGTGATTTCAGACTGCAAGAAGAGACGGGTGGAAAACAATGGGCTAATGTTTAACGTTGTTAAAACAATGTGTAGGGAAACCAAATTAATGTGTCTCAGTTAAAGCCTAAGAGATGGTTCTAGTCAAGATGGCTGTCGGGTTACAGCATACATTACAACAGAGGAACTGATGAAAACACAAGGTAGAGTTCCGATTTTCAGTGTGAGTTTTATCCTTCCCAAGCAGAGAGAGATTACTTTTGTTTACGAATTGTGCAGACTTACCGCCTGAAAAATAAACGCTGTTCCTCATGGAACAACTTTTGTGATCAAAATAGAAAGCTTTTAATCATCTCTTCCAAAAACGATATTAAACATAAATCAGAACCAGTAGTTTTATTCAGTGACATGAGAAAGAAGACCCTAAGTTATTAAAATGCTGATTTCTGCAAGACGTTTCACTTAGAAATTGGCCTGAGGTCCTTTAAGGACAGCATGAAGTGCTGCTTTAGATTCCATCAGGACACTCATCATTTTCTCTTTCAAACGTCTCAAAGAGCTCTGCCAAATAGCTGTCCTGACGCATTCTGTATTATTTTCCTTAGGGCCATTATCAGTTATGGTCAGGCTAGAGTTTCCTGAATTGATTGAATTCTAGCTGCACTAGCAATTTATATATCTACTAGTACCACCTCTTGAAGATCTGTTAGAGAGCGAGAAAAAAACCTATACATCTTATTTGATTTTAAGCAAAAAAACTATAACAAACATTCCTCACTTCCTGCTATTCAAGTCCCTACGTGTCACTGAGTTAAGCATTGTGAAAACACAAAACCACTACCAGAGCCAACTTTAGTTTTCCATTAGTGAAATCCCATGCCAGCAAATAATATTAATCCGAATTCAAACCTTTTCCTGAATCAGCCTCTGCAGATGAATCCCACACGACAACATGGCTAGAAACATGGTGAGCATGTACTGCTGAGTTTTGCATATGCCATTTGCCAAGGAACTCAGCACGGCTGTTAATCCCACTTTTTCAATAACACTCTGGAAAGCACTAGGTGAGTAACGAGTAATTCTGCATAAAGCCTACAAAAGTGATAAAAATAAACCATTGGTTACTTAATGGGATTATCATCTCCAGAAAAGTAATGGGGAATAAAAACAGGTGGTGGCTTTTCCAGTGGTTTAGGAACACAGAGAATTCAGAGTTTTGTTCAGAAGACAAATATTAGGGGAAAAGGCTACTTATTTTTAGAGACCAGGAAACCTTCTAAATTCCTTACCGAAACAGCAGTTATCTTCAAAGAATCTACTGTACAATGTGTGAAAAAGCACCACAAGACAGGTCCGATTTCTCCTGTAATAAATCCCTGTGCGTGGCAAGACAGCGTAGTGCAAACATTTTCAATTATCTTTGCTGCCAAATGGTTCACCACCCGGTCTTCCTATGGGAAGGAGAGGAAAGGAAAACTCGTATGACAATGCTTCTAATGTTTCTGATTTCTTTTAAAACTGCTGCCTATGTCCAGGTTTTATTCCGTGTCTGTTGTCTTCGTGTGGTTTCTTCAGTTTACTTGATACTTGCCACAGTCATTTCATACAAAACCTCGCCTTGTGATAAAGTGACGTTTACAGATCCTACTTCCCACCTTTCTCTTCTATTGCAAGGACAACTTAATACATTAAGGAGAATTGAATACAAATTCTTCCAAAAAACTCACCCCAAATGAAATGTAGTCATTAAAAGATGAAAGTTTTGTTACATTAAAGGCGTTCCATGATCGGTGCTTTATGAATTAATATCTGTGTATCAAAACAGGCTCTGAATAGCAAGATTATGAGAAATACAGTTACATTAGGAAAAATAAAGTTATTTACATGAAACCCTCTTTATTCAGAAGAGCCAGCAGCCCTCTTGAAATAAAGAAAAAGCCTCACTGAGGGTCAAGTTATTCCCTAACTCCCTTTTCTTCCTCTCTGAAGCTGACAGTCCTTACCGATGTTAGCATCAACCACTGGGTCCCACTTACTACATCAATCCCTAAGTTTCCACATGGGATTCTGAATCTTTCATATTTTTAATACTAATCAAGTCACTTTATCTGCAAAATCCCTTCTGGAAAGCCACTGTATATGTAGCTTTAATATCTACATAATACTACTCATACTACAGCATCTCCATGGAATAAAAGCCATCCTGTCAGAATAATCAGGAGCCATTAGCTCATCATGAACATCCCATTGCAGCAGTTCTTGCTCCGGAAAACTGTCACTGACTCCAATGGAAACTTAACTTAATACACATCACTTAAAAGCAAGTCTCTACTTTCTACCTTCCCCACCTCACCTTTTCTTTACTATCTCTTCCCTACCCCCCCACTCTGCTTTCCCTTAAAAGCAGAGTCTTTTCCTTACCAGAATGGAAGATCCATTGGTGGTGGTTTTTTGGCTGTGGATTACCTCACCTCATCTCAATCTTTAACCACGAATAAGTGAGGTCTTTTAACACTGTCCTCAATGGCCTTCTTGAGTTCATCAAGAGGGGATTTTAACACAAGAAGGACAATCAACTTCATTTGTCACATCTACCTCATAGTCTGTCTTAACAAATAATTCATCGTAATAGGTAATTGATTTCTTAAATTAATCTCCACAGTGTCCTGCTAACCTTTGGATTTCTGACATTTATCTTCACAATCAGAACCACCACCAACTGTGAGCAATGACAATGAAACCTTTCAGAAAGCACCACAGAAGCCTTCCACAGAAGGGGAGAACTTACACTTCATTAAAAATATATTCAAATATTCACTCACCCTTCTACTCACTTTAGTATTCTGAAATTAGACACTGATGTAGAAGTATTTGGAAACTCTAGCATAATGCTGTTAAAAAAAGCTGTATTCATAATTTTCATGCTCATCCTTCCTGTTCTCCCAAACAGCCACAGCTCTACTCAAAATCTTTAAAAGAAATACCAAAGACAATTCCTATCTAAATCAGTTCCACTCTTTTATAAGAAATTCTGCTCATTTTTTTTTTGGTCTTCTTTCTGATTTACAGCCACAAAGCCAAAGAGGATTTAGGCTTCTCCGTTTTTACATTTTATTACTGCAATATACTGCATGATTTCCATCTACTGAAAACCTAAATACACATATATGTTTACCAAAATTAAGTTTCTCAAAACTTATTATAAAGAATGATAATTTTTAGTCTTTCCCTGTGAATTATACTTCTGAATTTCAGACTTTTGTGGTTTGTTTGGGGTTTTTTGGTACAGGTAAGGTACAAATACATGGGTTTACCAAACTGACTATATGCATTTCAAACCAAATCCATAACTGAAATGTTAATAGTCAAGTTAAATCTCTCATATATATGAAGTGATTACTAGGAATGCCAGCTGGGACTCCACTGCCACTTTAACCAGGCAGAAACACTTAATAAACACACTATAATCCTATTATTAAATCGTACTCAAGGCATTATACAGTGGATAATAGCTTTATAAATGTTAACACATTTACAGCTTTTCTTTGCAAAATTAGGTCCTGAAGAGGTGCTTTATTTCCTTTCAGCCACGTGCCAGACAGTCCTGGTTCCATGGCTAGAAAAAGCCTGGGCATCACAGTGCTCTAAAAAACTCAGTGAGGCTGCTTAATTAAATTTAATTCAGACTATTGCATGGGAAATTTCTATTTTGTGGGGTTTTTTTCAAGAAAAATATATCAAGATAAATTATTGAGAAAAAATTCTTCACGATTAAGAAGTGATTTTACTCTATTGGAATAAATTAGTGTCTTATGGATGTCTTGATTTAGTTTCTTTACACTGAATATTTGGAAATAGCAGGTCTGCCATTACTAAATCTATAATTAAATAGCTTCTCACTACCATGCCTTACAATGACATCTGACTAATGATGAGCTGGAAATAGTCCACCATACACACACAGTTGTGTGTTCTTCTTCACCTGAAGGCCTGAAGATGTTAAAACACATCTAGACTCTTCCTCTATTAATCGTAATCTGTAGGCAATAAAGATCTCATAAAAAAAGAAGAAAAAACCAGGTATTTCTCTTGCTTCCCCCCTTCTAGCAAACTCTGACATGTTTTCTGCCTTGAGCTTTGCCTGGGGCAAAAATAAAGTCAAGCGGTCTCATACAAACAGCAAATGTAACCCCTCTACCCACCTCTTTTTCATTTAAAAAATTGGAACTCTGTGTGTTTTTCTTGCCGCCTTCTAACGCTGTGAAGTTATCACCAAGAAAAATGAAGAATGCAGCATGGCATACTACGAGAATAAAACAAATCGCTACATTTTGGTCTCAAAAGAAAGCTAACGACCTGGTAGGATAACAAAGCAGTTTTCAAATACTGCTCATCAGCCACTTGAAAACAAAGTGAATCTTGCTCGAAGATTTACAGATGCACGAAAATCAAACTGCAAGTACAAACTGTCAGAACATTCCTCAAAAGAAAGCCACGGCATTAATAAATTCCATATTTATTAACGGTAATTTACTGTCCCATTTCCAAAAACCAAGCAGCAGCACGTAGATGTTGAATGCGCAGAGAAGAGCGCTGCGTTTTTGCACTAACCTCTCGCTTAGGCCATGGTCTTGTCGTGACTATTGAAATTCAAGAGCACTACTCTGCTGACAAGGTGCTGCAGTGCTGCAGGCTACAATCCTCACACAATGCCTAAAGGATTATTACAGTGGAGAAATTCTACTGAGGACACGGAAAGAGCCTTACCCCTTCCCGGAGACACCTCATTAGCACCGTGTAAGCAGCGGAGGGAACAACCCAGCATTCTCGGGGGTGCTTCCTTTTTTCCTCCTGAAAGGAAGCCAATGGCACAATTGATTAAATTAAAAAAAAAAAAAATCACAATAATCTCAGTCACATTAAAAATGGGTAACATTCTGAATAAGGTTCTTATTATACACATTTCAAACTAGCATATGCTAGAAAACACAATAAATTCCAGGGTAGTATTACTATTTAATGTTATTTCATGTGCAGCACAGAAATCGGTATTATATTAGCTTATTTAAATAGCCTCTAGAATCCATAACAGAATTTATTTCTGAGTTTCACCAATTCCCTCTAATACACACACAAAAATATTCTTGCATTCCTCTCAACCATTTCGATTACTTCAGAAAGACAATTTAAGAGCAGTAACACTCCTCTTTAAATGTGATTCAATCATACAAAACAAGCAAAATGACTTTTGTCCGGCAACTAAAAGACAAAGTAAACTTAATTTTAAAAAAAGAAATAATTCCAAGTCATACAAGGAGATACAAAGTGTTCAATAAAACTTACTGCATGGTAACAGTACAGATCAACAGCGTTCTAACATCTTTATTTCCTTGAAGTCACCCTGTTAGGCTAATTCATTGCTAGTTGAATCAGGGCTTTGATTCTTCCATTAGAAGTTAATGAACTCATTAAGATCTAACTAAACCAACCCCCACATCTAGGCTAGTAACACAGAGACATTAGCAACTAAAAAAAAATAGCCTCCAAGAATAAGCACTGGATGGTGTGAAGATGACAGGCCATGAAATCAGTGTGCAGTTTGTCTTACTAAGTAGACAAAGGACTACAAGCAACAGTTTCTTCACAAATTAAACATTTATTAAACTCTCCTGATTATATTAGCAAGTTTTTAGCATTCTATTAAACTGTTCATAATAAAACTCATGGGATGGGCAAGGTGGGGGTTAATGATGCAGACAAATTATACTTTCTCAATTTCCTGATTTCTGAGTGGCCTTCACTAATTCAACACATATGATGTGATAATGTCAGACATTTAATGAAAGCATGGCACATTAGCAGGGAAAACTATTACTAGACTGCCTAGTAAAATTAATTTTCCTTCCTTATTGAAAATAAAGCATAATTTGCAACATATAACAATAGAGAAAATTAGTTTAAGTCTCCTAATTTTTTAAGCTTTATTTCTGCTAACTTTGTATTAGGAGGTATGGAACAATATTGCCAGGAAGTAATTTACAGACAATAATAATGAGTGGTTTGACATCTAACAGAGATATCAGAATTACTACATTTCACCTCCTTTATCATAGTTGAGCAACAACATGTTGACATTTAATCAGTTTGCCAAGGCTTAGTGGAAACACTCAGGAAAATGCAGCCCAAGTTTCACAGGAGGATGGCAGGTGACTTTCCAGGAGTCAAAAAGTGGCATCTCCTCCACTTGGAAAAGGCAGGACAAGCCTCAGAGTCAAGACAGTTCCAATGACAGCCTATGCTGGGACCGATATGGAGCTGTTTCTTCATTTTATTAATCTTATTTAATCAGAAATTCTGTCAAGTTCTTCTGTAACCATACATATTCATTGCACTGAAAAGCCTTAAGAAACGGGGCAACATTAAAATTTCTGCTATTCTTCAGATTAATGACTTTTGGCGAGGTTTAGTCTCCAGTTAGAAATAAAAAAGGCAAAGGTATATGAAATGTAGCATGATTCTTACTTACCGAAAAACACTTAAACAATCTGACTTTTTAAAAATTTCAATATATCACAAAACACAGGGGAATCTTCATACTTTATGCTCACAGCTTGTGTTTATTTTGATTAAACTTTACATTCTGCGCCCTAATAACACAAACAGCAGGAAACTAATAGAAGTATAACATAGAGCTTCAAAGTTTTCCCTCAAGGCAATTCGCTCGAGAGTAACAGAACATCCTCCCTGGGGTCTGCTCATGCTATTTGTGAATGGCTCTTGGCTTCTGTTTGGAAGAAAAATGCAGAGATGGAGTGTGAGATCTTACTGATGAGATCCCATATGCAAGTGTACATATATAACACCGGAGTTCAGGGCTGCAGAGAACCATTATGACCATCAGGACTTGTCCCCAATAGTTTAAGCCAAGAAGTACAACCAGTGATCCTGTATCTAACCCAATGAATCAAGCTGCACCTAGAGAGCTGATAGTTTCTGATTTACCAAACTGTCATATGAAAAAGAAATAGTCTTTATCATTATTTCATATTAATATTGTGGTTGGACCTGGAAATACTCAGCAAAATCCCACCGGGAGTAAATAAAAACAGCAATGCCCCCAGAAACTTAGCTTCAATGGTAAATATTTCGCAGCTTGATAAAATAATCAAGCAGGCTGAACAGAAAAATGGAAGAAAACCAAAAATATTTTGTATACAGTTCTTAATGAGAAACCAGGGATAGGCTTGTTCTGTTTGAAGTCACCCTCACAAGATAAAGTATTCTATTTTTTTAATAAGAAAGAAGAAAAGTGAGGGTTTAGAAGAGCTGTCCTACTACTGACAGCATTTCTTTCCTACAAACAACCTGTTTATTCCTCATGTGAACCTACTATCTCTAGATTAAAGGTTTAAAATCAGTTCTAGTGAGGAACCACCATAATTCCACTGGTCAGGATCATTCCATTTCCTTTCCTGCAGCGTTGTGGATCCACCCATGCAAGGATGAGCTCGAATATGGACTAGATCCATTAATTTATGTACATCTTAGGTTGTTCTGACACATTCTTTAAGCAAAGTCTCTAGCTACAATGTTCTAACCCTTAGACCTGCTGCTTGGAGGCCATCATTAGGTGATTGATTAAATTGTGTTACGAAGTTAAAAATCTATACTTGAAGGATGCTATTTAATTCATCTCAGACTAAGAACATGATTGGACTAACAGTAAAAAATTATCACAGAACATAAAAGGACAAGAAACTGTTGAGGATACAAACGACAAATTAATTTGCTTTATTTTGGTCTGTTTTTCCACATTTGTCAAGTCTGTGCAGACCACTTGACAGTCTTACCTTGCTGGCTATGAGGTAAAGCAGCTCCCCAAGTGCTGGCAGAAGGCATTGTTTCACTTTGCTGTTTCTGAAGTTCTCTCTGATGGTTTCAGTTAGAAGTACAATTGCCTAAAATAACAAGAAAAACACAGAACCACACGTATAATCTTTGCTCAAGGAAAATGGAGTGTTAAAGGTAACAAGCTTTTCCTGAAATGCCATATTACTGATACACTCTTCACTTATGCTAAAGAGCCATTTGCAAAGGAGTTATTTAAAAAAATAATAGTAATTAGAGCACAGATTAGATATGCAATGTGAAGCAAAGCATAAGGAAATTGCCTAGGTGACAAACTTCCAGCTATCCATTCTTCCCTTTCCTTCAGGACAACAGAAGTAGATCTGCCAGGAAAAAAACAAGTCTATTTACTGTTCATATGTTTCTGTCAGAAGATCTAAAAGTTCTCACCTTCAGGTTACAAAAAGAACAAATAAAAAACCTCAGTGTTGTCTTTTGTGTGGATACTAATCAGAAGATAGGAACTCTTGAAGCTTTGTCTCCTGATCTCCAAGTTTACTGGCAACTCACTGCATGAATCTGGACATATGTTAGTTTTCTGTACTTCAGGAGGTTTCTGTTTGCAAAGCAGATAAATACCTATTTTTATATATAGTGCTTATATATTGAGGAGGTGGAGGGAAATGGAAAGCTCTGACTCAGCTTGTGAAACCTAAATGCGCTCCAGTTGTTTCTTTAATTTAAGAAAGGTGGATCTACATGTCCCCCCGCTTCAAAATACTCATGCCTTGCCAGAGCAGAACAAGAAGGCAGCACAGCAAACATACATTTAATATACTTCCTGCGTCCCTTACGTAGTTCCTTTATTGGGAAGAATCTAGTTCTAAAACTCTTAAAGTACAAATGAGATACAGCAAATGAGCTCTGTAAACAGATACTGTCAGGGAGGTCAGTGACTTCCAATAGTCCACATGATATGCTAAGTGAGAGCTGATGTTATTTTGATGTACTTCAAGAAAAAAGTAAAATAATCAGGAGTTTACAAAGTTTATCAATAATCCCAGGAAAATAGCAATTTCTAGTCCTAAAAGTCAGGAAAAAAGTGTGCTTTTTATTTTAATATTTTGCAGACATTCAGCAGTACCGCACTTTCTTCCTCAGAGCACTAGAGTGTTTATCCTCAACTCTCCTTGATTTTCCTTCACCTTCTGACATGAACAGCTTCATATCTCCAATCTTTGCAGAGAAAAAACATAATAACTGCAAACGTAGTCTTCAAATTAAAGCAAAGAGATCCACTAAATAAACTTTGCCCTTCTCCCTCCTTTTTAATGCAACGCTATGTCCATTAACTGTTTTCTTTACCTGCTTTCAGAACATTTCTGCAGATTATTCAGGAACTTTAAACAGGCTGCTATGCCAGAGAGAGCCTCACTTCCACACTTCAGAAATAAATGTACCAGTAGGTTTTAAAACTCCTGAGAAAGGAGCAGTAGTCAAGCTGGCTCCAGTGCAATTCCGCACTAAATGAACAGATAACGACAGCATTTGCTCCTGTATTAGATTCGCTTTGTGCAGCTCTGCAGAACTACTCTTGCCTTGTGATGGCATACACGTTTTGAACACGATCACTGGGCAGTCCACACCACTACAAGTACCTCAGCACTGCGGCATTAACTGATTGATCCAGCCTCTCAACTTTGCCTTTTTGGGCTGAGGGTGAACAAGGCACGAACAGTGTTTCGACTACACAAAACTGACGAGCCTTGTGGTAACAGGAGCTGCAGACAATCCCAGCAGACCAGCAGGGGACGTTAAATCATCACAGTACCTAAGTGACGATGGCTGTAGGCAGGACCGAGTGAAGAGAACACAAATCAAATGGTACATCTGCTAGAGAACCAAGGCAGGCTGCTCAAAACGATCAGCTTTAACCATGTGTCTCAAGCTGATTTAATACCAATGCCAGTCTTGTTTTGCACCTGTCATATTTATTTTCCCAAAGCACAGTAAACACATCGGTAAATTTTGTTGACGCACTATCTGAATACTTATGTATGCAGTCCTAAAATTCTCCGAATCCTATGTTCTATTAAATAAAACAAATAATTAAACTTTGTGTTTAGTAACCTATTCTTACACTCACTTCTACTAAGTTCTGTTTGGCTGCCTGGCTAAATTTTTTTCCAAACTGTCATTAACATTAAATAGACTGAGCAGATTATCCATCTTCTGTGGTTTTTTGGTTATTCATTAAAATTAATAACTTAATATTTAAAACTACTGAACATCAAAGAACAGTACTTGATACTGATTAACAGAAACTCTCTCACCATTCTTCAAGATTTTAGGACCAGCAGACCTAATTATTGTTTTTACTCTGAAGTGATAAGAAGGTTTTCTCCCAATACTCCAGTTTTCATTCAAATATGAGAAAAGAGTAGAAAAGTGGTAGAACTGAGTTACTGAAATCCAGACTAAGAAGTATTTCTAACAAACAAAAACGGCCAAAAAGCTAGTCAACGCTGCAACAAATGCAAGTTTTTAAAAATTTAAATAAAAGCTGACTTAAACAAGAGAGGAGAAATCTGAGCCACAATATCAGTGACCGCCTTGGGATTAAATTGTTATATAAAACTAAATAGGTTGGGAATAAATAGCCAAATGAAAGCATTTTTATTTGAATCTCCTTACAACACTGGCAGGCGTGGACAGACCTAGAAAGAGGAATTATCAGCGCGATAAGCTAGGAACACGATTTAAAACTGGCATTCTGTATGAATTTGACTATTTTTATGACCTGATTTTTTTCTCTACTGTGACCTACATATCGGAATCCACCAGCAGAATAAAGATTGCACACAGTGCCACAAGTCCATGTTTGTCCATGCAGTAAACAGCAGCTTACTTGCACTTTAATTTTGAGTTTCAGTGACCTCTGGTGGTTACACTCGAAACAAATCACTGCTCACCAACTACCTTGATAAGAACTATTAAAAAAAGTTCAAAATGTGAAAACTATTACTTAAAAAATCCCAACAAATTAAAGGCTTCTGGGATACAGTATGTGAAATTTTGCTTTAGCCTGTAAAATGAGGATGAGGCTGCTTTCCTTTCCTGAAGTTTTTCTGCTTCTTCAGGGGAATATTTCTACTATTGAACAAATAATTTAAACTTAATGGCGTGGATTCAACTTCAAAGATAGTGGAACTATCCTTAAATAAATGTATCAGTGGATAAAGACAGCAGTAGATAGAAATAAAGAGCCAGATTTCAGCATGTCAGGGCCAGCAGTGACATCCTGCACGAGCCTCTGTTGGGTCCTGTGGTACTTTGAAAGAATAAAAGAAATCACAAATAGCAGGCTAAGTGCATAATAAGGTAACAAAGAACTGTAACAACTGAGTGATAAGAAATAGATGCTCAGTGTAAAACTTCCGCTTCTTGCTTTTACATACACAAAGACTAGGATCTGTATTTTTCTAGGACAGAAACTGGGAATCTAGGGAAAATATCCGTGAATACATCAGTGCTAAACACTGAAATAAGCACCTAAAGCCAAAAGTGACACAGACACCTCAAAACTACTTTTGAGTATCTTCACCGGGACTTTTAAAAATTAAATACCAGAAAAAATGGTCAGATACAAGAGTGCACTTAAATTGGAACCTGGAATTCAACTGACACGCAAGCGTCAACGTTGAAAGATTCTGACCAAACTTCAAGGCTGTACAAGGACTTTGTAACTTCCTAAAACAAAACCCCCTGGGTAGTAACAATAATGTTTGGAGTTCAGCTTTCACTGCAGAATGATAAGCAATACAGCACTGTAATAGTAATAATTCTTAATATTAATGAAGAAGAAACCGAAGGGACCTAGAACACCAAAAATCCCCATCACATTCAACTCCTGACTTTGCCTCAGGAAGTAGAAATAATGTCGCATTCACACTTTAAACATATGTTAAGCAATGCAATTTGGGTGCACGTGTCACAAAAAAGGACAGCGAGATCACTCTTTAATCAGTCTTCTGGTTAAGTCAACTACTGAGCATGCAAAAATGAAAAAAAGATGAGGAGGATTTTTCTTCTCTGAAGAAAAGGACTTGCCCTTCATTACATGCAGTTTCAAGAACTGCGAGGAATCTCAATTTAGTCCCATCTCAATTACTCCTTGGAAAAAAAGATTTCTAAGAATCAGCTGTACTATTTTTACACTAATTACATTTCAGGATAACCAAATATGTTAACACTGTCTTCTTGTTACACATGCACAAGTATGACAGCAACTAATTTTCCGAACAGGAGAGAAAAAGGCTGGAGCTTTATCATCGGTGGGGAGCTCTGCTTAAGGTTAGTAAAGATCAGAACCACGACTACATGGAATAAAATGACATAGGAAAAAAAAGGGGATGTTACCTCAGAAACAGGTACATTTTCTTCCAGTTCAGATGTGTGTAGTGCCAGCAAACCAACCACTCGGGCAACTTTGGCACGTCTGCACATCAAATAAATTATTTGTAGATGCAGAAAAACTATTTCACAAACATCACAAACCCAATTATCTCTGGTCTATATTTTCCACGTATTGCTAAGGGCAGGAAATACTGGAAGTGTCGTTTACAACACCTCATATTTTCTTCTTATATGAATGAAGATTCTTTAGTTTGTTATACTCTTACTAACCAGCCAGGCTTATGTTCGGTTCTCCTGTAACACAGAAAACCCCTACAAATCATTTTAACCTTCAGTATAGCCGACAAAATAGAAATTAAATCTCTATCAGCAAATCCGTTTTAAATGTTTAATTAAAGAAAAAAATGGGAATAAAATCTGCATTTATGAAACAACAGCAGAGGGCACTCCTAGACTGAAATATTTCTGATGGGTTTCGAATAAACTTCAAAAAAGTCATTACAAAAGCTATCGTTATAGTCGGTTTTACTACTGTTATGGCATGGATTGGTTTATTCAGTGATTTTAAGTAATGCTTTTTGATACATTAAATTATATAACTTCCTGATAAGATTTTAGAGATTTTCTATCATCTTTGGTCCTGTAGAATATATTAATACAATATTAATAGAATATATTAATTCAATGCTAAAAAAATTTCATGTTATATACACCTCATCATACTGCCAGTCAGTCCAACAGGTTAAAACACTCCTTAAATACCCTGTTAAAGAATATCTTTTATAAAATTTAGTGATAACTCCATATTGGAACAAATTAATTCAAAATAATTGTTACTTACATATCCCAGTTGGTGGTTGCATGCAGCTGCTGTATCAGTATAGGAAACTAGTTTAGAGAGGATGAACAAACATCAGTGAGTTTCAGTGATCTGACAGGTCCCAATGGTAAACAAAAAAACCTCAAAATAGCAGTAATTTCATTAAAATATAGTTGGATATTTGCAAAAATACTGTAGATACTGTCCAAATATTGATTAAAAAAGCTTTACAGTAAAAAACCTTTTTTTTCATTAAGAATAACACTATGCAGAGGAAAAAAACCTCTGACTTCCACTAACAGAGATCGTAATGTATTATTATCCACCAAGTATTTAATAAATTAAACTTATTTTGTGAGAAAGGACAAAAATGCTTGGTAAATACTATAAATGTAGGAGAAAAAGTAGTTTACTTTTTATAAAATAAACTGAAATGCGCACGTCTCAGAATAGCCTCCGTGATGTGTTTATGTAATGGGAAAAATAAGTTTATTTCTCTTCCGCACATGCAATTCTCAGAGAAATGTGTTACACCACTACAGAGGATTCTAGAGGATTCAGCGCACACTAAACCAGCCTCTTCTGAGCAGTGATTAGTAAAAGTTTCACTGTATGCTCTTCAGAAAGTCTTCCTTGCTATTCTTTACAGATGTATGGCCAAATGAAACTGATTTAACAATTCAAACTTCTTTCAATCTTCTCTGTCAATTTATGATTTACTAAAATTTCATCATGTATTATTTCACACTCCCCATCAAGGTCAGTTTTTACCCCAAGCTTTCTACTAATACAGTAGAAACAAATCTATTATGTAGATGTATCTGAAATCTAACAGAAATGATTTGTTTCCCTCAGCTCTTCTAAAAACCCTGACATGGAATCTAATAATTATTTTTCATTATTTTGTACTTAATTTGCCTTATTATTTTTGTCAGTACACCAATGATTTCTTGAAATATACCTAAAAGCAGCTGATTTTTGCTACAACGGCAAGTATGTAAACCATGTGGATTCCTCCAAAGCATCATTATTTACCAGCTGAGAGTTAATGAGCCTGCTTGCAATTTCCTTGTGGACAGCCACAGCACACAGGTAGTGCAGTAAACTGAGTTTAGAACGTGCTGCTCCTGTGCTCTTCTCGCTGGACTCGAGCAGTGAACACACTCGCTGCAAGAAGTCACACCAGTCCAAGTCTTTCATAGATGACAACTTCTCAGCTAAGCATAAGAAGCAAAGATAATGGATCTTTGATGTTGTTTTAACACACTAGAAAGTAACGTCGACATGAATAAAGAAGTTCCAACGTTTGAATCAGATTATAGAATCATCGAAAATTATAATTTTAGTACTTGAATTACAAAAAGTTGGTTTTATATTTTATATCTGGAGATTACAGAGATTAAAGAAGAAGTAGGAAGAGAAACAGAGCATTAAAATATAGCAATAAAAGCCTCAAAAAGTTCTTTGAAGTGCAACCTGCTACATCCTTGGACTTCATTAAGCAAACATTTATTGGTGTGATATTGAGGAAGGGCAGTAGTTGTTATCTGTAATCATTACTGCTTCTTAATAAGAAAGTCCAGTTTCATTAGAGTCAATTTGAGACAAACTAATGAAAGTCAGCGAAATCTCAGAATCAAACTGGACATGTGTAGTCACATCTAGATGCATATCCATACAGCTAAGCCTTACTAGTATCAAAACATAGATGACTTCAGAAGGAGCACAAAGAAGTCAGGTCACTAAGACAACACAAATCCTGTTCAATTCACTGACCACTGCATATGAATAAAGAGTTTTCAAGGACTTCCTCATCGGTCTCAGCAGCCTTCCATCCCCTCAGCTTTGCTTATTTACTAATAACCTACTGCCATCCTGATATGCTCCAGTACAGAATATTCAAGAGCGTGTCTTTTACTCTAATTTTACACTTCAGGAACAACACCAACTAATACATTTGTAAAAGGTGAAGAGATTTGGACTTCAGGTATTTATCTTAATTTTTCCATACTGTCTTCAATCATTACTGACAAGCAGCATCAAATTCAATACCTTCAAAACCAATCAGAAAGTCGAGCAGAAAAAAAAGCTACAACCCTAAAAGTGTTCTAACCACAAAACACACTGTCCCATGTTAAATCCAGACAATAATTAAATGTGTATCAGAACAGCAGTGCAATGATTTAGCTACTTGAATGGAATAAGAAATAAAATACCCCCTCCCTTCAGCACTTGAATCTGACCATTTTTGCCTGGGATGTTTGCCAAATGATAAAATATTTTCTGTTACTACAGTCTTGACTGGCAGGCTGGGGGATGGTGTGTTCCTTTCCAACTAGAAAATGTCTTCAACAAATGAACTCCCCAAAATACATACTTTATAGAAGGAAAAAAAAGGAACTTCTATGCCTAGAAAGAGGTGCTCTGTGAATTCTAGGAGTACATATCTGGCTGACATCCCTCTTCGTACACAGCAAAGTATAATATGTTCTTAAATAGATGGGAGGAAACATTCCAGGGGAGGAAATGTTACCCTCACAACAACAAGCAGCCTTTTGTTTTCAGAAATAACAGCAGCCTTTCTAGACATTAAAAAAACCTAATAACAATCAAAACCCAACTCCCAACCAATGCCACGCTGCCTTTTTGGGACAGGATTCCCATAACATTTCAGGATTAAAGGTGGGGCCGGCAAGGCTGCCTGGTATGACGGCTGATCAACACCACACATTTTAAGAGCCTGTTCTTATTTGCTTCTCTTACTTTGTCAAATTAACCTGTTTGAGTATTTCAGTTAAAGCATCTTGGTTGTTTACAAAAAAATATCACAGGAGATAAAAACATGCTGGTTTTCCCACAGCAAACCATTGCTGACTGTCTCATTTTCAAAGATTTTGAGCATGGACTTGTGACTGAAGGAGAAGAGAAAGTAAGGGCACAGCACCTGAAAAGTCATCAAAATGGGTCTAGATAAAAAACATCAGGCATAAATTTGGTTTCAGAGAAGTTATGAGTTCTGCTACTGCAACAGCTCATCACCAACAAAGTGGGGCTACGGGTCTCGTGAGAGAGAGTCACACCATCACAAGCAGAACGTTGGTTTTAACAGCTTCAGCAGATCCATACCTGAATAGACTGGAATAGGTAAAGCTTTCGAGTCAAATCTAAGTGGCGCTTGCTTCATTATCTGGAAAAATAAACAACCGCATTACAACGGGTTTTAATATATTTCTGGAAATCTCTAAGTAGTTTCACATGAAAACACAAAGATGCAAAAAATTGTACAGGATGGGTGCAAACCCCTGCTCGTTACCATGGCATTTTCCATTGTTTACTGGTATGGATTTCCTTCAAGCAGATATCTGAGATTTAACGCTATGCTTTTAATATAATTACTTAGTATTTCTATTTAAATGACTACAAAATGACATGATTTTTTCAGCTGAAATTTTTATCTTGCTTGTATGCAGAAGAATATTTGCACAGGGGCTTCAAAAGCTACTATGGAAAGGAAGAGAGCTCATGAAATGTTTTAGCAATTCATTGCTGTACAGTAAATACATATAGATACACACATAAGATCATTCCAAAATATAAAAGGTCACATTGTCACCAGCTAATAATCATAAGGTAAGTTTTTGCCCCCCACAACACATCATCTTCTATAACATCATGGAACTGGATGACTGCTCAGTGATTCAGCATTTAAGGTGTGATTTTCAGTAACCAAAGCATATAAAAAAGGCAAATGTGTAGAGGAATTTAGCCTTTGACAGATGAAGCCTAGGTGTAAGTCAAGAGCTATTTTCTAAAAAAAGGTCTTAGCTTCCACAGATCTGCAGAACACAGGGAAATTTTACCATATAAGCTGACATTTCAGCTTTTAAAATTCTGCCAGCATGTAGTAAATCCCTTTCCAGGGGATTAAATTGCAGGCTTTACCAGGTGTCAGTGTCATCCTTTAGTCTGAAGATCACCAAGTACACAGTGCCTCCGATTACATATCCCTGGAATTTAATGGGCTATTGCATTAATTCGAGTCTGGCGTCGCATGGTAAGGAGAGTTCTTTGAGTGCACATTAGTATGTACACGTACCCCTCAAGCTCATCTCTTACACTTGTAGTAAGAGAAGCAGTGAAAGGCTAAGGCTTTGTGCAGAGTCTGGAGACAGAATGGAGAATTTACAGAGGTGACATTCAAATGCTTAATTACTTCTGAAATTCTCCACTGGCAACAACAACGTCCCCCACCCCAAACACATTAAAACAGTATTGCTTTGAGTATTGTTTGAGTGAAGTCACTCTTCAGCTGTGTAAGATTTTAGTGTTAGGAATTCCATCAAAACAAACTTGTTATACTAAAGCAATGCAGCAACTAAAAGCTACAAGACATTTAGTGAGCTAGATGCTCACTTCCAACAAAAAAATGTTGCATTCCCTGCATCTGCCACTTACTAAAGCTGCTAAAAGGACTTTTTTCCCCCCTCTACCAATAGTACCCGTGTGCCCACACATGCACAGTACGTTGTCACTGCAGTGCACAGCTCTGATCCTTTCTTGGTCTTCCCTTTGCTCTCAAGTACCTGTTAGTCTCTGCTCGAGAGAATTCATCACAAACTGTTGGCACATTTGAATCCATAAGAGAAATCAGATGCACATTTCTTGTGACTTCAGGTCTTCCTTTCTAGAGTTCGTATTTATTAGACGCATTAGCATATTTAAAGTTTAAAAAGAGTAACAAAAGTTACTCTGTAAAGGTCTAACTCCCAACCTAGAAGGCTTCAGAGATGGCCTTGTTTGGAGTATACCAAAACAGTTTGTGTTCATTTAAGGAACAGGTATCAAAGCAAGTTATCAGAAAACAAATCAACAAAAGCACTTCTATTATTTAATACTAGTATTCAACCTCAAAATAACTCAGTTCTCCAAATTAGGAGCACAACAGGATTTTAGGAGACTGCCAAAAAATTGCACAAGAACTTGACAGATGACTGGGTGGAACTGCTTTAAAATGAGTTATAAAATACAGGAAAGGAGTTTCCCCCTGATTAAAGATTTATCTGCAAAAATAGCCTCAGCCACAAGTTCCTGAATCTTGTATTTTATTTTGCCCTACCTTTGGATTGTCAATGATCGGTGTTACGATAAGATCAGATTCAGTGTAAATGAGCTCTTTCAATGTTGACTCCACATCCTGCTGACTTGAGCACGTATTTTTAGCCTAGAACAAGAACAAAGTTTTAAAAAAACTGCTTTGCATGGAAAAAAAAGTTTAAATTTATTCCCAAAATATTTAATTTCCACAGTATACCACACACTCTGGCCACATAAATAACATATTGGAAATTACTTTCTGTGGTAGCAGATAAAGTCAACTAAAAATTATGATAAACACATTGGAAGAAAAAGCACTGGGTCCAAAAAGTAGGCTGAGAGGAAAGAGGAAATCATTATCCCTTTTACACACCGGGTAAAAAGGAGACAAAGTAGCTTAACTCACATCTGAAGTTCTGCAAATATTAGTATTCAAATAACTTGCACACTGTAGGAACTGCTTCCCTCTTGTAATTATGGAAGGATGGAGAAGAAAGTTGACTTTGCCACAGCCTCCAGGCTAAAACTAAACACTAAGATGCCATCATCCCTTAATACTGTTTTTCCACTCACCATTTTCAAGCACGAATCTCTCTGCGGAGAATTCTGGACTGTGGATGTAGTAGCATCACTTAGTTCTAGTGCAGCGCTAGTTCTAGGTGTGGGACGAGAACTTCGAAGAAAGAAAAAAAAATAAAAACCAGGGAGTAAGTTTCCCTGCAAACTTTCATGGCACACAGTAAACTTTCAAAGCTGACAAATGATGTTATCGCTGATCCATCAACTAAACAGGAATTTTGTGTCTTTGAATACGTCCTAACAAGGTCAGGATTTGTTGGACAGAGAAATGGGAAGGACTGGGTGGTTCCTTTTTTTTCTGCTGTTCAAAGCAATGCAATTTGATTATTTTCTCACCCATCGTAGCTCTCCAAACTGGATGGTAAAACAAGGTTATCTTAAGAACAAGCAACATACAAAAAGAATTAACTTGACAAAAAATTGCAGTTTATTTTATGTTACTCTCCTCTGACTGCCAACTCTTGGCCAGGTAATGAGAATTAATAACTGCCTAATTCTCATGTGTGGATATGAACTGGGTCTACTTTCCAGTTTTTCTTTTCAAAAATCCAGCCTGCTAGTTAGAAAATGAAGGAAAGAGAAACAAAAACACTGCACATTTGCAATTTTCATAAAGCTGCTAGGGAACTTGTTTTTTGTAGCACACATTGAGGTGTTTAAAATCAGCTTTAGAAATATTAAAATTGGTAGGCCAGGAAACTAATCTAATCAACAACTTGAAAGGAACACGTTGTCTTGATGAGCAGAAAGTAATATACACATTTAGTTGCCATTTTTAAAAAGTTCACATGAAATTTGAAACGTAATGCAAAAGTAAATGTACTTGTCATAAATAAAGTCTGTTTAAAAATCTTTTTTCTATGCTCATTACCGAAAATCTGGGTTACATGTTTTTATACTAAGTGTAATGTCTTTGTAGTCTTTTCAGCAGATTGCTACAGCAAATAGCAAATGCTATTTTAAATTACTGATAGCACATGTTTAGCTGTGATGATACAAGTCAAGGGAGATGAGAAGTCACGCTTTATTAAAGCCAACTGAAAGAACTGGAAAAAGTAGAGAGAAAAGCCCTATTTCAGGTTATGCAAAAAGCCTGAAAGAGTATTTCATTTCCAACTGGAGTATTTCTGCATGATGACGGTAAGACCGAGATCTATTTTACTAGATAATCTTGGCTTGAAAGCTAGTACAAAGTCCCAGAATCAGGGACAAATCACTGGTAAACCAATTAACTATTTTTGTGTTTAATACCTATGTAGTACTTCATAGATTGTTACCAGCTTGTGATGAAAAGCTGCAGGCAGAGTTTTAGTGGATCTTAAGATGAATGCTTTTTCTTGTGTATTTTAAATAAGCACATTCAAAGCATATTCTCATATACAGGAAGAAAGAAGGAAAGCTCTAAATAAATTCTTCTGTTTAGACAGAAGAAATCAAAAGTCTGCTTCCAAAAACCAGTGGAATAAAGCCATAAAAGCGCTGCTTTAACAACACATACTGCTTGTGAAACTCTCCAAAGATATAATAAAGATGTCTGAAGAGACATACAAACTCCAAACCATACGGTGTTTCAAGGGATGTTTTCAGTTGTTCTTTAGATATTCATACCTGAGAAGAAATATGGATTCACCATCACCCGCACTTTTAGGGCGCAATTCAGTCCAAGTTTCTACTGGAAAAAGAACAGGAACTTGTATTCCGAAGTTAAAAACAAATAAGCCACAGCGAATAAGCATGTTGATAAGACTGAGAAAACTCACAGGAGACAAAATAATTCAAAATAACAGAATGAACAGCATTACCTGTTTTTCTTGGTAGCTTGTTATCTGCTCTGGAGGATGAAGAGTTATCTAGATTTTTACGAGTATCCGCTGGTGACTCTGTGTTTTCACTGCTGTTTAAAAAAAGTATTAATTACACAGATTTTTAAAGAAGAGGGATCATAGCCATTATTTGTGGCAATTATTAGCATGCAATTAGCCATCATTCTCTAGAACAGCATACTCCTGTAATGTGTGACATACCTCTTTATATTACTAATGGCAATGATGACAATAAGTTTACAGCAAATGACTTGGAGAACATTAAAAGTTCTCTGGCTTCCTCAGTAGAACGTGCATGACAGAAATTAGAAAAGTTCAATTATTACCCCATAATATCAGAGCTAGAAAGAAATATTAAAAGCTTTAGAGATCATTCAATCTTCGCAGGAAAAAGTCACAATAATCTCACTTCTAATAATGAAAGCTGTAACCTAGATTAAGATCAAGAAAAATTAGTGCTTTTTTCATAATTATTTACATGTCATACTTAATTGCAAGTTAATTGATCTTGGTTGTTTGGGTTTTTTTTTAAATATGCCACTCTATTATTCACATGAAACTGGGCCATGTAACCTTCCTGAAGGCTCTCCAGGATATCAAATCTTCATCAAACCCATCTTGTGAAGAAATGAGATACGTGGGCCTCACAGCTGGAAAATAAGAGGTATTGAGCTTCTTCTGCATGTTAAGCCAAAATCTATGCTTGTCACATCTGTGACTTCACACATACCTCAGCAGAGATTTCAGAGGCATTACAAAACCCTCAAGAGTAAGGTCAAATAGCCCAGTATTTCCTAAGAGATTAAGATTCTCCTGATTCCCTGAAAATTCCTCAAAGATCAGCACTGTGGTGGAGGGTAACTGAAGTCTTGCTAAAACCTTAAATTCTTACTTTGTGGAACAAATTTTAAATCTTGATTTCTTATCTGCCTTGGTGGTGAAAGCAGTGATAAAATGAAAAGACAAAGAGCTGGATCTCAAACTAGAATAAGTGTTAATAACAAAAATACTGCAGCACTAGGATCAGAAGTGGGTATTAAACAATACAAGACAGAATTTTACATTCAGCATTCTAAAAAACTCTTTTCACATTAGTCCTCTACATCAGAACATAAAGTATACTCTAAATATTTAGAACAAAAGAACATAAAAATCATCACTAAATATCCTAATTCAAAATTACAACCAGAAAACCCAGGAAGGTAACAGGAATTTTGAAGAAGCCTAAATTTAAAATCCATAAACCAATTTGCACAAAAGGTTGGGATTTTCTGCCTCTAGACCAGTGTACAGTATTACAAATTCAGAAAAACAGCATTAGATTAATGCTTTGTCATTAGCAAAGAATATGGGTCAGCTGCATTTTGCAGGGATATAAGGCTGAACCACAAATCTAAGATGCTGTCCTGATAGGCTTTGTGATGCTCTAAGCCTAATGCATAAAAACAAACAAAAAATTGCACCAAGGATAAAACTGACCAGTATTTATGAGTCTACAAATGCTTTCAGAAAAAAAATTCAGTCAAATTATTGTACATCATTGTCACAAACAAAAATCCACTCAGAAGTAAATTCTATAGCCAGGAGGAACCATAATAAAAATATTTTTATATTATTTCACTTCTATTTACTGTAAAATAAGCCTTCCTTGAACAGTCAGTACCTTGAGCTTGTGCCCTGCCTGTCTGCAGAATCGCCAGCACAGCGGCTGAGGGATCCTTTCCAGAACGGATGCTGCAGCAGGTCTGTCCAACTCAGCCTGATGAAAAGCAACAAGCAAACTGAAAGAGCAGTGGCAGAGCTCCACACAGATACCAGACAAGGTTCTGAACCCAGCGATGCTACAGAGCCTCATAAAAACAGATGTGCCCATTGCTCTGCACAAGCAAAGCCATCTGATTTTAAAACTGCCCATCATTTCTGTTACCAAGGTATCTATTTAGCACCCGCTACAGAAGTACAAAGATACACTTAAAATACTAATTCTGTGTATCTTCATGTGGTAAAAAGCACAATTTGCTCATTTTTGAGGGATGAAATGATTTTTGCATTCTTTGTCATCTACAAAATACTACACACACAGTCCCACAGCAGTTATTTTCTCCAGAGATTAAGTGAGATGATGCAAACAGTCATGGATTAGACAGTTTACCTTTTCTGAGGATCTTTTTGAAGCAACCCATCAAGCAAACTAATGAACTCAGCAGAAGGTTTGTGAAAAGCAGAACCTGTGCATAGAAACACTTAAGATAAGTACTGGGCAGCAAAAACAGCCATCGCACAAAGTAGATAAAATAATCACCTACAGATCCTGCCAAAAAGTTTTAATAGTAATTTCATCTGAATAAAAATTGAATGTATCAATGTCCCAGTTTGTTCTTAATACAAAGCATCTATCATTCATTTAGTGGCCAGGCCAGCCCTAACTCTGGACAACAAAGAATAAAGAATCTTAAATCTACACTCTGCATTTCAAAGGATCCTCAAAAAAACCCCAAAAAAACAACCAACCAAAAAACCAAGCCAACCCAAAGTCAAACCAAACTACCAAAGCTCACTCAAACTAACTAAAATTACTTATATGTTAAAAAATTCCTGCAACCAGCCTCAGAAGAAGTAGGACAAAGCAAAACTTTAACTTCCTAAGTATTACTCTGATCTGAGTCATTAAACAATAACAGACTGTTACCCTCTGGTCTAGGTGGCAATGGATCTTCATATAAAACCTTTTCAAGTAATTCAGAGAAGCTGTCTGAGAAGAACGGTGGTCTTCCTACAACAAAGAGAAGCGTACTTCACAGATCAGGCAAACTTCAAAATGGCCACCAGGTGCAATGACACATGATGAGTTCATTTTCTGATGGAAATGCCCAAAAACAAACACCCTCAGCCTGAATTCCATTTATCAAGTTTTCTTGTCAATGTAAATACAAAACTTTGTTGGTTAGTACCACAGTATATAGTTCATAGTCAAAAGGACAACTTTAACAGTATTACTTCACTTGATTAATTGGTAAAACTTATTCTTCAAGACATCTTTAAAATGTATCTGAAGATTTTCTACATCTTAACTTCCCCAGAAAGTTAAGAAGGATTTACTCTGGGACCACAACCCGTTTCCATCATCACAGATATTAAACAGATACAGAAACTTCCAACCTGAGAACATTTCATAAAGTAAACATCCCAAGGACCACAGATCACTGGCTTTGGAGAAGTCTTCTCCCTTCATTGCTTCTGGAGCTTTGTATAATGCAGAGCCTACAAAACACAGTAAGTGTAACACACGCTGATCATTCAGTCAGCATTTATCCCATTCAACACCTCCAACTTTGTGAGTTCAACGCCTCCACACTTCAGTGAGTTTGGGATTATCTTCATTTAGCATAAGAAAATGGAGATACCAAATGTATGTAGTTTCAGAGGTACTTTTCTCCTATCCTTTTACTGAATTACGTAGGATTATACACACTATTTTGGTGTTTATTTCACTTGTATTAAGCAAGCTGCTTGTGCTATGCTTTCTTAACACACTGATCAATGCAAAGAATGTTTTGATGTGCCTTGACAGCTTCCAGAGCCAAGGAAATTGAGCAGAACAGCAAACAAAACATGGTTCTCATATAACAGAAATAATCATGTAACATCTGGTTTGGTTGTTTGGTGTTTTTAAAGCTATCCCAAGACATAAACCTTCAGGAAATTAGCACATTCTGTTACAAAAAAGGTAGCTAGCCAACTGGATCACTGATCTAGTTAGAGCTGTCTTCACACTAAAACACTACGAAAACATCACATATCAAATTAGAGTAAAGCCCTTATTCACAAGCCCTTTTGTCTTAATACAGAAAAAGAAATACACCATTCCTGTTACTGTAACAGTTCCCATCTAAACACTAACTCAGTTCTCAAAAATCTCTAAAAACATCACACCAACTCAGCAAATGTGTCAATTCCATAGTCCTTTAATAAGGTTTATTTTGGAATCTTTTGTTCTTGGGGTTTATTTTTTTTTGAAGTGACAAAAGGTCACTAACCATACACATCCAAACAGCTGTTCCCAAAGGCTACAGGAAAGAGATTAGATTTATATTTCTTCCTGAATAAAGGTCTGCTCTTGGGCTTAAGTGTTTCCAGTGTGGGCTTTGCGCAGGAGACAGCAAAGTCTTAAGAAAGTACACTTGTAAATACAGGGTCTTTCCTTTCTACTCAGTCGCAGGTGCTGCTCCCTCTGTAAGTTATGATCTCTCTGAACAATCTTCCTTAAGAACTAAATTTTGGGTTTGAGAATTCAGTTTCTTTAGAAATTTAGTCAGCCCCAACAGAACAACAAACAACTATTTTATTTCAAGGTCTTCTCTCCAAACTACTTCAAGTAAAGGGTTTTTCAACTTTCACTCCATCCCTTTGGAATAAGTTAATTTTGGTTGGTAAAAATACTATACCTCGAAATCTATTTTTCGGGTATCTTAGTGATGTGTTTTCACGAACATCTCCTTCGCCTTCGTCAGATCCAGCTAAAGCAAAAAATTCTTCCAGGTTTTCACCATCCACTTTAGCCAAGCAAAAATTACTGAATTTCAAAGTGCCAGGCCCTTCCAGCAGAATCTAGAGGAATAAACAAAACCCAGCACAGAAATAGCACATACTAAAACTGATGACTGCTGCAATTTCCAACACAAAGTATATCATGATGAGAGTTTCCTCTATGTGGTCACTGCTTACACTTGTCATTAAAAGCTTCATAATCCCCAAAGTTTTGTTTTGGGAAATAGCCCATTCAGTTAGATTAGGGGGGCAGCAAAAAGCAAGCAGTGTTACGTTAGCACTCCGCATTTTCCGTGCAAAGGAGTACTTCACAGCAACATTCTTCTAAAGAAGAATACCAAGTCATCTCCATTTTGCTTTATTCATGTATTTTTGTAGTGCTTTTGGACCCACAAATGAGAGAAATCGGGTATTTGTGGAACATATTACAGAAAATTCAGAGAATGGCAACTTGACCACTTATAGATGAAGACCAAAAAACAATTACTGCTAAGCAGTACTTTTTGGTTAGTTATATTCTGGTGACCACATAAATTAAAACAAACGTGGGCTTTCACAAAACTATCCATAAATTCCACATACACAAACTCAGAAGCCACATTAAAATTTGTATTTTTATGCAAGAGTAAGATGATAATTTAAATGGCATTTGGAAACAATTAAGATGGTTATTAACAAAGTTTAGTTCACTTCCTCGTTAGCATTTTCTTCACACTATTCTGCAGCATGATAATATAGGTATGATAACAAAGTTATGTTTGACGACAGAGAATTAAAATTCTTCATTAATTCAAACCAGTACACCATATCAGAAAGAATCTATCACATTGTACCAAATATACAACAAGGAAAGAAATCAATTAGATCATAAAATATTCAAGCTATAGACTTGTCTCATGTTGTCTTCACCACTACAGCTCAGCTGGCCTCCAATGTGAGGTAACTCTCTTCCAAACGGCAAAATAGGAATAATTAATTAAATGCTGACAGCATACAAAGTAACATCCAGTGTCCCCTATAAATAATACTCCTTCTTACCTTTCCAGGTGTCAGCTCACAAAAGATAATTCCAAGCTTATGAATATGGTATAAACCAGTAATCAATTCAACACCAAATTCTCTCACTACATCTTCAGGTAGATGTTTATCCTGAGCAATAACAGAGTCTAGAGAACCACCTAAAATATGTTTACACAGAGTCAGCAAGTGGATACAAAGAAGATGCCACACAAATAATTCCCAAGGACATCACATAAGCTTCTTCAAGAGACTTCAAGCAAAATTCATTATCAGTAGATATTAAAAATATTTCTTGAAATTATCTAATAGTTACAAAATCTAAGACGTACAGGAAAAAATCTATTTCAAATTCTGTGACAATCTTAATTTTACCTACAATTAAATTGAGTGCCTGACTTCAAAGTTAATTTAACACTGATTTATTTTACAAAGGAAACAGAATGGAAGAAAAGAAACAGAGGAACTGTGTCACATCACAATGTAGTAGTACCCGATGGGTTTGTTCACACTCCTTCAGCAGAACCCTGCTGCACGAGTTAAAAGAGCAAACACCACCAAGAGCAGGCTGCCAACTCCTGCGACCAAGCACTAAAGCTGACAACACACAATTCTCCGCTGAATTCACAGACCACAGAACAGTAAAACCCAGTTACGTTCTGAGGCCCTGAGGTCAAACAACACCCAGCAGATAAATTGTTTTGTTTGTTCTTCACACATCGTATTTTTGTACAGTCCTCTTCTTGATTCAGTGTGCCCCAAATCTTATTTTCATCCTTTTCTCTCTCTTTTTTAAAAAAAAAAACAAAATGGAACTACCCAGGACTAAACTTTCACTTTCCAGGTTTCTCACACAAATCCCAGCTTCCCGACCCAGCATCTCTCATACCTCTTTGGACCTCTCATGCTAACACCAGAACCTTCTCTATCCTTCCAAAATCACCATTCTTCTCCCCTAAGTTCCAGCCAACCCTGCTGGAACTGTTTCTGATCAGATTACACCTGCAACTCCTTCCAAATCACCCTCACTTACCCTCTGTCACCTGTGTCCTTCCCTGGGCTTCACATTCACTCTCAATTCTTACCATTTCTATGTCCTTGCAAAATTCCTCCCTTTTCTCCCCATCGCCTGCTTCCTCACCTCCCCCTGATTCTCGAGGGTGTCACCAGACTCATTTCATCCACTCCTGTCCTAAGGGTTCAGAGGAAACAGACTTCTCCTAATCTCGATTCCCACAAGCTCATTGCTCAGTCTTTCTCCTCCTCCCTGTCCCATTCTTCTATCCTAAATTCCACACTCCCACCTGCCCCAAATCCCTTTCCTCACCCTCACGTGGTCCTTTACTACTTCTGCACCAAACCTGTTCCCCTGAGACTAGTTTGTATTTCACTAATTATCTACAGGTTTCCTGGGTTAGCTATTATTTATACCTCAGCTAAATCATTCAGATCAAAAAAAAGGACATAAATTTAAGTCCCTGAATGAAAACAGGGATTAGGAGAGCTTTTCATAGAAAAGGATACCAGATCTTTTATTCTAAATCACATAGCAGGTTTTCCTGAGCTTTTTTCCCTTTGCTTGGTAACTGCTTTCAGAGAACGACAAGACTAAAAGGTCTGTCACCTTCAAATTATTCAACACTGATGAATTTTAATATTACTTTCAGTCTAAGCCTGTTTAATGTTGTTTAGTAAATCAGTCATTCCTTTAAAACCAAGCCCATATTACATAGCTACAATAAATAATTTTCCATGTTTAATTACTGCTTTTATATTTTAAGTTGGAGAGCTACATAGAAAGCAATTCCATAATATGGCCAAATAATGGGACAGTCTCCTTGCATCAAACTGCAATACCACAAGGTAAAAACACATAATCGTTCAAACTCTACTTAATAAAAGGCTGCCTAATAACTTAAATATGTGCCCATAAGTTAAACTACGCAAATGGACTTAACCCTCCATATGAGCCATTAAGAAGAAAATCTCTTGTTTCTCTAAGAAATCTCTTACAAATACTCAAATTTTTTACCTTTTGAGCATATCTTACCTGTGCATAATTCCACTACAAGCCAGAGATTGTTGCTTGTTTCATACCATTCATGAAAGGTCACTATGTTCTTGTGTCTGATTTCATGAGTCAGACGAACCTAGAACAAAATTTTTAGCATACTAGGAAAAAACAACAGCCACAAACAAACAACAATATAGATGGACTTAAGGGTGGGGGGGAAGAGACAATAAAACTTTACTCTAAATCAACTACTTGTTCTCTTACCTTTTCCAGTATACTAAAATTCTTTTACAATCCAAATATTTCAGTTATACATGTATACTGAGAAAAGATAACTTCCCTCTCAGACCCTGCCCAACTCCCCTGTTTCTAAAAATATAGAAAAAAAGAATCACAAGTCCTCAATCTCAAATTATAAGCACTATTTAACCTTCCTGCATCACCAGAACAGTAACAACCTGGAAATCTGAATTTGGAGTCAAACTTGGGATTTCTTCTTTAAGTGAGAACACAAGTGTGAAACAATATTGCAAATACAGTAAGAGAAAGTAAAAAGAAGTTTTTCCATCATTCTTAATCTTATCAAGCAAAAGCTTGATTATCCAAATTATAGTTGAAATCTCTAACTGTATGAGTCACAGTTTCTTTGCCAGAAAGTCTTTTATATTTAAAACTTTAGTTCAGGCTTGTAAAATGCCAGAACAGCAATTTGCCGTAAATGCTATCCTTTCATCAAAACTTTCTCCTGGGTAAGTAAGAAACTGATCATTTACTGAAAGGTTTCAGTACCCCAGGGTTTGCACAACTAATCTCACACATAAGCAAACCACTACACGAAGTTTACAAGTTCTCTGACACATCACATAAACAGTAAACAGGGGTTCAGGTCTGTGATTCAAACAGCAATAACATTAAGTGAAGAAATAAATACATTAAAGCAATGCTAGTTTTTTCCAGAACTTGTAGCTTCCCTTCTTCAGTAATTTTTGAAGCCAAATTCCAGATGGAAAACAAAGGCTGTGTGTAATATGGCCTCTTACTAAGAAAAACTCCCAGTACCAAAATCTTACACAATTGGCCTTTTTTCCTTTCCCTATGGAGTGAAGCACACGATCTGGAGTTTAAAACATGCCCTCATCACAGTTTGAGAAAGCTTTGAAAGATTTCTTTAATGAATTAATGAGAACCTATCAAAACTCAGTGAAAAAAAACATGAAAGAGTTTAAACTCTTTGGCTCTAGCTGAGCCAAGCGGTGACAAACCCCAGGTAAAGCAGCACAATGTATTTTTCTTGTCTATTGCCACAGGAGTGTTGTAAACTCTTCTGTTTCCCCGTTTTCAGCAGGAAATAAACATCACTCACCCAGTTTGCAATTTCAGCTCTCTTGCATTTATCAGTGCAAAAAACAGCAAAGAAATTAACGGTCCCCTTTCTTCTCCCTTTATAAACCACGCTCTTCTCTCCTCTGCCGATCTCCTCGTACAGAACGAAGCTCTCCATGCTCACGGGCGATGGGCGGGAAGCAGGGGATCAGCCCCGTGAGGAAATACACCTGTAAAGAAGGGAGGAAGAGGAGGGGGGAGCGTTGATCTGGAAGGGTCCTCCATGTAGAGGCGTTCATCCTCTCAGGGGACTGATCAGACGCCGAGCTTCCAGCAAGGCCAGAACGCGACGCCTCGCCGGAACGTCTGGGATCGAAACGTTGAACAAGCAACAGCGTTTGCCGCTTCCCGCACTCGAAAAAGGTTACAAAGCGGGCCCGGGGCTGCCAGCGGGAAACGTTTTATTCGTCAATAACCAGCGATTATTTACCCATTACGCTGGGGGGGGAGGCGGCTGCCTGCGCGCGCGCGCTCCCTCCCCACAGTCGCGCGCCCGAAAAACCGTTGGGCACGCGCCACCCCCGCCCCCCCGAGCTAACGGCCGTTGAGGCGGGAAACCGGGCCGGTACCTACGAGGCCGGAGAAGGAGGCACCGTGACTATCGCCGCGCCGCCGCCGCCACCGAGCGAAAGCGTCTGGAGTCTCCCATGTCGGGGAGAGGGGGAATTCGGCAGCCACCCGATTGGGAAACGCGTCCCTGCGCGCCACAAAANTGAGGGGCGGGCGCCATGTTTGGCCCGTAATCCGCCCACAAGGACCGGGATGCGTGCTCCGGCAGCCCCCCGCCACCGCTGGGACTATGGGCAGGTGGGGCTTTTTCTTGAATTCTTCTCTTTTTTTCCACCAGCAACGAAGCTGGGGAAAGGTCGAGAGCCCAAGTCTGGTGGGGAGCGGCTGAGGCACCTGAGGTGGTTCGGCCTGGAGAAAAGGAGGCTTGGGGGAGACCTTCTTGCTCTTGACAACTCCCTGAAAGCAGGTTGGAGCCGGGTGGGGTTGGGCTCTTCTTCCAAGGAACAAGTGATAGGACAAGAGGAAACAGCCTCA